>JARLTB010000337.1:5887500-5925000 GCA_030141615.1 Unio pictorum | reverse complement strand
ATGTTCCATGCATTACGTTTCATCACGATACAACGGACTGGTTTATAAAGAAGGAATAAAAGAAGTCATTATTACTAACTAATGGGGAGGAAATAAATTGGCACATTATTGTAATTATGTATGATAACGGCAAACAATTCTCAGCCAAAATTAAAAGTCAGAGGTCAGGAACTGGAAACAGTGAGCCAGTTCAAATATTTTGTTTCCATAATCACAGAAGAGGGATCAAGAAGCAGCAGAGAGGGTGAACCCTACAACGTTTTCAGACAAAATTTTGATTGAATCCTTAAAACGAGCCTTCCTACGATCTCATTTTAACCAAAAAAATGTCTCAGGGGCAAACCTTACAACGTTTACAGACAAAAAATTGATTGAAATTTTAACGAGCCTTCCCTACGAAATCTCATTTTAACTAAAAAAATGAAAACGGAGACTTTTACGATTTTTTAATTAATTTTGGTCGCAACTTGTTGTCATCCACCCTCTCTGCTGCTACAGGTTAACAAAAAATAATAAATGATTTTAACCGAATATTTGATCCAGTCTTTAGGACTTTACAAACAAACTAATCGCTAACACCTCTTCTTGTAAATCAATCAGATTATTTGACTGGTCGGTAAGTCGGAAATTAATTCTCGTTAACGAATTATTATGGCATCGCATGTAGACAGGATTAATTGGGTTTTCAATAATTAGGAATCCTGGAGGAGCTGTTGGTGCAAATGAATAAAGAATATATCCCTGCTGAGCTTGATTTGATTGCTCTAGATTAATCTGATAGCTTCCTTCAATTACATCACATACTAAATTAAGCGCAATCACCGTTGAAATATTCACGTTGAACGGAGCGATATGCCTACCGCCACCATCTGGATCATTATTATATTTGAGGAGGACAGTTGAATCTGATTTTTGTAGCGCTTTGATATCGGTTTTAACAATTCTTGCTAATTCATCAGCGTTGTATTTCGGAAACTTGAAATTACGCAGATTGTCTTCTGTGATATTGTAATCGGTTAGGAATCGTTGTTTATTGTCGCTGTTGTCATTAATTATTGTTTGAATAATTAGTCCATAGATATATTCCATGTCCGATATAAGTTGATTTATTATTTCAACGTGTTTTTGCGATCTTGTTTTCCGTAGTTGTTCTAGTTGTGTGTCATATAATTGTTTAATCTCATTAAAATAACCACGGACGTCAGTTAGCGTAAATGAAATAGTAACAGATGAGTCGGTTGTTCTTTTAATGATAAAATCCCATTGCAATGTGTCTTTGTTGGTGAATATAAATCTATCGGCGATTTTTCCTTTTCTTATATCAGATAAATTATCTCGATAACTGGGATTGATTTCATGATATGATTCTACGTCCGTGGTTAAGTCGGTGGTGGATTTTTCCGGTGGTTTTTCAGGCCATCCTAGTACGGTTCTAATAGAACTCTGAGAGATATCTACGACGTATCCTTCTGTGCTTATCTCAATTGCAGATGATAGCGTCGGCTCATGAACTGTTATAGCGATTTTCGATTCTGTTCCAGTAATCGATTTTATTCTACGCGCGAATTCATTATTGATTTGTTCGATTTGGTATCATCCGGTTGGTATGGAAACAACGTTCCAGTCTGGGGTTCCGTCGGGTTTATTCTTATTTGCAAACACTAAAGAATTATTGGGTTGTTGACCACCAAATGATTTTGATCTGATATTAGGCCAACTGTGATACACTCGTAGTTTTGCTAGCGCTATCTCCTTCACGGGAACTGGGCTAGGGAAATTCACACTAAACTCGGGTTCCGTTGATGTTATTGATATCATGCTTGTTTGTACTGGGTTCGTGTTCTCCACTATTTGTTGAAGTAATTCCATCGGTGTCGTCATTGTTATTATACTCATGTTGTATTTCTAATTTTGACACCGCGGAATCATAAATACTGACCATCACTGAGAACTCACAATCTGGTATGGTTGAGATTATTGAGATCATTTTGGTTTTTGGGTTCGTGTTTTCCGATTCCATCGGTGTTGTCATTGTTATTATATTCATGTTGTCGCTCTAATTTCGATATCGCGGAATCAAAAATACTGACCATCGCTGAGAATTCACTATCTGATATAATTGTATTATCGAGTGACGACGATATCATCAGGGATAACTGCGAATATGCGGTTGATGCAATATGAAATTGAATTAAGTAATTCTGCAGTTTACTCTGGCTGCATGATGATATCTTTTTTGCTATCCCGGTTGATATACCCCCGATTGTAGCCACCGCAGAAATGCAAATTGGAACTACGACCGGGGCAATCATTGTAACCGATGCAAGTATTATTCCAGCGCCAGCGAGAACGCTTGACACCGAGTACATAGTAATATCAATTGCGGTGATTCTTCGTCGGTATTTTTTTATTTTTATTTGATACTCCTCAGTGAGGGTTTTGAGTCTAGTCTGAAATTCTCTGACCTGATCATAGCGACATTGCGTTGATGAAATCATTTTTATTTTAAAAATACTAGTGTTTTCAATTGTGTTTTCAAGTTCGCGGAAAGTAATTTCAAATTCGCGGAAAACTCTTTCACGGTGTCGAATCGATATTACGACGATGATGGAATCATTGTTGTTATTTTAAATCAACTAGTGTTTTCAATTATCCCACCAACGAAGTGGTTTTAGGATCGGATGAGGGGACACCGGATACAAATTCTATTATCCAGGGTAGTGACTCCCTAATCACGAATTCGTCGGGACTGCTTATAACAATCGTAAGCGGGATTGGTATATAGGGTGGTGGTTTTGGTATTTTCTCTAGTATATACATCAATGTGTTAACACCTCTGATACCTGTGTTGCTGAATTCCAAATCAAATTTACGGCGATGTATTATTGTAAGTCGGTAGCAACCTGGTGCACCAGTATGTCTGTTGCCAAGACTAAGATGAATTTTTTCTCCTCGGATCCAATCAAAAGTCCCACTATCAACCGTGTACACGACGTTATTGGCGCTTACACTATGTGGAATTTTTATTTTATTGATGGCCGCGCTAATTTCAGCGAGAGTCATGCCTGCCACAAGCGGGGTTCCAAAAAACCTAACAATTACGTCGTCGGTGAGTTTTTGTTCGTCAATAGCTTTTTTAACTTCAGCGAGGGTTGGACCTGTCAACGATGTGGTTTCAGAACCAGGTGTTCTCCCCAAAAATCTATCCACGATGGTATTAAGTGTTGTTTGTCTCACCATAAACATATTAATATCTTTGAGAGTTATTGTAGATGTAGCCGGGATACCAAAGAAATTATTAGCGATGTAGGCATTGTGAGTGTGCTTGCCGATAAACTCACTGATTTCAGCGAGAGTCATGCCTGCCACAAGTGGGGTTCCAAAAAACTTAACAATGACGTCGTTAGTGGGTTTTTGATCTTCTATTAGTTTAGAAATCTCGAGATAATTTGCCTTGATTTCATTTTCATTCATCATCCTTCCCGCGTCCTTGTTAAAAAAGAATAGCGATAGATAGTTTTTAATTTCAGCGAGAGTCATGGCAACCACAAGCGGGGTTCCAAAGAATTTATGTACGACATTTTTGCGAAAAGTACTATAACCTCGTATATAATCCTCCAGATCACGGCCGTGGGCGGTAATCTTGTTGTCTTGGGTGGTAATCATGCTGTCTTGGGCGGCAATCTTGTTGTCGTGGGCGGCAATCGCGTCGGTGATTGTAGACATAAGTGCGCCTGGTTTAAGTTGTCCACTGTTGGAATATAGCGCAATAGAGTTTTCAGCGGCGTCGCGCTGCCGTATCAAAATGTCATTCAATGACACATCACTGCTTTTCAATTTACCCTGTTTGTCCTGAAATACAACTATTTCGTTCGGGTCAACACTTGCTAAATTTAACGTCTCAGCTATTTCATCTTTGATTAGTTTTTTTACATCACCGGTTGCAGTGTCATCGGGTTTGGGTTTCAAAGATCTCCCCCAAATATCAGTCATGTTATTGTAAAACTCTTTCTCTCTCTAAAATCGTTTTTGACGACTTCGTTGAAAAATCTTCGATTTTCTCCAGCGATTACTAGTGTATTCATTCACGACAACATGTGGTTTTCCGCTTGGGTTACTCAAGGAGTTAGAAATAGCGTTAAGGACATTTAATACTTCGCTGCCACATATTGGTGGGTCATTCATTTGTTGTGTTGGTAGCGTAGAATACCAAGTCTTCATTGGAAGGGTTTTTATATAACGCATAAACTCTTTTGGTGGGGCTAATCCATATGAATCAAAATAGACAATCCCACGTGGATCAATAGCGTATGCAACCCAGTGAGTTCCGGGTCCGGTGCTGTTATCTAAATTAATGATTCCGGTTTCAACGCTGTTTGGTTGATGTGGTAATTGATCTTTCATAAAGACACCTCTGAAGTTTTTAATCGCGAGTTTTTTAGCAGCATCGAGTAAATCAAAATTGGACATGGGAACCATAGGTTCCTGAGTCATAGACTCTCCAATTAATAAACCGGTCCTAGTCTTAGACCCTTTCCGCTGTACCACGAATACGGGGTTCCTGGTAGTCTTAGACCCTTTCCCTTTTTTTACATCCTTTCCCAGTTGCCTTCTTTAGTGCCATTCCTGCTGCAGTACCAACGGCCCCTAACGCTGCCGCTTTAGCCACCGCTGGGGCTGCTGCTGCAATCAATGCTGGTATCGCAGCTAACAACGGGAATATACCGCCTGTTTTAATCATATTTTTGATAGCAGCCGCAGAAAGAGTAATCTGAACACCCTTTTTTGCTACTAGTGCATCATTGAAATGTTTCACCTGACGAGTTGTCAGCGATAGTTTATTTGCACCACCAGTCATTTGGTTGGGTTTCAACGTGATTGTGGTTCCACATTTTTTAGCTGATTCCGATTGCAATTTTTTTAATTGACCGGGAGTTAACGCAACACTAATATTACTATATGACATTATACATAATTGATTGATTCTAAATCGTTTACAATTTCAATTACATGTTTTCCACTGGTGCATCTACCACTCTCATTCTTCCACCAACACCTTCAAGTAGCATTGATTTGTCGCTGAGAATGACAGCAACCGCTCTATAATCAGCAATAGCACCACGAGTCACATTAGCTCTAAAATGTATATCAACAACAGATTGTCTCATCAAATCGAGATGTTCCAGTGAGAAGTAATAGATCGGATACAGATTTTTAAAATCATATTGTGATATTTGCAAACCAGTATCCACATTTTGATCACGTGCCATAAATGACAACAGACGATGATAAACTCGTGCAATATGATTTTCTGTGTAATTAAGTTGTATATCCTCGGATGGTTCCTGTTGGCCGTTTATTCTCAGTGAGACGTCTTTCACACCTAATTGATCAAATATCATATGACTGAAACGTTGATCGCCAACTCGTGTGTTATCCTGTAACGCAATAAATATATGACGTGGCGCAGAAACGCCTTGTTTTGATGCTAGATTCCACGTGAACAACCCGTTCAGATTTGATTGCTTCACATCTGTACTCACGGTTAGCCAACTCAACAACGACTTTCCTCCTTGGTCCATAAATGATAGTAATCGTTCTTCTGCGGTGATTGCTGGAGTCAACACTGGCATCCACAATGATATTTTTGTTAAATTGACTTTACCGGCATCAGCATTTGGATTTGCATTGTCTGCTGGAATCCTCCAGATTGCGTCACTATCATCACTCTTTCGTACAAGCGATACTGTATGCTTCGCTCCATAAATAACTTTTCGGACGTTTCTACAGAATCCAAATATATGATGCAGTGGAATCGCGCATGAAAATGATTTACGCGCTCCTTGCAACATTGAAATACGTGTTGCAGCTCCTAGATTGAAATTAACATCGTTGTTTATAATCATATCTTCGGCATCAATATTAGCGGTGCCAGCATTATTCTTTGCTCGTCTTACAACAAATTGTTTTCCTCCAGCGGTATTTGTAGCATCGTTTGCAAACATCATAGAAGGTCCTGCTGATCTTGTATAATCATCGGAATATCTCGCTAACCCGATTATTGTTGTAGCCACATCAACATCGCGATCTATCGCCTCAATTTCTTTTCCATCAATGAGATATTTTGCACTCTCAAATAACGCCATGATACCATTATTGACAAAACCGACTTGAGTACCAGCTGGATACGGTGCAGGTACAGCAGGAGTATCAGCAGCTGTTACAATTTCTCCTTCTACTTCAATAAACGCTTCAGCGGGTAGAAAGTATTTACTGGTATCATGGACTTGAAGATCGATTCTTGCTCGACTATTTGGGTCTATTGCATGATAGGCGTAATATTGATAATCGCGTACAGAATCATCCTTGCCAACTGGGGCGTCTATATCAAACGCTGGATCATGTGACTTTTTGAACATTTTATTCTATTTATCAGAGTCTAAATCGCGATTTTCCATTTTCATCGTCGTAGTTTTTTAAAGCCACTTCCTGCTATCATATTTGCAATATTGCTTTGGTCGGGGGTTAAAACCATCGACGCTAATTTTTCATCTACTGCGTTATTTATGATTCTACTAACACTTGCAGGCATTTCCGCTGTAGACGGTAACGGTTTTGAAAATCCTTTGGATTTCATCCGTGATTTCACTAATGATGTTAATTTATTCTTCGCAGTTGAAAACGCTTTTCCAGCAAGATCTCCAACAGCACCAATACCCTTATCACGAATAACATCAATTGCTTTCATTCCTAATTGTTTAGCCAACGGCATCACTTTTGGAGCCATTCTCGCAAATAACCCTGCAATGGTATTACCTAAACCATCTCCGTAGTATGCTCTATAAACCGGAAACCGTGAATTAACTACGTAGACGGGGGTTGGTTTATCATGATTGTAGTGTATGATCATTATTTGAAATCAGAAACAATTTTTCAATTGTTATTTATCTAATCAATTGACTTTTCAATTCAGTCACTATGATACCCACTTTCCACTAACTCGCCAATGAAATCTCGATATGTGCTGATATCCATGATACCACCCTGAAATAATCGTCTACAGATATCAGCTGCTTCATTAATTATTTCCGGTGAGTTATTTCCGGCTCGGAACCCTCCTATAACAACCTCTAATCGTGATATATCACTGAGAACACTACCAGGACATGAAACGCTAGCGTTTCCAACTAGACCACTCCCCAGAAATTTCTTCTCATCGTATGGCTGTCTTATTTGGAGTTGAAATTTTCTCTTGAAGTCTCTGTATTCCTTCATCCTTCTATCTAAACCCCCAGTATTTATTTCATACACTATATCAGCCCATTCATTATGTGACATTCTATAATCCGAATAATTGTCCGTGAAAAACTTCTCTTGTGAATCATAGCTGTTAGCAGCGAATTCACCTAAATTGTCTATATCCTCGTTGAGAATTTGTTGTTTAGCGCTCTCGGTAAATATAATTGATTTAGGTAGTCCACTAACTAGTTCTTCCTGAAATCCTTTAAATTTTCGTTTCGAAGCGGTTGATATATCCTGAGGAAGTGATTGCAAGGATTTTTTTGTTTGTTTAGTTCTTTTTGCTATTTTTTCTAACACAGGAATAAGACCCTCTTCTTTTCTTTTACCGTCAGGATCATCTCCCAGTATAGCACGCTCTATCTCCTTCGTTGCTGTGGTTACTGGTTTAAACAATTCTTCAGATCCCGCAGCAAAATCAGTCTGAAGACTCTGTCGTTGTTGCAGTTTATTCCTTACAGAGTCGCGAATTGGTACAAATCTCTTAATTGCATCCAGTCGTTCACGAGCCAATCGGGTTGTTAATGCTTCATTGACCATTATTTGAAATCAGAAACAATTTTTCAATTGCAAAACACTTTTTCAATTGTGAAACAATTTTCCCGAACCCGACCTAACATCATCGTGGAAGTGTTATTTCATCCTATCAAGTTTGTGGAAAGTGTGGAAATTGTATAAAAAATAATTAATACCACACTTTCCACACTTTTCCCTTGATCAATCTGATATGTCATTGCAAATCAATATGATTTTTGACATCACCATGGAAGCGTTATTTCATCCTATCAAGTTTGTGGAAAGTGTGGAAATTGTATAAAAAATAATTAATACCACACTTTCCACACTTTTCCCTTGATCAATCCGAACCAGCCATCAATTTTTTATTCACTGATTTTGACATTGTCAATCAAAAAATGCTAAAAAAAGGAAAATCTCTCTGAGGGACGGTCACAATCAAATAATGATAAATGGTTGGTCAATCAAATAATGATAAATGGTCAATCAAAATTGTTCATTTTCTTGAATTAACGCCCGTAGGTTTCTAACTTTAGAATTAACCTCCTTTTTCAATTCGTATTCGTACCCCAATTCTTTTCGTATTCGTTCTACGATGGTATACAACGAAGCGAACACAATTACGTCACTGGAAAATGCGAGAGAGTCCCGAATAGAATTCTGAATTCTCTTGATGAGCGCATACTTCTTTGGTAGCATATACTTGTTAGTGCTAACTCCGTATTCTATATCCTGAAAATCAGACATGATTTGATCAGGATTTAACCCATCTGATAGTTCAATATCCCAACTTTTCAATTTTGAAATCTCGGATAAAATGCTATTCATGTTTTCAGAATTCATTATTCTATAATAATGATATATTTCTAAATGAAAAATATGACGCATTAGACATAACTAAATTGAGCTTTTTGTCCCGTCCTTTTTGAAATAGCCGATCGATAAATCCCCTCTGCAACTTTTCGTACTGAGGGTGAACAAATATCGAAATGCCTACCGGCGCTGGTTATTGATTGAAATATTTTTTCTTCGTTAGTTATCGTATTCAAAGATTTCACAGGTCTCTTCCCAACCGTTTTGCATTTTCCAGTCTTTCCTCGTTTGGTATTCTCACTTTGAGTAACAGCCTGCAGATTTGATAAAGAATTGTTTTTCGGATTAGAATCCTTGTGATCAATGACAGAATCATCCTCGATCAATCCATAAAAACATTCAAATGCGAAACGATGATTGAGATAAGTTTTCTTCCCAACAGTAAACATCAAGTACCCTTGATTATTCACAGCACCAACTGATTTCTTCAGTCTACAGTGTCTTACAACACCATCACTGGATGCTTCATAATTTGTAATCAAAGGAAGGGTGTCTGAATTCTTGGTTCATTCGTATACATAATACTATTGTTTGTCTAATTCATTGTTTGGTTTAATGATGAATCTTTCGATGTAGTCTTGAGGAGTTCTTATGATTTTGTCAGGGACGTTGTCAGTGTCAGGGACTTTTTCAGGGTCATAATTTCTGATTGATTGTCCATTTTTTATTCTTTTATCATAATAACGCTTCAACTCCCTGTATCGCTTTCCACCGCAATTCAAACACAACTGAGATTTTCCCCTAACCCCAACCCCACATCGTATGCAGGGTAACGGGCCAAGGCTTCCACGTCGAAAGCTTTGCATATGATACCCACAAAACTCATTTCTGCATGATTTGTTACACGGGGTTACTGATCCAATCATAAGCCACTTGCAGTGATTCATTATATATAAATTCTTCATTTAAATGCTTGTTTTAATTATAGCATGAGGGAATTAAGGAGAACGCCTTCGAAAAATGCTGAATTCAATGCTGATAAGGAGTTTAAAAGATTATTGAAAATTAATCCTAAATTTAATCTCGATAAACCAAAAAAACGTCCAATAGACGGAAACATGAAAGAGTTTAAGAGATTATTGAAGATTAATCCTAAATTTAATCTCGATAAACCCAAAAAACGTAACAAGAGATTATTAAAAATTAATCTCAAACGTCCAAGAGACGGAAACATGAAAGAGTTTAAGAGATTATTAAAAATTAATCCTAAATTTAATCTCGATAAACCCAAAAAACGTAACAAAATTAATCCTAAAATTAATCTCAAACGTCCAAGAGACGGAAACATGAAAGAGTTTAAGAGATTATTAAAAATTAATCCTAAATTTAATCTCGATAAACCCAAAAAACGTCCAAGAGACGGAAACATGAAAGAGTTTAAGAGATTATTAAAAATTAATCCTAAATTTAATCTCGATAAACCAAAAAAATGTAACAAAATTAATCCTAAATTTAATCTCGATAAACCAAAAAAACGTTTAATAGACGGAAACATGAAAGAGTTTAAGAGATTATTAAAAATTAATCCTAAATTTAATCTCGATAAACCAAAAAAAACGTCCAAGAGATTACCCTGGAAAGATGCTCAATTCAATCTCGATATAGTTTCTAATACACCAAAGAATACAATTCTTGATAAAGCCATGATTAGTAAAATCAGAGACTGTTTTAATGAATTCAAGCGTGATGGAGCATCTTATTGTTGGTCAACATTTCGAATTGATGGTGTTGTTGACGCTACCATGACTGATGAAAAAGCAGCAGTGATAATTTCACGTGCTGGGGAAAAAAAGTATTTTTTCCGAATAAAATTCATTATTGAAGTCGATGGCAAATGGATTATTAGGGATAAATTTGAACCAATTCTCAAGAATAAAAAAGCTGTCATTGTGAGTAGAGATTCCAAACCAGGAATTCTAACCGGCATTGACAAACCATACTACGAAAGATCTTATCCCGTAACAGCAATGGTTTATGGGATATATCCGTTAAATGATAAACCCGATATCGCAAAACTAGCTCCTATGAAATATTCTAGTTCACTGAATTGCGTGGCAACACGGGTAATGGAACACTTCACAAATGCATCCCGAGGAAATAAACTAACTGATCTGCGACGTAGGAAAATAACCGAATGGGAACTGACAGTGAAACAGCATGGTGCAAAGATTTCTGATATAGCTAAATTAGAAACATCATTACGATTCCCAATAACCGTTATGACGATAACCGGAGAGGTTTTATACGAACCGAAATATAACAAAAATGGAGCGCCAATACAGATTATTGATCATAACAAACACGCGTGGACACCTGCGGTAACAGTATTTCCACGAGAACGAACCGTGAAATATATCCCTAAGGAGTTCGTCGGGGATGTTTTCTATGAAGAGAAATTATTCGATGCTATTCATGCGTTGTGTAAAGATGATCCTGTGTCAGTGTGGTTACTTAGAAGTGATGAAGATCCCGAAATAGGATTTGATCAATTTGTAAGACCAAATGGCGAATTATATCGCGTTGAAGAATTAGATAACAGAATGAGAAAAATCGCTAGTGATTTTTCACCGGAGAGTTTTCATGAAAAACTACTCACGGATAGTTTTACTATTCCATCAGTGGTAGCTCACTTCGCAAGAGAAAAAAACTCATGGCGTCCAACACGAAGTGATTTTCTCGAGGATGTTAAATTGAGTTGCGTCGAATTTGGTCATGGAGGACTGTGGAATACGAAATACTCACGTGATGGTATGATTTCAATTGATATATCCGCGTGTTATCCCGGAAGTTTTCTCGGGTATGGGGAATGTGCTGAGTACTTCAAACGATTTGGACACCCCACGCATGAAATGACTCGTGTTGCGATTAATGGTCCATTGCCTGATTTTGATTTAACCGGATTCGCTCGTGTGATATCATTCGAATTCGCTACAGGGTTACATCCGTGTAGTTATGTTTGGCTCGGTAGACACCTATCTGAAAAACACTGGATGCCAATAGTGCTATTGAGATATATGATTGATTGTGGTATGCTAATATCGTTGATTGTTTCCGAGGCTATTATATGCTATCGAGCTCAGAAAGAAGTTTGGCTACCACAACCCGATTTAGATCGTATAATCAGCGAACAGCGAAAACAATTCCCTGATTTCAATGAAGAACAAATCATGAATCGGTCTAAGAAGTTATTTGAAATTAAAAAAGAACAAGCAAAGGATCTCGGACGAAGAATAATCGGTAAATTTACCCAGGGTGGACGATACGACAATGCAAAATATTCTTCGCGGTTGATCATAGACGTCGCTGAATACGATTTTATTGTAACGGATTTAATGAAACAGGGAAAACTTGTATCCCGTAAGGATGCTTTTCTATCCAATGGTGAGAAATTAGGTACGGTTGTTACCTACTGTGATGGATATAATTCCCAGTATACACATTTGAGAAGTTCAATGCTAGCCTATGCTTCTATTAATCTATTTTCGATGATAAATAGATTTCCTAATACCGCGATTAGAGTGGCCACTGATTCGATGTATATACACAATAAGTACAAATCAGCTGTAGCGGCATTCACAGATCCCGAAGAAAATTGGGGGCGTTGGCGATTTAAAAAGGAGATGCTACATGAGTATTGTGAATCGGCAGACGTTGCCATGGATGATAAATATCTTTGTTGTAACCGTATTGAAATTCAATCAGAATTTTCTAATGCACCACCGGTATCTGATCCAGTATGTAGATACAAGACAGTTTATTTAAACGGTTGTGGTGGGTCAGGAAAGACAACTCGTGCAATTGAATTATTCCGTGGGAAAAATCCTACGGATTTCACAAACATGATTGTGCTAACACCGACTCACAGACTCGCCAGAGAGATGAAACAACGAGGGGTAAATGCCTGTACTTATCATAGTTTCTTTCGATGGAAAGGCGATGAATGGACTCCTGAGCGTATGGGTGATAAATTCATTCCTGAAATCATAATTTGGGATGAAATATGCACAGTGTCATTAGATGTATTACAAACATTTCTCGAGTGGTTGTTAAACAAAAACACAAAAGTCGTCATGTGCGGTGATCACGGCCAACCACCACCATTTGTCGGTACATCTCCACATGAATGGCTAAGGGGTTTTGTAGACTATTATGAAGAAATTACCACTGATTATAGATCAATTGATGAACGATTACGAGAATTCAAAGCGCTAATTAGATTACAACCGGATAGAATCCAATGCGAAATAGCGCGTGAAGTGATTTCAGAAACTCCAATGAATGATTTCTGGGAAACATGGAGACCAAATGATTTGATAATTGCAAGTAGAAAAATAGTCAGGGACACACTTCAGATGAAGTTATTTGAATTGCATAAAGAAAAATTTGCAATGCTTCCAGTACCCCTTTGTTATAGGCCATCGGATACACGAAAACAGAACATTGAAGTTGATATTCCAGGACAGAGTGAAAAACAAATTCTCGTATTAAATGATATTGTGCTGGTTGATATCAATGTCGTTGAAGATGCATTGCGTACTAATAAATCCCCGTGGACGCTAGGATACGCAGCAACAATACACTCTTCACAGGGATTGACTATATCGGATACAATTGTTTGGATCGTAGATAATCGCATCGAATGGTCGAATTTAGTCTATCTCGCAGTATCCAGAGTACGAAAAATAAATCAACTTCGAAGAGTTGTTTTCGATGATAATGACACAACAATGGATGATATTGATGTTAAAATTATTGATAAAAACTCTCCGGTTACAAACAACAGGACAAAAAAAAAACAACGAGAATTTGATATTGATGCTGAATTAATAATCACTTTGAAGAAACAACAGAATAATCACTGCGCGAGTTACAATTGTATAATGCATTGGTAGTATTCGGATAAGGATCCTCGCCAATTCACCGTAGACAGAAAAAATAACAATCTCGGTCATGTCAGAAACAATGTGATGTTGACTTGTCTTGAGTGCAATAGACGCAACGGTGCTAGTTAAGACCATGCGGTGGCAATTGAGTATCCTCGGGAATTACCTGTAGTTGTTGTCGAGTAAAACCCCGCTGAGGGGCAGTTGAATCCAGTTTATAGACTGGAGGTCTACCAGTTGATCGTGTTATACTAGATATCTTGTGTGCAGTAACACTCCAAATAGGATCAGTAGCCCTTTTTCTACCCCCTTCAAGCTCTCCTGGTTCATATAAATACCTAACAGTGACATTACTACCAAGAATTGGTTCTTTGAAATCTTTTTGTGGTTGTACGGGTATAGACTTCTTTTTAATCGCGTTGATAGGTTTCATGTTGATTGTTCTAGTAATCTCGTTATTCAGGGCAGTAATCACAGATGGTAATCTTTTAACCCATTCACGGGATCTTTTTCTTGGATGAATTCTTTTGCGTATTGATATCCAAATAACCGCTCAGCAATCGTCCGATTAAATCGTTCTACAATGGCCTGATCGCGATGTAGCGCAGTATGCCCTCGTCGTATGGTGACATTATGATGTTTCATTGTAGATAACACTGCACCCTGAAATTCCTTGCCAGGATCAACCTGCAATGGATTTGGCCAGTGCAGAGGACCTCGTCGATAAATCCTTTCAAATGCAGAAGCGACTTCAGTGGCTGATTTTGTTTTTAACGGTTCTGCTTCTTTGTATCGACTTGCAATATCAACTACGGTTAAAGCGTATTTGTAACCACGATCATGTGGCAGAAATAATATATCAGCCTGATGAACTTCATTAGGAACTGTCACATCAAAATGCGAGAATTGAATTTGTTTAGGCGGTGGTAGATAAATTTGCCATAGTGCCTGTTTGGATAACCAATTAGCCGCAGTGTTTTTTTTTTCACTTTTGCAGCGCTAGCGAGTTTATGGACTGCTGATTTACCCCTCCAGTATCCTCTTGGGGAATAATAAATTGATTCCATATTATTAATTACCGGCACCTAACATCAATTTACTTTTCATAGCCGATTTTATTAAAAAGGAAGCCAATTTTTCTTTGAAGGATTTATCAGGAATAGCATTTAACGCATGAATTAATTTCACATCCGCGAGATGCCTGTTTTGCAGATTGCTGCTTTTATAAGCAACATCATGAAGGTGACAGGCCTTATCAATGGCGTTTATTGGTTCTTCACCGGGTCGGGACTGATTTTGATCATTGAGTCTGATATCAAGTCTGGTTCCCGGTCCACAGTAGCTATATCCTGGAAGGTGCTTTTCTCCGGGGTACTTTGCCCATGGGGTTCCAGGGAGCTTTGCCAATTTGGCTGCGATATCACCTCCTCGTTTTTTTTTTAAAACATCTCCGAATTGTAAAATCTTTGATTTTGTAGAAACAAATCTGAACTTTTTAATACCACATGTTGCACATCTACCAGTAAGTGCTGATCTGTTATTTTTAGTTGTAACCGTCGTCACATCATTTGTGCTAGTACGCGTTTTACACTTCATACAATATAGATCCATAATTTATGTATAGAAATATGGATATAATTGATTTTTCAGCGACTAAAACAAGAGAACCAGTTAAGCATCATGCAGCGCTACCAAACTCTATCCGGATGATTATAATCGGGCCATCTGGATCCGGTAAAACGCAATTGTTACTCAATTTAATAATGAGATGGATGAAGTGGGATAAGTTGTATTTAATTGCCCCTAGCGTAGATGATCAACGATGTTATGAAGTGCTAAAAGATTTTAACGACAGCGCGGTAGAAAAATCCGGAGAGGGTATTATTGAGTTTATAACCGATATCGATGAAGCACCGAGCATTGATGATATTGATGGAGATATTAACAATTTAGTCGCATACGACGATATAATGTTAGATAAGCAAAAAAATCCTGCTAGGATCTTTTCCAGAGGCAGGCATAAAAACACTGACGTGATATATGTCACTCAACGCTACACTCAGGTTCCAAAAGTTATCAGAGATAACTGCAATATTCTTGCTGTATTCAACGGAGTTGATACTCATACTCTTAGAAATATATGGCAGACATGGTGTTCTGATATGGACTTCAATCAATTTAAAAACTTCTTTAGTCATGCTCAGTCAACCCCGTACGGATTCGCAACAATAAATTTGCATGATCCTCGGACACGATATCGTATCGGACTGGATCAAATATTCGGTTAAAATCATTTATTATTTTTTGTTAACCTGTAGCAGCAGAGAGGGTGGATGACAACAAGTTGCGACCAAAATTAATTAAAAAATCGTAAAAGTCTCCGTTTTCATTTTTTTAGTTAAAATGAGATTTCGTAGGGAAGGCTCGTTAAAATTTCAATCAATTTTTTGTCTGAAAACGTTGTAGGGTTTGCCCCTGAGACATTTTTTTTGGTTAAAATGAGATCGTAGGAAGGCTCGTTTTAAGGATTCAATCAAAATTTTGTCTGAAAACGTTGTAGGGTTCACCCTCTCTGCTGCTCAAGAACAGAAGTTTTGTCACAAGCAACACAAACAAAGGCAGTTTTGTCAAAGCCAAGACCTATCTGGAGAGACAAGAATATGTCTGAAAACTAAAATCAGACTATTGAGAGCACTAGTCATCTCAATATTATCCTTAAACAAACAAATAAGACAATTCTAAGCTCATGATGCATTCCCCTTGTCTCATTTGTTTGTTTAAGGAGAATGCATCAGGAACTTAGAATTGTCTCATGTGTTTGCTTGTATCAAATGTTCATGGGATTATCGGGATCCAACAATTTCCCTTCAGAACAATAGAGATAGTTATTTTCGTAATTTTGTTTAACACACACACACACGTTATTATCTTGTAATCTTGTAATTCGTTTTAGAAAAAAGTAACTCCAGGTATGTGGATGCATAATCGACCAAATACACCAATATTCACATTATAATCTAAATTTTCGGGTTTTTTATGTGTAAAGAAGAAAAGAATAAACGTGATATGAAGTTGGGAAGAAAAGAACGAGGAACGTGTAACTAAAGCGCCTTTAAGGAAATTGAACACGCCTTCGTGGTTGTACTGTAGTGTGCGTGTGTGTGTGGCTTTTTACTTTATTATGTGTGTGTGTGTGTGTGTGTGTGTGTGTGTGTGAGAGAGAGAGAGAGAGAGAGAGAGAGAGAGAGATGACGTAATGATATAATCCTTTAAACAAGGAATATGAACATCCCACTCTTCCTGGGTTATTGGGTTAAACTTGTTATGACGCCTTCCACATTCGCATGTTTTCCGTTCGTATGTGTTAATTCATGTCCTTGTTTTGGAAACGAGAACAATTAGAATTTTTCTCAGATGTTTTGTCCCAATGTTAAGACGTCATTTGTTTTTTAATAAACCGCCGTCACATGACCGCTTACAATACGATGGGCCCTCATTAATTGGATTAAATGACCACACACTGGTTCTAGATACTACATTGTGCTCAAGACTAAACGAACTGAGAATACATTCATCATTTCTTAAATGTAAACGGAAGCGAAAAAGAGAAACGTTCTTTCAAAGCTGGCCGGCGTAGAACAGGAAGAAGAATTCCAGTTATCTCCCTTTCGCCCGAAAGGGATAAACAACTTAAAAATGTAATTTTAATAACCTGTTTCAAATTCCTCTTAAATCTTCAACCGTTGTGTCAACTGTCCCAGTGATACCACTACGTATTGCATTATTCAACGGTCAATCAGTAGGATCACCGGAAAAGCGAACAGAATTTGTTGATTTTATCAACGACCAGAATATTGACGTCTTCGTCCTGACAGAAACTTGGTTACATTCGGCAGGTGATGAATCTAAGTGTGCGGATTTAACACCCAGCGATTACTCCATCAAGTGGTTCCCCCGCAACTGTCGCGGAGCTGGAATTGCTGTAATGACAAAGAATTCCATGATCAAATGCCTCAAGTACAACACAACCTTCAATTTCTGCCACACATCGTTTGAACTAGCGCAAATAACGCTCACACTGGAACAAAGGTCAGTCCATTTTTTCGGTCTCTACCGTCCTCCTCCTAGTAGAAAAAACAAAATGACTGAATCTCTCTTTTTGGAGCAGTTTCCAAATCTTCTAGAGTATGGAAATTCGATAGGTGTCAACCTAATTATTCTCGGAGATTTCAACTTTCACTTTGACTGTCCTGGTAAACCATACACGTAAAAACTCCTAGATTCCATTCATGTTTTCAATCTTAAACAGTCAGTTAATCAACCTACCCATAAACTTGGTCACATTTTAGACTGGTTTCTTTATAGATCTGATGATAATATTCTGCATTCCACCCTTGTATTCCACGAGCTTGAATCGGATCAACTCTGCAATGTATGCCATCTCGACGTATCAGTCCATAACCCTCCACCTCTATTTGCTACTAAGAGAAACCTCCGTATGATAATTAGAACCAAATTCATGCATGACATCCAAGAAAACCTAACAACTTTCTTACATCCATCAGCGGAACAACTTGATAACTGCCTGCGTTCATTGCTTGAAAAACATGCCCCAGCCACCAAATGCAGAGTATCAATAAAAAAAATGTTCTCCATGGTATAGCAGTGTTAGTGACCAGCTTCGCACTGCTTAAAGACATCGCCGAAAAGCAGAGAGGCTTTGGCTTTCCACCATACTCACTATTCATAAACAAATCTACGAAGCCGCTAAGAAGAACGTCACAAACATAGTCCATTTAGCCAAATCATCCAACTACAGTACTAAGATCACGGAGAGTTCCAGCTGCAAAGAGCTCTTCGAGATAACTAACAAACTAATGTCAAGGAACAAATGTACACCACTTCCAACAACCTTCTCTCCACTCGACCTACCAGACCAATTTGCAGCTTTCTTCGATGAAAAAGTACAAACCATTAGAGATTCGCTTGACAGCACAATTTCAACTGATTCGTCACCATACAGTTATGATGCAGAATTTCAGCGACAACAGTTAGGAGCATTTGAACCTGTTTCTACTGATTTAGTAAGGACACTCGTGATGAAAAGTGCGCTAAAGTCTTGTGAACTTGATCCAATTCCGACATCACTGCTGCGTGAGTGCTTAGACCCAATATTGCCTTCATTAACTGATGTTATTAATATCTCTCTCTCTCTCATCAGGGGAATTCCCATCATTTTTCAAAACTGCCATCGTAAAGCCACTGCTGAAGAAATTAACACTGGACCATAACGATTTAAAGAACTGCCGCCCAGTTTCTAATCTCCCATTCATATCAAAAATCTTAGAAAAGGTTAGTTCAAACTCAACTTGTATCTCATTTGAATTCAGACAGTCTTTTAGCAATGAACAGTCTGAATATCGCCCTTGCCACAGTACGGAAACTACTCTTCTGAAAGTATTTGGTGACATTCTCTCTGCTTTGGATAGTGGAAAGATTACAGTCCTCACTCTCCTGGATTTATCCGCAGCATTTGACACAATAGACCATTATATATTACTTCACCGTCTCCAGCATGTATTTGTCATTCAGAATATAGCCTTACAGTGGTTCAAGTCCTACTTAGTCAACAGGACACAAATTATATCTGCAAATGGAATACACTCCAGCCCAGTTGACGTATGTTGTGGTGTTCCAGAAGGATCTGTTCTTGGACCTGTTCTCTTCATTCTGTATACTCAGCCGCTCTCAAGTGTCATAGATCATCACCCAGTGTCGCACCAATTGTATGCTGATGACACCCAAAAATACAAGTCTAGTCACCCAACTGAAGTTGATGCTACCATCCATGGAGTAGAGAAGTGCATTTCTGATGTGAAATCATGGATGACATGTAACAAGCTGCAGATGAATGATGATAAAACTGAGGCTATTCTGATCACAACACAAAGACTTTCTCATTCACATCCTTTACCTCAGACAATAAATATCAGCAACAACAACATTAAATTCTCAGTCAGTACGAAACCTAGGAGTTACTCTAGACAGTACTCTCACATTGCACCAACATGTCATGAACATATGCAAGGCTGCATATCTTGAATTGAGACGCATCAGTTCCATTCGTAAATATCTTTCAGTGGATGCCACTAAAACACTTCTGTGTTCATTAGTACTTTCAAGACTGGACTATTGTAACTCATTTCTGTTTGGTTAATCCGGAAACTTCAAAAAGTTCAAAACACAGCTGCACGGATCATCTTTAGAGTACCTCGATCAGAGCACACCTCACCACTGCTCTGTACCCTACACTGGCAATCGATTCGATACAGAATAAAACACAAAATTTGTTCTCTGTGCTATGTTTCACTGACAGACTCCAGTCCAACATACCTATCCAGCCTCACCCATGTGTATACACCAGTTAGATCCTTACGCTCTTCTTCTGATAATCGTATATTCATTGTTTCTAAGGTGAAAACAAAGTCATATGGACAACGTTCGTTTGCATACCAGTGCCCGGCGACGTGTAACGAATTGCTCATTGAAATTAGACACAAAGACACAGTGGTCCCTTTTAAGAGTGCTCTTAAGACTCACCTGTTTCGACTTCAGTGACAAACTTAGCGACCTAATCATGTTTTGTATCTTATATGTTTTCAGCATGATTTTATGTTTTCCAATTTCATTGTTTTTGTCATTTGTTTTTCTGTAGGTTAGTCATTTAATTATTGATGTAGAGCTTCGAAAGAATAGGCGCTATACAAAGTCCTCATTATTATTATTATTTATTATTGTATCTTTTATGTATTCAGCATGATTTTATGTTTTCTAATTTCCTTGTTTTTGTCATTTGTTTTTCTGTAGTGTAGTCATTTCATTATTGATGGTGTAAAGCGCTTAGAGCTTCGAAAGATTAGGCGCTATACAAAGTCCTCATCATTATTATTATTATTTTGAGACTTGGTACAAATGTGATAATTATATGAATGATTTTAACACGTTTTAAAAAACAACAAATAGGAACGAAACACATTCATTCAACATTATGGCGTCATTTATATTAATCAATGTGTCCCTTACCAATACCATCATTATGGCTTTGATATGGTTAATTTGATCCCCGATTGGAGAAAGGACTTGCTATTGCAAGTGTTGTATTACGTCTTCGCAAGTAGTATTCTTTGCCACTTTCTGATAACAGTGCCTTCCATCCACCATTACAGATATCGTCTAGATAAAATACAGAACGGAATTTTTTATTATTAATTACATATGGCCGATTGTAATTGCAGAACATTTATCCTTTCAATGATACGTATGAACATTAGTCAGGAAGAATTCACATACAAACACACACACACATACACACACACACACACACACACACACACACACACACACAACATGATACATGGAAATGTTAGTAGTCGGGTAGAGCCAGCTGCAAAAGATTAGAGCTCAGCGATTGGGGATTTATCTCTATTATCTTAATTACATGATTCAGAAGCAGTTAAGACAAAAGCGTCATTGGAGCGATAGCTTTTGGGATTTGGTGACGTAATGTTTATTTAACAGAATAATTTGCAATCATTACATGAAGAAAAGCATATGGCTATTAGTGCTTAGCATACTGTGAGTGGGGTTGGGTGGGTCAAAAGCGGTAATGCTGAAATTATATTATTGAGGACTGCCACTCTGAAGGCTGGGCCCTAGACAAGGTATAACAACTAGGACACATTTATGTTTGTCCACAACGGTCAGTGTTCTACTGCTGATCAGAAGAATTTATTTTGTGTAATTAATAGGAACCTAATGGAGAATTTCTTCATGTCCGCGGCCCTGGCAAAAGGACCTGTGCATAATTTGGTCTAACATTCTCAGCCAGTTGATGAGGCATCCACAACATCGCAAGTTTGAAGTTAATATATTTCAAAAAGTGTATAAATATCATAGATCCCATTCTGTACTATGAACAGTTTGTCAGATATTTTATAATACCTGTTCCGTTGAAGAATATAACGGATAAGCAGTTTGTGAGGCTAGATACTAATGTGGCTTTTACACGACTTTACACTTAATGAACTTTGGTACAAGCAGAGCACATTTGTAAATTAAATGTTAAAGTACAAGAAAATCGTAGAAACCAAATGTGTGTGTGTGTGTGTGTGTGTGTGTGTGAGAGAGAGAGAGAGAGAGAGAGAGAGAGAGAGAGAGAGAGAGAGAGAGAGAGAGAGAGAACTTTCTGTTGAAGCTTATGATCGATTACGTGGGTTCACTGACTGCAATAATGGAAACAAGACATCAACCCAATAACGAAAAAAAAGCGCATAAGCACTCTGCTCTGTTTTGACTTTTATCTGATGAAATGAAATGAAAATGATCAAAATAATTCACGGTTTTGGTTTAAAACTCCTTTCCTCACTAATTAATTAGGGGTCATGAGTGCCCTCCGGTATAAGGGAGTCGGTCATGTGATATGTAATTAAAACAGCTCGACACACGTTACCTTACGTAAATTAAAAACCCATTATTATTAACTATTGTATAACAAATTGCAACATTGTTGTAATGCTGTGGCAAAATTTCGCTCTTCCGGGATGAATGGGTCACATGCATTATGCGGACTTCCATATTAACAGGACTTGAAACTTTAAACAAATACGGTGATAACCTTATTAACGGCTACAAATTTGATCTTAGCATCTCGCTTAAAACAGAAAATAGGAAGGAAACTCGTTGATCCAATTAAATATGCAAATGAACGCATACAATTTGCAATCAATGCAAATAACTTCCCTCTGTAGCTTCTTTGATACATGTGACATCCAGAAAAAGTCCGAGAAAAAAAACTTTATTGTTTGAGATCATATTCAGACAGGCATATTAGAGTACAATAGTTAAGTAATAGTTAAGTAATAGTTAAGTAATATTTAAGTAATAGTTAAATAATAGTTAAGTAATAAGTAATAGTTAAGTAATAGTTAAGTAATAGCTAAGTACAATACAAGTTTATTAGATTATATATTGGGATAATAATATAATCCTTTTAACAAGGATTATGAAAATCCCACTATTCTGGGGTTATTGCGTTTAACTTGTTAGGAAAATCTAGAATATTCGTGAAGGTTTAAAAACACGCCTGATATTTTTATTTAACTACATTGAGAGGTTCTGTCTAATTGTGTTAATACGTTTGTGACAAAATCTGTCTTAAGATAAAAGCAGAAACTATGACATTTGAAATGTAAAAAGAGATTTATGAAATAAAAGATCTGATAGGGCTACATTTCTCTAAACTTAAATTATAAATATACAGCCGGCGTTAAGTACTTTGATTAGCTAATTTTCTTATCAGAATTAAATTTCAACCAGTCATATTGCTGGATTATATACTTCAGTTCATTGACATACTTAATTTATGTCAGTGAAATTCAGGCTTGTCTGTCTAAATATGCACAGTAAAACGCCTAATATTTTGAGTTCTAGAAAAAGTTGATTCTTCTAACTAGTGCTTGCTATCTTACCTGCGACACACAGTCGTTCAGACGCACGGACGTACAAGAGCAAAGTCAGATGCTACTCGTTACACCTTGCAGTAGGGAAATATGAAACAACAGTTCATTGTTCTGTAGCTGCCTTTCAATCAGGAAAATGTACCTTTGTAATGTGTTAAGTGTGTATCAATATATTAGCGCACGTTCTAATATACAATTATTAAATGCGATGGTCGGACATAATGACATGTTTTCGAAATAAAATGTCTCTGTTATGAAATACTTCGGAGCTGTACAGAAAAGCAGTGGCGTTATAACAAACAAACTAACATATTCAACAAACATTACTGATTGAAAATATATGCGGAAATGCAACCCCAGGCAAGCAGGGAAGAATGATGAAGTTACAAATGAAAACAAACGCTATCTCCATTATACAATATTTTATACAAATTAACATGCTGTGCATATTTTGTTTATAAATAAAGGATATATACATACTTTTATATATGATGAAATAAATACTTATATTAACTTTAGAGTAGCACTAGATGAATATTGTCTGTAGAAACCTAGAAAGAATTTTCCTTTTGGTCGTCACTTCCGAAAGAGCTCAGACCAGTATCAGACCTTGATTCTGGAGAGTACCCAAAGCTCGTGACGTAATCACGTGTCAATGTCTTACTGCAATTACACAAAATTCCATCAGTTTCACATGACATTGAACTGGTATCACTCTCACTTAAACTGTAATTTACGAGACTCATTTTTAAATTCTGTTCGCTTAATCTGTCACGTGCTTCTTTTTGCACATCTGGCATGTGCGGCAAGACGCATGAGCTGCTGCCGAGTACTAACGTAGAACGGGTGTGATCATTTTGCACAATGGATAGCGAGTCTAACGGAGAAGCTGAATGTGTTTAGTCATTCGTGCTGGCATCAGAAGTATTAACGAAAGCATCATTCAGATCTTGATCCAGATATGTATGTTCTAAGCTAACATCAGATTCCATCAGGTAGCTATGTTCCCAGAAATACTTGCATTTCTCCTGTGGCCTGGAGAAAACGGGTTTCCTGTGGGAAATAAACATGGATAAGTCACCATCACCTCTTTTGGGCACGTTAGAGTTACATCTTAGCATATTTTGTTGTTCAAGAGTAGTCAGTTGACATTGAGACACCCGACTGGTCCCAAGCTGCCCCATCATTCTGGTCCGATTTCTAGATTTGTTCAGATAGGTCATAGTTTTATTGGCAAGAGGGGTACTATGTAAAAGTTTAGCATCTCTTCTGTTGTGATTCGGATCAGCGATAGTAAGTCTCTGACTAAGGGGAAGCGACATTGTTGCAAAACGCCCTTGACCTTTGTCTCCATAATAGAGGCCATCTTCCAGTATCATAATATCCTTGGTTATATCTTCAGCGGTACTGAACTTACACTGGCTGATCTCCTTCACAGTTGTGCTCAGCTTTCCATCCAAAGTGTCCATTACATGGTCCACAAATTGTCTATCGAACTTACACTGCATCAAACGCATGTGACCATCCATAATAGAACGATCAACGGACGAAGAGCTAGGAAAAGCAGATGATATATTTTCCATCTCCTTTGTCGCCACCTTGTCACAGAAAGAAAGGAATCCTTGCATATTTTCCTCGTTGACATTGCTTAGAAATTGATCTAGATTGTATTCTGGTTTGTGGTCGTTCTTAAAAGACGTCTCCATTTCCGTGGATCGTTTCATGAATTTAGCGGTGCACTGAAGTTTATCACACACCTCATTCAGGCGTCTTTTCTGCACCAGTATATGTTCAGAAAACCGTTTGAAGCCCCGTATTTCTTCACCGTGTACTCTTAATGGTACATCTTTTGATGTTTGAAAGCTTCTGGTTTTAACATTGGCAACTTTTAATTCTTTGGCTGCTGATTTTTTGCGAAGATGACTACGTTCGACAATCGAAGCTTTAGGTATGAATCGATGAGTTTTCTTGCGGAGAATAAAATGGATTCTATTGGTTCCAGACATTAAATCTTCTGCTACTTTCAGAATTTTTAGTTTGTTTGAGAGTTGTTTTTCCATTATTTTGTTTGACGCGAAGAGGAAATAAGAAGCTTTGTTGTTCTTATTTAGACCAATGTATTTGAGCAAGTGTTGTATAACGTCTTCACAAGTGGTATTCTTTGTCACCTTCTGATAACAGTGCCTTCCATCCACCATTACAGATATCGTCTGCTCCTTTATTTGGGTCGCCTCCTCCATCTGGAGTATGAAAAATATTCATATTTTAGAATTGTACCAAACTATCATATTTATGAACAAAGTAAGGCAATTCCTTGAATGCATACCTCGATGACAGGTAGAAAGAAAAGAAAAAAAAACAATTAAAAAACAATTGCATTTGGCCGATTGTAATTGCAGAACATTTACCCTTTTAATGATACGTATGCATATTAGGCACACACACACACACACACACCATATGCTCTGCGAGAAAGATTTCACACACACACACACCATATGATCTGCGAGAAAGATTTCACACACACACACACACACACACACACACACACACACACACACACACACACAAATACAACATGAGCCATGTAAATGATAGTAGTCGGATATAGCCAGCTACAAACAAAATATAAGAGCTCAGCCAGTGGCGAATTATCTCGATTATCATACTTACATAATTAAGAAGCGGTTAAGACAAAGGCGTCATTGGTACGATAGCCTTCAGGATTTGGTGACGTAATGTTTAATTAACAGAATAATTTGCAATCATTACAGGAAACACAAAAAAACCCATAAAAGTATGTCGGTATTGGTAGCTAGCATAATGGAGATGGGAGTCAAAATCATTGAAATGACATTATAGGGGACTGACACGCTGAAGGCTGGGCCCCGGACAGGGTAGGACAACTAGGACACATTTATGGGGGCCCACACATGTCAGGGGACCACCGCAGAAGAGAAGAATTTATTTTGTGTAATTCATAGGAATCTAATGGAGAATTTGTTCATGTCCGCGGCCCTGGTAAATGGATCTGAGCATAATTTGGTCAAACATCCTCAGCTAGCTGATGAAGCATCCACACCAAGGCATGTTTGAAGTTGTCAAAAAGTGTATAAAATTCTTGCCGATATCACGAGCACAATCTCGCAAACGTAAATGAAGCCATGTCTCGTAGATTTCACGTTGTGCTATGAACAGTTTGTCAGATATTTTATAATACCAGTTCCAATGAAGAATATAATGGATACATCATTTATGATGCTAGATACTAATGTGGTTTGTACACGACTTTATGCTTATGGAACTTTGGTGCCAAAAAAGGTACATTTGTAACGAAAATTTCAAAGAACGAGAAAATCTTAGAAACGACAGTGTGTGTGTGTGTGCGTGAGAGAGAGAGAGAGAGAGAGAGAGAGAGAGAGAGAGAGAGAGAGAGACCTTTCTGTTGAAACTCATGATTGACAACGTGGCTGAGGGTTCACTGACTGCAATAATGAATTCAATACATCAACCTGATAACCAAAAGCAAGCACATAAGCACGCTACTCTGTTCTGACTTTTATCTGACGAAAGGCTGAAATGAAATGAAAATGATAAAACAAAAACCCTTTTTTATAGAATCGCACTGGTAATGGTTTAAGACTTCTTTCATCACTAATTAATTAGGGGTCACGAGTGCCCTCCGGCATAAGGGAGTCTGTCATATGGTATGTAATCAGAACAGCTCGACACACGTTACCTTACGTAAATTAAAAACCCATTATTATTAACTATTGGATAACAAATTGGGACATTGTTGTAATGCTGTAGGATATTTTCGCTCTTCCGGGATGGATGGGTCACATGCATTATGCGGACTTCCATATTAACAGGACTTGAAACAAATACGGTGATAACCTTATTAACGGCTACAAATTTGATCTTAGCACCTCGCTTCAAACAGAAAATAGGAAGGAAACTCATTGATCCAAATTAAATATGCAAAGGAACGCATATAATTTGCAATCAATTCAAAACACTTCCCTCTGCATCATTTACATGTTTGATGTATATAGCCGCAGTTTGTAAAGGGTTAATTAAAAGAATTTTGTAATTTTATACCTTTTATAAATCTGATCTTTTAGCACTATGTAGCCAGACTTGCGAATTTAAACTTGAAACATAAAAATAAAAAAAAAGAATTGCGGAATTGATTAAGAGTCTTTATGCACGAATGCAAACTGAATCAAGAAATTGTTTCAGTGAATTTATAGACGAGTACAAACTGAATGGAGGATTTGAAAAAGTGATTTTATACACGAATTTAAACCGAATGAAGGATGCGTAACAGTGACTGTATGCAGGAATTTAACTGAATTAATGATTTGATACAGTAACGTTAAATATATATGAGATATCTACTTAGCAAAATAGGTGGAATGACAACTCCATAAAATAATTTTCGGAATATTAGAAAAAGCACAACAGAAAATCAAGCAAACAAATCCATATCATTGAAAAATGGCAGCCTCACGCGACGTAACAGCAGAGAAGATGCTAAACAGCCGGTGTGTATGACACATATTCCTAACTCGTCCATACCGCCTATACCAGGTTGTGTAATTCGAAGTAGAGTGTAGCTTATTTAGCACAACACAAATCCGTAAACTCGCGGTTCATAATAATACAAATTTAACTAGATAATGAAATATTTTACATTCGTCCCTCTTTTTTTATATACCTTGTAAAGTTTTTTTAACACCTTTAATTTTTGTGCATTACCTTGGAGAGGTGAGTAATTGGATTTATGCAGAAATGTTTATTTTCGTATAATCATTTAAATTCAATATTTTTAATTAAACTTTACAGCAAATTTAAATTAGCAATATATAACCAGGATTTTATTGATGAACTATTAAATCCAATACCTACCAACCCCCACCTCACCCCAACATTCATAGATACATACATGCATGCATACATAAATGCATATTAACATGCATGGGCGCGCATACATACATACATACATACATACATACATACATACATACATACATACATACATACATACATACATACATACATACATACATAGCTTGTTGTTTCTCACTTTTTTATTATTTATTTTAAGACTATAGAATCGTAATATCAGATTCTAATTCTTTTGCAATTTTGACTTATACGCACTGGGCGAGATTTTAATTAAAATATACATGCATGTGTATTGAAGAAAACCTCACGGATGACGATGTATCGATATTACTATAGATTGTCTAAAAGAAAACCTCACGGATGACGATGTATCGATATTACTATAGATTGTCTAAAAGAAAACCTCACGGATGACGATGTATCGATATTACTATAGACTGTCTAAAAGAAAACCTCACGGATGACGATGTATCGATATTACTATAGATTGTCTAAAAGAAAACCTCACGGATGACGATGTATCGATATTACTATAGATTGTCTAAAAGAAAACCTCACGGATAACGATGTATCGATATTACTATAGATTTTCTAAAAGAAAACCTCACGGATGACGATGTATCGATATTACTATAGATTGTCTAAAAGAAAAAGAGGAGAGAGCATAATGCCAAATCATAATAACTTAGATAAAGAGGTGGAGGGAGATACATACCTTGCCATCGGAGGTATCATCTCCAGTCGAGGCAGCTTCAAGATAACCCGACTGTAGAAGACTCCAAATGTCGAGGTGCCGCTTCATTTCGAGGAGTGCCTTCAAATGTCGAGGCTTTAACATTGTTTCAGTCATATCGCTATGATGTCTGCAGTGTGGCAGTTTATAGTGATGTCTATCACTAGGACATCATGCCGCAGACACGTATCATTATGTCCTACCCAGTCACATTATCCTGACACCAGGTAAATCAGTCCTAACACTAACCTCTTAATGCTGAGCGCCTAGCGAGGTAGCTGTTAGTACCATTTTTGTAAGTCTTTGGTATGACTCGGCCGGAGTTCGAACCCACGACCTCCCGCTTCCAAGGCCGTCGCTCTAACCACTAGACCATCGGAGCGGTTCAGCTGTCGAGGAGTGGCTTCAAATAGGAAAATTACCCTCAAAGCAAATCAATCATTAACATGTTGTAGATCAGTAGACAAATTCAGAAAGAAAGCAACGAGGAATATAATTTGTAGATAAGGAAATAAAAACTAAGTTAGCTCCTTTTGGACACACGGTACCAATATTAAAGAAAAAATGGGAACTGGCCTGGAAATGGGTGAACATAAAATAGAGTATATATGGGTTTGGCTGGCAAAGATTGGTTTTTAATATCAGTTGTTGTTTTTTTTTAAAGAAAAATAAACTTTTGTTGGCATATCATAGTTGTAAGTGAAAACAGAGACCTTGTTTATTGATGGAATTTCAGTCCTTTAACAATCTTGAATTTGTAACACTTATTACTAAAATTAGCACTGTACTCTTTGGTGTGGAATTGTACATGTTTGAAACACATGCAGGTCCAGAAAATGACATGGCTTATATCCTTTCCTCTACACAGAAGCTGACATCCAGGTTTCATCTATACTGATAAATATAGTTTTGATCAAGAGCACCTCAAAACGTTTAAGTTATTTAACTTTTAATATCATGGTGTTTGCATAGGTTTGCTATGAGAACTGAATTAGTACAGCGAGTCCTATAGACAGGCACAGTAATACAATGACTCCACACATGCAAGTCCAATTAACTTTACTATAAATTCAAACATATTGTTGTATTTATAGATAACAAGCAAAATTAGTACCTTTTGTAAACCACAAAGTGACTTTCAATGGGATATTAAACACATAGTCAGATATATCAACAGTTGCAAAGAAGGGGGAGAGGAACAGTGAGTAGATTTGAATATGTTGGGTGGAGTGTTTTGCATTTTGGTTTATATATAAGCAATACAAATATACAATTTATACAATTTACCATTTATAGATTAATTATAGTAAGCAATATGATATTTTCTAGTTGTGTTTTGAAACATAATGCTTCAGATATGATCCCTAAGGTCTCTTCCACCATTCTTAATGGTGATACACTCTCATGACTTTGCATCCAACTAATTTCTTTCAGTGAATGTTTTGAAAATTCATATTTTGCATTTTAATGGACTTATGTCTACCTTGTTTTAGTTTTAAATTATGTCTTCTTCTGGGAGGAATGGTAGGTAATTTTTGTCAGTTATCTCTTTTTTGTGGGTAATAATACATGTACATATTGTTTGTCACCTTGACCTTTTACTCATTTATTACATACCATGACAAGGCTGGTAATATATTTCAGTATTAAACTGAAGAGAGATATATGGTGATAACAAAATATGACTCTTATTAGACGGGATTAAGAAAAAATAAATATTTAAAATAACTTAATAATCACAACAACGTTGAACAATAGATCATTCTGAAAGGAAGTGAAATTTCCAAACACATTCACCTCGATGCTAAGAAAAGTGTATTGAAACTTATTTGACCATATTAAATGTCACGAGAATACACAAAGAGGCTGCAGAAAACTTATCCGTTTCGAGAAAGTAATTGCTTATGTATACAGAAATATAGTCACACTGAAGAAGAAAAAAACAAGTCCAAAACAGGGGAATCGTCCTATGCCAAGAAAGTGTTGTAAGGGAAATAAATACTTAGCGTGGTTTTTATACCCGTACAAGTTACGTTCCTTGATAGTCACAAGTTCTAAATATGGCATACGTAACACCTGGATAATATTTTATCTACCGCTTAATAAAAGATAAAAAATAAAATGAGAAAAGCAAACAAGCGAAAGAAAAATACTAATAATAATCATGTATTCTTCGCTGCCATAAATGTGAAGATAGTGCATGCACGCTTAATATGTATATTTGGTAGAACAAAAAATATTTGAATGAACCATTGGAATCTTAATGGTGAACAGAATAGTGCATAAGATAATTTTCACCTTTAATAACTGAAAACGGCATCACTGTTCCTAGAATGTCATTCAAAACAGATCAATATATATTCGGCGGTTGAAATGCACTCTACCACCCCAAAAACGTATTGGTAAATAATAAGCTCGGGATGAAAATAAAAAATAAGCTTGCAATCAAGATGATAATGAAAATTTCGACATAAAACTGCAGGATTAAACCATGCTGCGAGAAGCAACCTTGGGAGAAGAGGGTCTGATATATATATACATATACATATATATATATATATATATATATATATATATATATATATATATATATATATATATATATATATATATATATATATATATATATATATATATATATATATATATATATATCTATATGGATGAGTTTTACGTTTGAGCCCTGCAGACCAAATCTTGACTATGTAATTGTCAACAGAATAATGCTAGATTGGATTCTTCATTGAAATGTTTTTCAAATAACGTTAAGTTTATTGCCTCCGATAATCGTGTTGTATGAAGCAGTCTTACCATTGCGGCTGAAAAATATTGGAATCCTCGTCCTCTCACATGTTTATCAACATCCTAGTCTAAATGTGTACTGAGAAATTAAGATTACATCATCTTGAAAGTATATAAACTAATATAAAAGTATATAAACTAATATAAAAGTATATAAACTAATATAAAAGTATATAACCTAATATAAAAGTATATAAACTAATATAAACTATCAAACGCAGACTATGAATTGCACCCCTCACCCCACCCCACAATTTGAAAACATTATTAGTAAATCAATTGTTGTAATGATGGATGTAGCCTTTCGGGTTTTACCATCGAAAATGTTTAGTTCTGACATAAAACCTTACTGGTCACATGAAGTTAAGAAGCTGTACAACAGGCAAGGACAACTATTCCAAATGATTGTTTTGCATTAAAATATGATAGCGAATTAGCATCTCCTTCTGATGAGATAATTCTATTGTTCGTTAAACATTTTCCAGGCTGTATACACAGTCTTCATACATATTTAATAATAATAATAATGAAGACTTTGCATAGCGCTTAATCTTTCGAAGCTCTAAGCGCTTTACACCATTAATAATGATATGACTACACCACAGAAAAACAATTGACAATAACAATGAAATTGGAAAACATAAAAACATGCTGAAAACATATAAGACACAAAACATGATTAGGTCGCTAAGTTTGTCCCTGCAGTCGAAAAAGGTGAGTCTTAAGAGCACTCTTAAAAGGGACCACTGTGTCTTTGTGTCTAATTTTAATGGGCAATTCGTTCCACGTCGCCGGGCCCTGGTGTGCAAACAAACGTTGTCCATATGACTTTGTTTTCACCTTGGGAACAATGAGTATACGATTATCAGAAGAAGAGCGTAAGGATCTAGCTGGTGTATACACATGGGTGAGGCTGGATAGGTATGTTGGACTGGAGTCTGTCAGTGAAACATAGCACTGAGAACAAGTTTTGTGTGTGATTCTGTATCAAATTGATAGCCAGTGTAGGGTACAGAGCAGTGGTGAGGTGTGCTCTGATCGAGGTACTCTAAAGATGATCTGTGCAGCTGTGTTTTGAACTTTTTGAAGTTTCTGGAGTAAATATTGTGATAAACCAGACAGAATTGAGTTACAATAGTCCAGTCTTGAAAGTACTAATGAACACACAAGTGTTTTAGTGGCATCAACTGAAAGATATTTACAAATGGAACTGATGCGTCTCAATTCAAGATATGCAGCCTTGCATATGTTCATGACATGTTGGTGCAATGTGAGAGTACTGTCTAGAGTAACGCCTAGGTTTCGTACTGACTGTGAGAATGTTGATGTTGCTGATATTTATTGTCTGAGGTAAAGGATGTGAATGAGAAAGTCTTTGTGTTGCGATCAGAATAGCCTCAGTTTTATCATCATTCATCTGCAGCTTGTTACATGTCATCCATGATTTCACATCAGAAATGCACTTCTCTACTCCATGGATCATCATCAACTTCAATTGGGTGGCTAGACTTGTATACTTGGATGTCATCAGCATACAATTGGTACGACACTGGGTGATGATCTGTGACACTTGCGAGCGGTTGAGTGCACAGAATGAAAAGAACAGGTCCAAGAACAGATCCCTGTGGAACACCACAACATACGTCAACTGAGCTGGAGTGTATTCCATTTGCAGATATAATTTGTGTCCTGTTGACTAAGTAGGACTTGAACCACTGTAAGGCTATATTCTGAATGCCAAATACATGTTGGAGACGGTGAAGTAATATATCATGGTCTATTGTATCAATTGCTGCAGATAAATCCAGGAGAGTGAGGACTGTAATCTTTCCACTATCCAAAGCGGAGAGAATGTCACTAAATACTTTCAGAAGAGTAGTTTCCGTACTGTAGCATGGGCGATATGCAGACTGTACATTGCTAAAAAGACTGTTTGAATTCAAATGAGATACAAGTTGAGTTAGAACAACCTTTTCTAAGATTTTTGATATGAATGGGAGATTAGAAACTGGGCGGTAGTTCTTTAAATCGCTATGGTCCAGTTTTGGTTTCTTCAGCAGTGGCTTTACGATGGCAGTTTTGAAAAATGATGGGAATTCCCCTGATGAGAGAGAGATATTAATAACATCAGTTAGTGAAGGCAATATTGGGTCTAAGCACTCAAGCAGCAGTGATGTCGGAATTGGATCAAGTTCACAAGACTTTAGTGCACTTTTCAGCACGATTGTCCGTACAGGTTAAAATGCTCATATATATATATATATATATATATATATATATATATATATATATATATATATATATATATATATATATATATATATATATATATATATATATATATATATATATGTAAATCATGAGAAAACGGACAAGTTCAGTTTTGATGGAACCTGTCGTTAAACCATAATTTACTTGTCATGAAATAAATTCTTTTATAAAACAACTAAAACTTAGAAAAAGTCCCCCCCCCCCAAGCAATGATCTTGTTCAAAATGATTATGCACTTTGCAGAGGGGGTTGGGTGGGGTGGGGTGGCACACATAATTAATCACATTGCTATTTAACGCAGTAATAACTCTGTCTTACGTTCATTATGATTGAAAAGTCTAGTTAACTGTACCCATGTTTAAAAATAGAGTGGAATCTCAAATCGACTGACTTTTAAAGAGCTACCTGTATGATGCAACTATTAAAAAAAAATAAGTATTCGATAGATGAACTAGAATAGCGAAATAGTAGTATATATAACCTCCCTAATACCAAACAACATCTCGAAGAAGTTTTTTCACTTGGGTTCAATTAAAGGTTTAAAGTTGTTTTTGTCCTGAGTGATCATGGTATAAACTGTCAGTTTAACTCCAACTGCAAAAAACAAATGAAATTAAAAAAGCAAAAATTGAGCTTAGTAATACATGTTTGGTATATAGCTATTTATAGCACTTGTGATTATCCTGCTTGATCGTAGTATGGTCATCCTAATATCAGTCCGTCAACCAATGAAAACTAATATGATCAGTCCGTCAACCAATGAAAACCCATGGAAGGAATTCGAACAATGCTACTGTGATTTTGATATTTTACCTTAATGGACAGGTGTATTCAAAATGGAAGCTCAATATTTAAAGTCATGAAGGCATGGCTGTAAAAATGTGTGTGTTTATAGACTGACTGAATGTGATTTGGCATATTCATCATTTTTCTGACACGTGAGTGATCTAATTTCGTTCTTCCAATCCTATTTTCATGTTTATATGTTGGTTCAGAGATACACATACACGCAGTTCTAAAATCATTGATAACTTATTTTATCCCCTTAGTTTATCAACGAGTTGTTTAGTGACAATGATTCATAACCTGATCCCCTTTCATCAAATGTGTGACATCAGTGTAGAAAATAAACAGACAGATACACAAAAGGACAAAGGCAAACAGAGGCCTATGCTGATATAGAATGCTCTCGGTGTAACAAGTTAAGAGATTTACTTGGGGCTTCAATACAGCAAGGCAATGTAATTTATGAAATTGTGTGTTAATTGTTTACACACTTTTCTAAGTATAGTGCAATACTAATTGCAATACAGCAAAGTAATATTACTATAGACATGAAATACTGTATGTATTTACTACTGTAATATTTGTACTTTTATCTAACTATTTGTTATTCAATTTCTTAATTTGTCTTTTATTATTTATTGGAAATTGCCATATAAAAATTTCCAGGACGTATGCATGATGTTTTGTAAATTATTATTCAAGTCTGGACAGCTGACATGGGGCACTTAGCTTGAAAATAATGTTGTTCCTTAACTTGTTTGAAACTAATCTGGAAGGTGCAGTTATTGAAATGACAGGTGGATCGTGTAATAAAACCTGTCATAGAGTTATTGTATTATGTGATAGTGCTTGTAGGGGATTTTGAGCAGATTCAGTAACATTTACTCGACTTGAACTGCTTGGGTTTGTAGGGGTTATTTGAACATTTTCTTGAATAGTACCGCTTGAGTTTGTTGATCTAACAAGATAACCGGGTGGGATTTCCGGATTCACAACAGAACACTTTTGACTATGATATAAAACCAAGGTTTAATAATGAATTACTTGAATGAGCAATCAATTATGAATACGTGCGTGTATGTATAATCTAACATAAGAACGCACAAATTTAATAATGAAAAATACAAACAAATTACTTTACAAAATACAAAGACAAGGGGTGAATGATTCACAGTGATTTAACAATAAAAATATAGATATAGTTTACTCAGCCAGTAAACAATGTGGACTTTTACTTATGTAGTAAAGTAAATTCTCTCAGTGTTAAATTATGCAACAAAAAAGGGACAGATATCCAGCTTATCTTTACAGTCACGAAAGATCCAATGGGTTTTACCAACCCCACAATTTGCTCACGGATACAATATTATATTTAAGAAGATACACTCCGTCTTCAGCACTCTATTTTAGCTCTACGGCTGCTACACATTATAGCTTGCACCACGTTGACCTCGATCACTCCGATAACTTCGAACGCCTGAGTCACTCTTGTCACTCTATACGCTTTAAAGCCTTTGAATGATCCAGATACTCTAGACGCTTTAAAGCCTTTGAATGATCCAGATACTCTAGACGCTTTAAAGCCTTTGAATGATCCAGATACTCTAGACGCTTTAAAGCCTTTGAATGATCCAGATACTCTAGACGCTTTAAAGCCTTTGAATGATCCAGATACTCTAGACGGCACTACACAAACTATACACAGCTGAAAATACATCCAATACCGTGTACTATACATGACACGGGCATAAAAAACGCAATTAAGGTATACAGATTACATTACTGACACAATAAATACAAAGCAATACGTTCAGAAATAAACCTAACCCTGCTCGATAAGAATCCAACTGTACTAAATATTCATTAAAATTGTAACTTTACTATTACTAATAATATATATCCCTTGCTAAGTCGCTGACAAGAATATAAATATGTGCATTATACTGTGTAAACCAACACTACATAGCTATAGTCATATAGTTATAAAACTCACCTTTTTCGACTGCAAGAACAAACTTAAAGACCAAAAAATGTTTCCTACCTTAATATTTTCAGCATTGTTTGTTTTCAAATTTCATAGTGTTTGTTTTTTGTTTTTTGTATTTATATCATTATATATGTTGTAAAGCGCTTAGAGCTTCTAAAGATTAGGCGCAATACAAAGTCCTCATTATTATTATTATTATTATTATTATTATTATTATTATTATTATTATTATTATTATTATTAAAGACAATAATAGAGCCACATACCTATACAGCTGGAGATGTGCGAGTCCTTATAGTTTGTTGGTGTGGTCTGTCTCAGATTGACATCATTTGACGGACCCCCTAGTATCGAAATTTATTACATTTTGTTTCTCTGTTTTACCCATAGTAAGTGTGTTTGTTTTTAGTTTTGTTTTTATTTGTGGATAATTTTGATATAGGGTTTTTACACCTCCCTAGCTAGTGTACCGCTACTCCTCAACACTGACTGGTCTTGGAGTTATCTAATTAAGTGATCCAGGTCAGTGGATCTGTTGTGTCCAGTGAATGCTATTGTGTATGTTGCTATATTGTATTGTACGTTACCGTTTGTATTTTTGTTTGGACTGGCTTTGTATTGGTCAAATTTCATTTCAATTTTTATTAACTTCTAAATAATTTATTTATAGAAGTAGTTTAGTGTATGTAAATATTAGTATTTGTTTATGTAGATGGTTGTTGATAGCTTACGGTTTCCTATGATAATCAAATATATCTTAATATATCTTAATTCGAAAATTGTAGGGAAGTAGGTATAGTAGGGAAGTAGGTATAAGTTGGGTTTAGGAAATTACCCCCTGTCAATAACTCCCCCCCCCCTGCAACTACCCCTGCCATTACCCCTATCAATTATCCCCTCAGTATATTACCTCCAGGTTTA
>JARLTB010000337.1:5502500-5882500 GCA_030141615.1 Unio pictorum | reverse complement strand
GTGTCCAGAGTCGAAAATGGGTAAGTTATATTGACGTAATGTGCCTGGAAGAGTGTACATTGACTTCCCTAAGGTGGTGGAGTTAAAATAGTTCCCAGTGAAAAAGGGGATACTCGTGTATTTTCTATGGCGTAACCGGCTGGCGGTACAGAAACCTGATGATGATGAAGAGAAACCATGCAACTATGCGGTTGATGGACTTTTGGCAAGCTGTTTTATCTGTGGTCTTGTATTGATTAGAGTAAAATGTATGTATGTATGTATGTATGTATGTATGTATGTATGTATGTATGTATGTATGTATGTATGTATGTATGTATGTATGTATGTATGTATGTATGTATGTATTGTAATCAATTTGGAGTATGCGCTTTGATATTGCCCCGCTTTAAGGAATTCTTACATTTGTGTGATTACTTGTGTGATTGTTGGAAATCGGTGCAATGGAAATATCCTCACCCCGAAATAATTAGCCAGTTACTAGAGCAAACGTCACGGAGTAAAGTTTTAGTGGGTTTACATGATGCCATGATTGATTAGTAGTGAAGTCAGGTCAAAACCTAATGAGTGTCCCTGGAGTAATGTAGTCAATACTTAAATCTAGTGGTGTACACTGCAGGTGCGACTGCATTGGCAATATTTACGAGAGGAAACTGGTAAATTACACAATGGAATAAATAAGAAGGGGCTCAGCAGATACCGTTTATGTCGCCATGGTGGCAAATGTGGTGCATTTAGATTGGCGAAATGCATGGAAGCCATAAATTGACTGGCCTAACATGGGATGAGTTATAATCGTTCCCTGTTTAGGGGAGAGTTGTATAGTTTCTACGGCGTGAACTGATGGCGGTAAGGAAACTATGGAGATGTGTGATTTACAGATACTTGGCAGGTTTGAGATATGTGGTCTTGCATTGATTACAGTAAAATGTATGTATAGAACGGACACGTCGGGCTTTCTAATTTACAACTGAAGTTGTATGACACTCTTTGGAAATTTGGGTTAACTTATGACTTCAAAATTCTAAATAAGTATTAACATCATGAATTATTTTAACTGTCTTCAAATATATTGGCTTTTTAACTGAATCTACTCGTGCTGTAATAATTTGTTCCTAAGTTATTATGTATAGAATAATTGACCACCGACCAGCAACTTAAGTATCCATTTTTTTTTTTTGGTCGATGAAAGAATAAGAAAGATGGTTGAAGATTAAATCTTTTACTTAAAGAAACAAGTAGAAAAGTCACGCATTTTATCACGTGCGGTTGACATGCACAACATAATGTGATGTATTATTATATTCTTACGCACAAAATGAAACGTGCGTTCGTAATTATGCGGGAAGAACAATGTTATTAGGTGTCGGTTATAGAGGCTAGGGACTCAAAATGGAGGAAATGGAAAGTAAATATGTTTTGTGACGTTAGGTGAAAACAACGGAAACTGACTCCTATAGAAATGAATAGATCATAAAATATAAGGATCCAACAAAGTGGGCAAACCTTGACGGAGCACGAGCTAAGGTTTGTACTCCGTAAACTGCACGTGAATATCGAGTATATGGACATACACCACAATTAATTTTACTATATGCTCTCTACATATATTTTTAAACTGTGTGACAATCAAAACAAATCTTATGTTAATCTAAAATACCCCCAAAGATGACTTCACGGTGAAATTCTTGTCAAGGGTTGACTGGCATTTTTTTGAGTGGCTGCACTGTAAATAGAACAGCATGTACACAGAACACAGATTTCATTTCCGGGTCATCACCAAGGACTTATTACTCAATGTGCACTGTCGCCAAAATACACACAGACAACCACTCTCTGAGCTCATATTCTCAAGAATAAACAATTACCTTTAAATCCCTACCAAAAATGCATCAATATAACTATTTTATCACCATCACAATGAGAGAGGAAAAAATGTTCTAAAAATTGTCTGAACTACATTCGTAGTGAACTGAAACTAATAATTGTGATGCGATTCCATATAATAAATGAAATGGGTAACCGTTTTGGAGTAACATGCTCGCATTTTAGCCCGGGGTTCAAAATCTTATTTGGGTAATCTGGCCAATGTTTCCACACATCAAACCATACTCAGATATTATTACTGCATGAATAATCACAGACTACGTCACTTGCGTACAAAGTACAGACAGAAAGCAAATTTCGCAAAAAGAAAAGGTTAATAACTGCACTCAGACAGTACGTGTAGTTCCGATGTTTGAGTACTGGTAACCTAAGCATCCAGCCATTAAGAGCTGGCCTCAAAAGGCCGATTTTTAATTACATCTACTGCTGACGCCTGCATCGAGCCGGCTAAAACCAGACTATCGCGAACCAAGATTTAATTTAATGCGAATGGACTTGAACACTTTCACACAAAGAGAAAACAAAGAAAGAAAAAACCCAAACAATTATTTTATAATTCAATTTTACCTGAACTATACAAAATAAATCTTTATTAAATGAAGACTAAGTCGGCTTCTTGAGAAATAAATGATTTTCTTTCTGATTACATTTCTTTTTTTTATCCATCTCTACAATAAACTGCAACATAAGTTCATGATGTCGTCGAGACATGTATGGTTTCACTTATACAGTTTATCGTTGTACATAAGAAAGTTCTCCCCTAAACAGGATAAACAGCTAGTTATAAATTAATTAACAAAGCAAAGGTTTTATCGTATTTTGTAAATGACCAAGGCAACCTCAGTTTTTCTGATAGATTACAATCAGGACGTATTAATAATATCAAGTCTTATCCCGTGGAATCTTTGCAACATTGACTAGTTGGAATATTACGAATATTAAATGTTAAATGTGACTTTTTTACGGTATGAACCATATGTCAAAATACATTGAAGATTTTCTCTTGTTTTCATTGTCATGTCACAATTTTGTTCTCAATTTTATCATCATCATCATCATCATCATCATCATCATCATCATCATCATCATCATCATCATTGCTGGTTTTATTATTGCCATTAAAATCCACACAGGAAGCTATTGTCTATTGAAAGCCAATAAAATGTACTGCGACGGTACAAGTTAGACAAATTATACGCCGTTCCATTTCATAATCTTTTGATTTTATTGTATTTTTGAATTGATTAATACATATATATTTCTTATAAAAGTATCTTACCTCTGTCTGTGTGGGTTCGAATCTCGGATCGACCAAGAAAGATATGTCATAGAGCTTACCATTAGCTTCCGGTCAGTCGGTGGTTCTTCTCGAGATTTTCATGCGTGCTTTCACTAAAACTATGGACGGCCAGATATAGCTATTATTAACAAAGAAAAAGAAACGCAACATTTCACGATTTGAGTCTTCATAATTTGTCTCATGGGAGGTAACTTTATTGTGGTTTGAATCATTTCACTAAGGCTTTAGATAAAGTTATACGAGAAACCTTGTCGTTTAAAAAAATAAACTCGGATAGTGCAGTAAAAGATTGAGTATGATAAAAGAAACGTATGTATTTGCTAAAATCTCGACTTAAACATTTTAATAAACTTAGTAATACTTAATGGGTGTATGCATAAATCGATTGTTGATGTTATTGTTATGGGGGTTTAACGCCATTTTTCAGCACACGATAGGCCAGTATTAATGGTGGAGGAAGAAACCGGAAAAACCAAGGATAGAACCACCGAACTAGGAGACGCTATTGGCAAACTTTCTGACATAGTCACATTTGCTGAGCCCGAGACTCGAACCCACGAAGACAGAGGTGAGACAGCAATGATCTTTCTGTCACACTGTGCCCTGCATCATATGATGTAAGACGGTGAACATTTGCCTCCATTTTTGTTCCCTCTTTTCATAAACTAATTTGAAGACATATTCATACATAATTATTTAATTTGCTTACATGTAAATTTATTCCAAGTTTTCATGTTACCATCTGCGAGTCATGTTGTTTTTTTTAAGCATCTCCCCGGGAATTACATGAATGATTACTGCATTACTTGGAAAATGAAGACACATACGACTAAGACCAGAATTTTGGGGTCTTTTTTAATTGTGGAAATTATTTATAAATCTCTGCTTTTTAAAAAATTGGAGAACCTCTCGAGCTAGTTAGTAAATATATTTACATTGGATGAATTTTACATGTGGTTTATCATTTTCATTGCTTCAATTGATTCTTTCAAGGCAAGTTCTGCAACCTATTTTCAAGTTAAATCAGGACCTCCACATATTTTTCTTTGACTTCACCAAAACATAGACAAGCTTTGATTTACAAATCAATAATTCCTGTTTTGGGGCTAGAATTATGTTAATTTGTCACTGTAGAGTTGATGAATTTGCTAATTTTTAGTTTTATAACGATACTGGTGGTCGAAAAGGCAACACAAAATAACTTTGCATATGCCGAAATGGGCAAAACATTTTTTTTTTATCGATGCGTTATGTGAAAACTTGAATAAAACTGCTATTGGTAAATTAAAATAAATATGAAACCTAGTTCAGAACTTAGTATTAAATTATTCAAATTTATTCCAAATAAATTAAGTTGGGCAATTTTAAGAAGAGATATATTAAATTCTCTTGCTTTTTTGCGAGTTATGGATAGAACAGAAAAGAACAGAATTTTATTGACTTGACGTATGGACAAATCATATGGTCAATAAAATACACAATTAATATACAATGCACCGTTTAAAAATTAAGTTAATAAATTAATGAATAATGACGATAAAAGCCTTTGTATGTGCATACATACTTTTTGAGAGGGACAGAGGGTAAAGTTTAACAAAGTGTTGATCAACAGCGTGTTTTTGTGTCACTTTGAAGCAAAGAGTGAATGACCAGTGACCTGGTTATTCAAAACTGACACTTTGGCCTTGAAGATTCATAAAGAGCATTATATTATAAACGCGTTTGTATTTTTCAGGCGGGCCAGTGAAAGAGGGCACTCATCTTTAGAACTCTTTCTCTCTCTTTCTCTCGCTGTCTCTGTCTGTCTCTCCCCCCCCCCACACACACACACACACAGACACACATACGCACACACATCTGTCCACATGAATTTAATCTAGGCGCGACCAACTTGGGTATGTGAGAAAGCATGCCATAAGCTTCTTGTTTTGTCGGTGGTTCTTCCTGGAGGTCTTCCCAATTCTTTTTCCTCCAAACTATCCTGGTCTCCATGTGCTGAAAATGGTGTTAAGCCCCATAAAACCAAACTAAAGGTTTTTTTTCTTCAGTTTCCTATTTATTTACATTATATTTTCGCAAACAATTGTTTTTAGGGTTTTGGCACAATTGCGATTGTCACAAATACCTTAAATATTTAAGCAGGAAGATGGGTTAAGTCAAACATGCATGCTGTACAGTACTAAAGAGAATGAATATTGTAAAGCGTAACTAACATTTCATGATCGAAAATGTATGCCAATAAATATTATAAGAAGAGGTCTTATGTGTTTCAGATTGCCTAGCTGTTTATTTCTACAAATACTACAGCCATAAAGAACTAATCTGCCACCATATCAAAAGCATTTACAATTATTAATTTAATATTATTGCAGTATTATAAATGTACAATACATATTAGGAACCAATAGTTAATGTAATTAGTCTTATCATTTTCACACACACACACGCACGCACGCACGCACGCACGCACACACACACACACACACACACACACACACACACACACACACACATACATACATACATACATACATACATACATACATACATACATACATACATACATACATACGTGACCACGAGGTTAAATCATATTTGTAAATATTTATATTTCAATAATTGTCTTTTTTAAATTAAAGAAAAATACCTTAAAATGATTTGTGTAATTGTTTTCTATTAATGCCCAATACGGTCTAATCAATGCTTCCTCGTGGGTTTTTAGTTGAAACTGATAACCATCAAATTAATATGGCTATCGCTTATATAAAACTGACGACAACACTAATGTTTGCTTTGTGTCAAATTTCTAACAGTATGAAAAACTATTTCCGGCCCAGACTCTTCCGAGATAGGTGCCAGCACATAGGGACTTTAACCCTCCCCCGTCCCCCTCCCCGATTTCACCTCTAAGCATGTTTTGGCCTATATGCGTACAATTTAAACAGCTAGCCACTACATGGTACATGTTTACCCCTCCCTCCCCCCCCCCCCCTCTGAAAGTAATCTTGCGGGTGACCATGTCTCCTGGCATGTAGATACAAATAGTATATGTATAATCAATAACTGTCTACCAACAGCCACAGTGAGTTCTGTTTAATTAAAAACAAAACTCTCTAACACATCTAAAACTCCGATTTAAGTTACTTGTAATGACCATGCTCTGTGTTTGCTTCTCCTTTGTTGTTTAAAACAAACATGATATATTTATCTTGAATCTTCCTCATATGCTATTATTGTTGATAGTTACTAACGGGTTTTTAAAAAAACATAATATCTCATTTCAGAGATATTTACTACCCACGTGCAAACAGGGCCTTGCGAAATTGATTGGTCGAATGCGTATGGGAATGTATATAAAAGTCATGCTCGACTTGAGAATTCTTTGCGAGTTTGATCAGAGAACAACGTTGTCGATCTTCTTGAAACATGCGTCTTTTTGTAATTCAGCTAAGTTTGTGTTTCTTATTGTCATGCAGCCTTCACGCAATGACTTCGTCTCAATTTTCAAGAATGGCTCAAGAAATCAACCGATTTGTATCTGGTAAGTTTGTTTTTAATTTATAACAAAACAAGCAATACAAATTATCAAAGATAACGAGTTTTCGCTAGCACCTTATCAACGACATTCAACTCACGACAGCAGTCATGTCTTTATTAGCCATTACGTCGAAACATATTTTTGAACTTGTCACACTTTCTGTTAATTATAGTGATAAAGGTGTTAATTATAGTGATAAAGGTGTTAATTATAGTGATAAAGGTGTTAATTATAGTGATAAAGGTGTTAATTATAGTGATAAAGGTGTTAATTATAGTTTAGATCTACCAGACTAAACTCTTTAGGTTGTTTAAAATTACCGTTGCCTATTTACAGTAGAGTGGATTTTTCTATCTTGACGACTGTTAAATAAAATGCGTTTATTTATTTATTTATATTTATTCTTCAGTCTATTATTCTTTTTCCAATAATCGTATAAAATATAATAATACAAATAGGTATGAGATGTTTTGTTTTACGTAACATTCGGCGTTTCGACTATATATTAACTCGATACTTTATTCCCAGTATTTCACATGAGTTTGTTCGTGATACTTTGGCTGAAAAAGACATTGCAAATCTGAACCTAGTACTGAGAAAGCATCGCTGACAGCTTACAAACTAAACTCCAGTATTAATGGAATGTAAAGTATCAAGCTGGTCTGAAAATCTTAAAGTACTTAATAAATAAACGTTCCTCACATGGACTCGCCACCCACTTAATTTCTTTTAATGCAAATAATTTTACAATTCAAACGAATAAAGACGCCGTTTTGCAAAGATGTTGCGTATGTTTTGGGGCATGTATGGGCATATATCAAAATTATAGAATAATGAAGAATATGAAAGTGTGCGATGTTTGCAATTTTTTGTTTAGTTTTCATTCAGTGTGTGCATGCGTTCTCCGGATATAAATTAACAGTTGCGTTTCTTATTTCTTTGTTAACATACTAAGGATAATTTTGTTTATACAACCATGGATTTCTGGATGTGGAACTTATATTCTTGACAGAGCTGTAATATTGTGGTTTAATTTGTTTTTCATGCATTGCAGATTTAAAAGAAAAAAAAAACATCCAACAGTATTACACACATGTTAAATTATATCAAAAGCACAAAACACACAGATTCACAAAAGTAATACATTTTGAAAATTCGTCTTTTGCTTTATTGTAAATGGGAAGTTACCGAACATTTTATTTAAAAGTCTGTAACAAAAATTATGATGTCTTACCCTAAATTTCTCAGGACTGAATCCAGATACAAAACTTCTAACATTTTCTGGATCCTCTATTGACTCTCTGAGAGAAGAGTGACACATATAAACTTGACACAGTATTCTAAAGCTACTATTCATGCTGATGCAAACAATGCCGTGAATGGAATGGGCATTATGAATTTTTGTAATAATACAAGTCTCTAAAATAGTATGAAAAGCAAATGCCATTTCATTATTTGGATTATTACCGACGTAACATGTTAATATCAGACGTTATGACAGTGCCAAGACATCATGTTAATATCAAATGTTTTTGACAGTGCCATAACATCATGCTAATATCAGATATTTTTGACAGTACCATAACATCATGCTAATATCAGATATTTTTGACAGTGCCAAGACATCATGCTAATATCAGACGTTATGACAGTGCCAAGACATCATGCTAATATCAGATAGTTTGACAGTGCCATGACATCATGCTAATATCAGATATTTTTGACAGTGCCAAGACATCATGCTAATATCAGATATTTTGACAGTGCCAAGACATCATGTTAATATCAGACGTTATGACAGTGCCAAGACATCATGTTAATATCAAATGTTTATGACAACGCCATGACATCATGCTAATATCAGATATTTTGACAGTGCCATGACATCATGCTAATATCAGATATTTTTTGACAGTGCCAAGATATCATGATAATATCAATGTTTTTGATAGTGCCATGAGATCATGTGAATATCAGACGTTATGACAGTGCCAAGACATCATGCTAATATCAGACATTATGACAGTGCCCTGACATCATGCTAATATAAGACGTTATGACAGTGCCCTGACATCATGTTAATATCAGACGTTATGAAAGTGCCATGAGATCATGTGAATATTAGACGTTATGACAGTGCCAAGACATCATGCTAATATCAGACATTATGACAGTGCCCTGACATCATGCTAATATCAGACATTATGACAGTGCCCTGACATCATGTTAATATCAGACGTTATGACAGTGCCATGAGATCATGTGAATATCAGACGTTATGACAGTGCCAAGACATCATGCTAATATTAGACATTATGACAGTGCCCTGACATCATGTTAATATCAGCCGTTATGACAGTGCCCTGACATCATGTTAATATCAGCCGTTATGACAGTGCCATGACATCATGCTAATATCAGACGTTATGACAGTGCCATGACATCATGCTAATATCAGACGTTATGACAGTGCCAATACATCATGCTAATATCATACGTTATGACAGTGCCATGACATCATGCTAATATCAGACGTTATGACAATGCCATGACATCATGTTAATATCACAGGACATCACATGATGACGGAATGTTTGAAGGAATGCGTCATAAGATGATCCTGAAATTTGTCTGCAATTTCAGTTATTTCTACTTGCCAATGACCCTAATGAATATTTTCATGCTGACAAACGGCGCCTGCGCATATAAGGGCACAAGGAAGCTTCCGTTATTTAGATTCAACTCACCAATACTGAAAGAAAACATAATTTGTTTTACTTATCACCAGCACTGAAAATCAAGACATTTTGAGGCCGACCACAAGTTTGAGACATTACAGTGGCACCATCAGTAAGCGTATCCTAACAGATACCGCTACAGAAATCCGCGTTTATTATGAAATTAAATTACGCTTGACAAGTAACACAAATGATGTTTTGAGAATAAAAATTTCGGGGTCTGATTGGTTGTGGCAGTAGTGGTGGGGCTTTAACATAAATTACATCCATAGTTATAAGAGAAGGATTAACCTCAATTAGTTGTTGTGTCATCTCCATATGTCGCAAAATTACACGTGTTTCACTCAACACAACAAAATTATATTCTTTTTTAAAGTTTAAGACGTTTAGGTAACACCATAAATGTCACACAAATATAGTGTAACCAATAATTTGAATTTGGAACATGGTAAAGTTGCTTGCACCCTAATTAAAATGGGTTGCAAATAAAGCTACTCACTTCGTTAAACACGCTTCCATCGACGATTTCATTTGATCTGTCAAGTTTTAATTGTTGCTGAATTGGATTCGTTCACTACAAACAAAACCCAAATGTTGTATTTTATTAATTTCAGATTGTCAATGTATTTTATTAATTTCAGAATGCCTTTGTCCAAGCTATTGCAAGACCCGTTTGAAGATATGCTTAATGAATGGTGTTTGCAAAGCTTGTAGATCCCCAACGTATGGTTATGGTTAGAGGGTAAGTACACATGTACCAATACGGTCAAGACTGACCATTTGACCGCAGTGAAGGAACCGCCACTCTTGACGGTTACTTTTATCAAGTTCCCATCAAAAGAATCATTGAAAATCTGAAACTACAAGGATGGGCCACTTGCCAGAGTCGGGGGAGGGTACCTTTCATCCTTCAATATGTGTGTATATGTATGTGTGCGTGTGCGTGTGTCTGTGCGCGTGTGTGTATCATACCCATCGAAGTATATGTAAACAGGGATACATTTTTAATACTTAAAAAGCGCAATGGAATTCATTTGACTGAATGGAAACTATCAGCTACCACTGTGAGGATTTCAATGTCCGGATAGTTTGATTCGTTGGTATTATAGATATGGTAAGTAATTCCCTGAAGCATTATTTAATCCTTGCTGAAGATAAGACATACCCTCTACACATTTTAAGGTTATCTGTAAACGTTGTCAACATTTTAAAGTAACTGTAATAGTTCCAGTCGTCAACATTTTAACTGTCTCGTTTGCTACCAGTCATTATTATAAAGTTAAATATACATATTCACGAATTTCTTGTGAATCATTCATCAAGTTTAAAAAGTGTCAGAAGCAATGTCATCGAGTCTCGAGGATTTGTAAATCAACTTAATTCAGCATCTAATTTATTCAGCGTGACTTTAAAGTATGTTTCATGCCATGTTTTAAATTTATGAAAGTAACATGTCCTTGAAATCATTATCATCCTAAACCAGGTAGAAAAACATTTCAAATAATGTCAAATATAATTGTACTCTGCGAACATCACCATAATATTCTACCTTTGCATATAACGTTGGTAGAGGAAACTAGAGTATTTATAAGGAGGGATTTATTGAAATAATTACAATCAGATGTCAGCGAATACTAACGCTTATTATACTGTTCGAATATTAAAAGCGTTTAGTAGACATTACATTACAGCATAGTGTAATCCGTGCTTAGATATGCCTTACAACTTACTTTACGTGCGATGATATTTTTATATATAAAAATGAGACGATGCAATTGTCAAATCACCATAACTTATATTTTTCTTTTGGAAAAAAATGAATTTCTCCAGTTGGAATGAACAGAAATGTATTCTTTCCATTTGGCTTATGATATATAATCCATATTTGTTCCTAGTGATCCCGGACACCTGAATAAACTGTAACTATCATTTTCTGTCGATTTACGATTTCCCGCCATAATCTCAGGATCTATCATATGTAACTTTTGTTTTTCTTTTTCCTTTTGACAAGGTTGATTAATTTGGGTAATTGGTGATAAGTGATTTTACGTAAATGATGCCCATATATTTTTTAACGATATTATTTTGTCTGGTTCTTTTACTTATCTGTGATGCCTACTGAAGTTAATTACCTTGAATTTAGATTGAAGTATTAAATATCATTGGCAATTACTTACACAATATACATCGACCCAGCCCTGGGATGTGCGGGGCCCAAGTCAGTATGTCGTACACAATACAGCAAGCGATGAACACGGGGCCCCAAAAAAGAAAATTGCGGAGGCGATTGCCTCGTTCGCCTTGCCCTGTGGCAGGGACTGAAAATACAATTTACCATGGTTTGTAGCCTCACAGATCAATGATTACAGCATGCTCATAAACAGGGAATGAATGCAAATTCAACCGAGAAAAGAAAGATATAACTTAATGGGAAATCATGATTAGGTAGCATTCAACAACTTAATTACTAACCAGCTCATTATTTCACTGACTTTCCCACTAGGCACATTGACTTGGCACAAACACGTTTACTTACTGAAAGCGAGATTTACTGTTCTACGGACTGACCTAGTGACCTTTTGTATGACTTACTGATGTTCTTGACTGACATGATGACTGTATGCGTGACATTCTAATCTATTGACTGACCTAATGATTTTTTTTAAAGTGATATGCTGATCTAATAACTGACCTATTGACTTTATGTGTGACTTACTATTCTACTAAATGACCTATTGACTTTATGTGTGACTTACTATTCTACTAAATGACCTATTGACTTTATGTGTGACTTACTATTCTACTAAATGACCTATTGACTTTATGTGTGACTTACTATTCTACTAAATGACCTATTGACTTTATGTGTGACTTACTATTCTGCTAAATGACCTATTGACTTTATGTGTGACTTACTATTCTACTAAATGACCTATTGACTTTATGTGTGACTTACTATTCTACTAAATGACCTATTGACCTTATGTGTGACTTACTATTCTATTAAATGACCTATTGACTTTATGTGTGACTTACTATTCTACTAAATGACCTATTGACTTTATGTGTGACTTACTGATCTACAGACTGACCCAATGATTGTATGCGTGACACATGGTCTACATGACTGACATATCCATTTTATGCGTGGCTTAGACATACTGATCTTTTACAGACCTGTTGACTCTTTGCCAGACATAACTGATTTTCTGACTGACCTATTGATTATATGTGTCACTTACTGATCTTCGGACTGACCTTTTGACTAATGCGTGACTTATGGATCTACGGACTGACATAATGACTTTGTGTGACTTACTGATCTAGTGATTTACCTATTGACTTTATGTGTGACTTACTGATCTACCTGACTGACATAATGACTTTATGTGTGACGCATTGATCTAAAGACTGTCCTATTGATCTTATGTGTGGCGCAGACATACTTATCTTCTGATTGACCTACTGACTCTATGTGTGACTTACTGATCTACTGATTGGTCTATTGACTTTATGTGTGAATTACTTATCGTCTGATTGACCTATTGACTCTATGTGTGACGAACATATCTACTGATTGACCTATTGACTTTATGTGAGACTTACTGATCTATTGGCTGACTTATTGACTTCATGTGTGTCTTACTAAACTATCTGACTGACCTGTTGACTTTATGTGTGACTTACTGATCTACTGACTTACCCAATGATTGTATTCGTGACTTACTGCTCTACCTGACTGACCTATTGCCTTTATGTGTGACGTATTGATATACTGACCTATTGCCTTTATGTGTGACGTATTGATATACTGACCTATTGACTTTATGTGTGACGTATTGATATACTGACCTATTGCCTTTATGTGTGACGTATTGATATACTGACCTATTGCCTTTTATGTGTGACGTATTGATAAACTTACCTATTGACTTTATGTGTGACGTATTGATATAGTGACTCGCATATTGACTTTATCACTTATTTACGTCCATATTCATTGACTTATTTACTTATAACCAGTCATCTATATAACTAACAAAAAAAGTGAAATATTAAACTTGAATAATGTCAGACAACCCAGCTGTCTAATTGCAGCATCAGCTAACTAAGTTGCTAATGAATTAAAACATATGTAATTTACCAACTTATTCGCTTATCTACCAACCTACCTGCTTATTTTAAGGTATTACGATTATTTAAAATTTTACAAATTATAAAATAATTGTGTTTTTTTTTGTTTATATTTCCAGAATGCAGTAGGGTACTACTAATGATATGAGGAGAAAAGCAAATGGGAATGCCTTATTCTGAAGAAGTGAAGAGACTTGTGGACACCACGCCATTAATAAAACTCCATATTATGACCTTACTATTTTTCTAGCTGGCTGCGATTGCCAAGCAGATTACCAGGATCCAGATATGAATGAATTCCCAAACGACTGTTTCTCAAATCTCCTTGCATTAAACAATTATACATAAAACATGAAGAAAAAGTAGTTTCACTCCTGAAAAAAGCTGAAAGAAATCAATATTCCATGAGAGGTATATATATATATATATATATATATATATATATATATATATATATATATATATATATATATATATATATATATATATATATATATATATATATATATATATATTAGAAATGTGATATTCACTAATTAACATCATCATGTATATACATTTACTTCTAGACGCGATGACAATAAACTGACTTTATTTCTCCTAATTAGAAAGAAACTAATTACTAGCAAACTCTGATAAAATGACAAAGTACAGTTTTCATCCTGCAACAGGACATTGAAAGTGTTCGTTCAAATAACTAAGAACAAATATGCTTTTTTCGCCATATCAATCATATGATACAATATTAAACATGATAATGTTTTTATATGCGCTTTTCTTAAGAATTAAACAGCTTCTTGAGTTAAGTGCTTTACTAGTTTTGGCACAATATATATATCGAGAGTTTTGGCAGGCGTTCTCAATGCTTTTCAATATCACTAGCATTATAATTTGATTTGCAGTCATTATACTGTATTATAAATACACACTTGTAATACATTCTTATGAATTTTCTATTACTTACTATCGCAAACTGTCTTCACTGTCTTCAGATAAAATAAATGGTTTGTTTGCTTTTAAATTGTGCCAAATCGGCAATACGTAATGGGACATTCTAATTAAAGCTCAAATATCTCAGTTGATCATAAATTTAAATATTCTTATAATCTAACTAAAGTATGGAAGAAAGCAAATGATTTATTAATATAGTTAATTGTCATAAACTATTCTTGGAAATAATCAAGCTGTTGGGTTTCAACGACAGTCAGATATTCAGTTTAGACTTAAGAGATTTTCCCCTTAATTCAGTGAAAGAGGTCGCTCGTAATTCCGTTTTATTTCATTCGTGATGCAAAAAATAGTGATGTGATACATTCGACCAATTCCGTTAATGACTAATCTAATAACGACATTCGCACACGGCACAGAAATTGATTTAGATGGAGTGAAGAGAGGCAGGTCTGATTTTTTTATGTGGATCTAAGAAGAAAAAGCATGCATTAGATAAAAATAATGTTTGGGTTAACATTAGCGAGCATGATCTGGGGCGCTGGAATACTTTGAAGGGAGAGCTTGGGCTGAACACAGTCTTCCAAAGCGTATTGTTGGCCTCTTATATTTACATTGGTGATATCATCAAATCTTGCACTCCAGCGTTCGTCTGAAAATGGTTGAGCCACTACGTCGCCAATCAACATTGGATTACATGTGAAAATGACCACAGGGATGCTAAGTTTGAGGGATAAATTACTTGGCTCATACTGTGCCGAAATTATCTGAATTTAATGGAACCAAACGATATTTAGGACCAATATCTTTCAAGAGTCATTATTCTACCAAGTTGATCTGGCATATACGACTTTTTCCAAGTGACATCGGCATTGAGGCTTTAAAAATGTATTCTTTTGTTCGCAGTTATATGTTTTGTCTTTTTAAAATCTACAAAAATACAGCGTTATGTGAGCAGCATTAATTTAGAGTTCCTTTTTCTTTCTCTGTATGTATGTTTGTAGGTAGGTAGGTATGTTATGAATGTATGTTGTTGTTGTAGTTGTTGTTGTACGGTTTAAGGCCATTTTTCAGCACACGTGGCGACCAGTATTAATGATGGCGGAAGAATCCGCATTACCCAAATCTGAGACTCGAACTCACGCAGAAAGAGTTGAGATGGCAGATGATTCCTGTAACGGAAAGCGCTTTAGACCACTCGGCCACTCGGGGCTGCATGTATGTATGTATGTATATGTGTGTGTGTGTGGGGGGGGGGGGTGGATGAATGGATGGATGGATGGATGTATGTATACCATTCTATCTATCCATTTATATGTCTGTCTTTATAAAACTGAACATTGTGCGGAATATTTGAAACTTCGAGACACACACACACACACACACACACACACACACACACACACACACACACATATATATATATATATATATATATATATATATATATATATATATATATATATATATAAAGAACAGAGAGAGCTTGATTAATTGATTCTTTCATTCCTCTGAAGATTTTAAGACAAATTAAAGAAATGCATTGCAGTTTTTAGAATCACAAAAAGTGGATTCGTTACTTAAGAAGTCGGCTGAATTACTTCAAATAGCAAACTAATAATTAACCTAATACCATTACTATAGTAGATATATATCAATATGAATCTGTTTTTAAAAATATAACTACAGAAGAAAAAACAAGCAAAAACAAACATGTATGGTTCAACATTTAAAATAGAACTACACAACAAAAGTATATTACAGTCTTGTACAAGTATTTCTTATCTTATATTACGTGTAAGTTCTCAATTGAATCAAATATATAATATTCATTATCTTAATGAAATACTTGGTAGTTGTTTGATCACATTAATCCATGTCTCAGGTTATAAACGTGATGAGATTTCATTTAAACCACGCAGTAACATAATCGATCTATCATCATCGATCTGATCACATAAATTACAGTAAATCGCCAGATGTATATACGAAAATAGACTTTCTATCAAGTGGTTAATGTCGTCTAAGGCTAAGAGAATTCACCCAATGAAAATAGTCGTTGAGATAATCTTCTAAATCATACTTTTGAATACAGTATGTATTTCAAATATTAAAGAATTGTAACTGTGTTGGGTGGTAAAATTCAAATTTCCAACACCCCGGAGGAAAACCTTTTTAGCGGTTAAGTTTGCCCATGTACTACACATACGACCAAGGGATACGTGTTTTTGCACATTTATGTGAACTTCCATTGAAATCATCTCCAAGCACTCTGTAGTGGATCCAATAGGCGATATTTGAGAGAAACCTTCTACTATCCGAGTACTTTTGTTTGGTTTTATCTAAATAAGAGAGTAATATATATATATATATATATATATATATATATATATATATATATATATATAGTGATCTCATTTAATAAGTGTATGAAAAGTTATACGCGATGCAAACCCTATTTTAGTAATAAATATTTGCAAACTAATTTGTCTCTGCATAGCTAATTATGAGAATTACAAAGGCTTAACCGTGTCTGGCACAAGACGAGGAAAAGTTTTGAATTTCATTAATCAATGTATAGTATTTATTAAGCCAATATGAAGGTCCTCTCAAGTAATTTATGATCTAAAGCTAAATGTGTAATGAAGATTCCAACAAATGTCATTCTTGTAAATGGTAAATGATATTTCTGTAACCCATTTTAAAATCTTATATTTTAATTGGTTTTTTTTGTGGCTAAAGCTTTCATAACCTGTATAGTCAAACATAACGTCATGTAGTGTGTCAGTGTCCTGTCCTTACTAGGAGAACAATTAATGATACACTATGAATAACATGTGTACAGGGTTAAGCCGTGCTTCGCAGATTCATCGATACTATTGCATGGTAATCAAAGTTTTCAATTTAATCTCGATTGTAAACCTTCGAAATCCTAATCTAGACTTGTCCTGAAGTTTAATATCACTTTCAGAGAACGCAAGCCCATTTCAGTTTGCTTTGTTAATACGACTAACCATTAATTTTCGAATAAATGAGATCTACAGAATCCCTTAGGTGTCCGTCTTTTTAGATGTCATAAATGAAATAAGACCCTTCAGGTAAACTTCATTCTGACATTATTCTTCCATAATTTACCGTCACCTAAACATTGTGTTCAAAAGCGAAATTATTTCAGAATTTAAATTATTGATATAGAAAGGCTCAATTAAGCACGAACGTATTGGTTTACGCAAATACAGTTTAATTCCTTTATGAATTTTCAAAAACATTTTGTGATTTTTAAGGCATTGTTACAAGTTTGTGATCTTAAACACAGATTTAGACAAGATATTTAAAAAAAAAACAAATTTTGTAAAATTCAGCAAATATTTTAGTTCCCTGTAATATAACGTGATAATTTAAAAAGAACTAACATTATTGTGAAATATCACAAAACAGTACATTAAAGCTCGATCACAAATTCAAAAGGACACATTATTCGGAATGAATTCATATGGTGTTCCATATGTATTTCAATGTTGATTGTGTTGGTGTGCCAGTAGTCTCGAATGTGCTAATATACCAACAGTTTTGATATATCACAACGATATAACCCAACATCTCCGTAGAAAAACTTACAAATAATGATTAAGTCCGACGAGTCAAAGAACACTTTGTATTTCCAATGAATAAGTTTTAAAAACAATCCTATCAAATTTTAACAGAAACATCATTAAACACTAATACTACAACAATAGCAATTCTGAAGTGAAAACCACTGATATAAAAGTTAAGAAACATAATAGAATCTGGAATCCAATCGAAGTCGAAAAGACCTTGCTTGAAGAACACTCTTCATTTCTAAATAAAGCTAGATATTGAACTCAGCATATCTAAACATGTTTACCTCCAAGCAATACTTATATCTTATAATATAATCTAAAATCATGGACAAGCATTAGCCATATAATACGTTGTTTACTAAATGAAAAACAACCAAAACATGTTATTAGTCAGGTAGGCTTCCACCATCAATTATTGACCATAGCATTTACAAAATGCAAATTAAATATACATAATATATCAGTTCGGTTTTGTTATTCGCCATATGATTTGTATTACTTATTATTGCTATTATATATATATATATATATATATATATATATATATATATATATATATATATATATATATATATATATATATATATATATATATATATATATATATATATATATATATATATATATATATATATATAACAGCGCTGATAACATGAAAGTAAAAATTATAAGGTATTGGGTATTATGATGCAAACTATATAACTTTAATAAACATCTGTGAATTCGATTTCTAAAATTGCATAATTTGTTTATCACTGTCATTTTGCAAAGGAAATTATTACTATTTTATTGATTCTGAAATTAATTTGAATAAAACATTTTTGACTTTCAACGTTTTCCGCCAAAATGATTTAGCTAATGAAAATTAAAACGAGAAGAAAGACATTTTGCTTAAATTACCTCTGACCCGACAGGAACGGATAGAAATGAATTATCCAAAATATTTTTTAATTGCTTTTAATGAATTCACAATAATCCCATTACATAATGTTTTAGTCCAATTTATGTGATTTTAATGAATAATTTAAAAAGTATTATATCTCTAATTATATCTGAACAAAAAAGTAAATGATTCCATATACTAGACTTTATAACGTAAATGAATAATTTTGTTTACCATAACTTCATTTAAAATCCTAAGACACAATGTAAAGACCAGATGTGGTCACAAGTTCGCTTCCAGAACATTTTAAGTTTGTAAATAAATAACTCGTTTATAACTTATTAACCATGATAACGACAGGTGCACACAAAACGCTGTCCTCAATCATGAACAAATGTCAATACGTGATACAAGTCACATTAGACATAAGATAACTATAACGAAAGAAGAGAAATTCAGAAACAAATCAAAAGCAAGACGCGATATGTTGAACCTTTTCTGTAAAATGGTTGATTCTGTCCTGCACACGACAGCAATCACTATGGTGTATTCATAATACTGACATATTTAGAAACATTCGAATAATTGAAAAGCAAAACAGGCATCAAATTTCTATTGACAATGTTGATGTTCATTTTTAACAAATGCAGTGCTGGACCACACAAACACAGTAATGGAGGACGGAATGGAACTTAAAGTCACGAAGATGGGACTGGCTTTGTTAAATGCAGTAATATTGTTTTGACCAAGTAAAATCATTTGTTACATGTGACGAGCACATTATGGCTTGTACTTGCCTCTATAAATGGGTAGACTTGATATAGGACACGAATGCTTGGTAAAGAACGTGAATGGTAAGGATTTTACTTTCTGCAAGCAACCATGTTGCTTTGAGAAGATGTAGCCGTACAATATCAAAACATGTTGCTTTGCGAAGATGGAACTGTACAATATAAACTGGCTTGCCGCTATATCACCGTATTCAATCAAATTTATTTAACAATACTTGACACCATATCATTGTATTCAATCAAATTTATTTAACAATACTTGACACCATATCATTGTATTCACTCAAATTTATTTTAAACAAAACTTGGCACCATATCATTGTATTGATTAAAACTTATTTAAAATAAAACGGTAAAATATTTCTTTAAAATAAGAACATTGTTCAGGTGTAGAGTGTTTACGTTTCTACGTAATTTATCAAGGATGAAGAAATGGTACGATATTTAGTTTTTTAATTTTGCTTACGAATGGTCTGCTACCTTAGACTTTCTCAACAAATTTAAAGAGTTTCAAGACTTTCTTTTTATATTATCAATATCACTAGTCTGAATTTATATTATCAATATCACTAGTCTGAATTTATATTATCAATATCACCAGTCTGAATTTATATTATCAATATCACCAGTCTGAATTTATATAATCAATATCACCAGTCTGAATTTATATTATCAATATCACCAGTCTGAATTTATATTATCAATATCACCAGTCTGAATTTATATTATCAATATCACCAGTCTGAATTTATATTATCAATATCACCAGTATGAATTTATGCAGCAATGCTGAAGAAAAATCACGATGGAAGTAATTCCTTCCAATTGCTTTATTTTGTGTATCCATTAAAATGAAATTGTCGTCATTTTCATCTGTTTAAAGTATGATTTGTTTCCAGTACAAGATGTGTGTGTGTGTGTGTGTGTGTGTGTGTGTGTGTGTCTCCTTTGGAGTTTTAACGTAGCATTAGCAATGGTTCATTTATATCCTTTCGACATCTGTAGTGTGACAGTTTATAGTGATGTCTAGCACTAGGGGAATTACGCCGCAGACATGTAGCATCATGTCCACCAGTGACATTGTCCTGACACCAGTCCTAACACTAACTTCTTAATGATGAGTGCCAAGCGAGGAGCTGCAAGGTACCACTATTATAAGGCTTTTGGTATGACTCGGCCGGGTTTCGAACCCGCGACCTCTTTTGTCCTATGTGGACGCTCTAACCACTTTTGCAACCGGTGCTGTGGAGCAAGACATATTTGCTTTCACAAAGTTGCCCAACCCGTGCTTATGTGTTTATGCTACTGGCGTACGAAGCCTCGAATGAACCTGTTAATTAGATGTGCTTTTGGGAAGTACTAATTCATTGCATACTTTTACATTTACCTGTTAAAGAAAAAGAGAGGAGACAATAGAATGCTATTATTCGTACAGGTAACTCCGACACTGTATCACATGATGTGTTCCTGTTTCGCAGAAGAGCTGCGTCCCATGTGCATTGAGATCCCCCAAGAATATAATAGGTATCGGGTTGCGTTTCTACATTCATGCAGTGCGATACCACAAAAAGTATGTGTCAAAAGTGTTACCATTGGCACAAGCCTGGGAAGTGGACGAGTCATACCTAATATTTATAAAATGTTGCTTGGCGCTCAGCATTAAAAGGTTAGTGTTTTGGACTAGATGGCCTGGTGTCAGGATAATATAACTGGGTGGGACGTAATGTTACATGTCTGTGGCATGATGCCTCAGTGCTAGACGTCACTATAAATTGCCTCACTGCAAACATCGTAGCGATATTACTGACAAAATTGCTAAAGCTACGTTAAAAATCCCAATCACGCACTCACACACACACACACACACACACACACACACACACACACACACACACACACACACACACACACTGTCTAGTTCCAGCAGTGGAGTGCCTGGTTCAATCCTTGTCAAATTGACAATCTAACATTGTTCTCTATGACAGTGTGTGACACGCATGCTGAAAAAGGATAGAAAGTGTATTTATTTCACAAAACGTAAGAACGTTTATGTCACCTGCCTGTACGTATGCTATGTGAACTGTGGCAAGGAGATCTTACTCACAAAGTCTGGCCTATGACCGAGTCCTAGATTTACGACAAAGGCTGGAAGATACATGCCAGACTGCACATAATGAATTCAGACTAGTGAGTGTTAACTGTTACCAATGGCAATGTAGACAGTGGGATAATCTTTTTCAAAACAAATGTAGAGGGCTATTGTACGATTTCGAAAAGAAGAAAGAAAAACATCTAAACTACTAGTTCAGTGGAAAAGAATAATAATCGAGGTAAATTATGTTGGAATAAAAACGGCAGAGGAGAGGTTACAAAACTGTAATCTTAAAAGGCGGAAACAACCAGAATCAAATAAGGTAAAAAAAAAATTACGAATATGATTTTTACATTTGTTCCATATGTAGCAGGCGAGTTAACCACATTGTATGATTTGAGAAAAGTCGATTGTTTTACAGGTATAAAGGAAGCTCTATCATCATTCTATTTAACTGGCCTATCTTTCAATTCAGACCTATAGCATTGGCCGTGTTATTCTATTTAACTGGCCTATCTTTCAATTCAGACCTATAGCATTGGCCGTGTTATTCTATTTAACTGGCCTATCTTTCAATTCAGACCTATAGCATTGGCCGTGTTATTCTATTTAACTGGCCTATCTTTCAATTCAGACCCATAGCATTGGCCGTGTTATTCTATTTAACTGGCCTATCTTTCAATTCAGACCTATAGCATTGGCCGTGTTATTCTATTTAACTGGCCTATCTTTCAATTCAAACCAATATTATTGGCCGTGTTATTTGTTTAATCACAGTGAGAGAGATTGAGATGAAACTGTTTCTATCGTATCAGACGTAGAAAAGCAATTCGAAAATTATATGGTCCTTTTGTCACGTGGTCAGGTAAGGTTAGATCGAATAAAAAATTTCCAGTGAATAGAAACTTGAAGAAATTCTGATATCATTGTCACTTTTCGACATGAGCTAAATTAGAATACAATGTTGTCACATATGTTCCAGACAGAATTAATTTTTAAAAAAAACTTTATTTCAATTTATCATTCCGGTTTAGTGGATGGTATCTGTATCAAACTAACTCATATATTTTTATATTTATAATAAAGTCAAAGTTTAAAAAATACTTAATTTTCATAAGTGGAAGATTTCAATGAATTTAAGAATCATAATAAACTTTTTTTTTTTTTGCAAAATTAAAATGATCAACAACATTACAAATATTTGTAATTTAAACTCTCAACTGATTATCACAGTTCATATAGTCTGCCTAATAATATACAGTTGATTTTATCTTATTGGTGTGTTAAAAATCACAGGACGGGAAAGTTCTTATGGGAGTAAACAGTATATACATAAAGAACTAGAAGTTCATACTGTAATATTTAAACCAATCTTTTGAAATTCTGACATTAAAATCTCGTCTTTGAAATCAGTGCGCAGTAGAAAGCATAATTAAAGTAATAATACTATTTGATTAAAGTCTTCTTCAGGCATGGACAAAGATAATCACCTTAGGAATTCTGTAGATATCATTTATCACCAAGTTAATGGCTGGTCTTATTAATAATGCAAAGAGAAAGAGGCTTTCATTTCTATGAAAGTGATCTTAATGACCATGCCGCATATTTCCAATGGAGTCGAATTAGATATTTATATTGTTATACAATATTATCGATGGGTCTCTGAAGCACAGATTAAATCTATAAGCATATTATAAATAATATTTGTTAAAGTGTTCTTCTGTTCAGAATATCACCTATCAACTACATGATTTTGAAGCTATAAAGAGAGCAGAGGGGACAAAAAAAAACATTTCATGTGAAAGGAAAATGTTATCTACCATTTACAAAAATGTCTCTTGTTGGACTTTTTATTACACATTAAGCTTGAGATTACAATTTGCCCTTAGTTGTACTGGAAATTAAACCCTGCTTTAGAACTGGTTCAGTATATGAATTAATGAAATTCAGTCCGTACTTGGAGATGCTAACTTTGCCTCGTCTTGTGTCAATCTAGGTTGAGCGTTGTAACTCATAATAGCTATGCGAAAACAATTTGTTTGGGCCAAGAATCAGTATTGTCTATACTAAAATTATGTTTGCTTTCCTTTACTGTTTTATACACTCATTAAACGGTTTTACTTTAAATGTATTAAAGTGCCCAGTAGCCGTTTTTTCGGACTAATTGGATTCTCACATAGTGTTTTCGTGCCGAATAATTTCATATTATGCAGAGCGTTAATTACAAGGTAAACTCTGTTCATATCATAAATAATAACGTTGTTTCGTCACGATGGTAATGTGAGATGCAGAATTAACGTATCCTAAAGAAAATGAGAGAGAAAAAACCAGCAACAGATATGGCAAGATAATATATATATATATATATATATATATATATATATATATATATATATATATATATATATATATATATACTCCTCGATCAACAGTTTTGTGTTATCATGCTACACTTTCACATCAGACTCATGGTGACTACGAAACAAAATATAAAAAAAATACTAAACGTCATGTGAATGATAGTACAATTATATAATAAAAGAAGCATTGAATTATCGTTGCTTGGTGGATGTCCTTATTTCGTCAAGTAACTTTTAAATGTCCTGTTTAATGATAAAGTACACTCCGGAATAACAAAAATACAAAACCATATAATTTTACTGAACTCCAAATGTTTCTGAAATATTTTCAAACTAATCAGAAAGATGAATTTTTACATTTCGGTAAAGACTTGGCAGAGCTGAGTGACTGCCTGTCTGAGTGGGTCCCGAGCAGCAAATGAATACATAGGCCGACCTTTTACATTTGCAGACCTTATGACGATGAGCAACGAAGAGATAGCTTCAGCCAAGGACAAGATTTAACTGGGGATCAGAAATAGAGCTTTGCTGAGTGGTCTCTGCTCTGATTATACACTGCAGTTGTAAGCTACTTTCCACCAATAGGTAACCGCTATACCATCTGGCAAATGTCGTGAAATGTAATTCAATCATTTAAACCTCTTTATCGAAGCTCATCGTCCAACTTTAGTTTACGTGATGTGCGTTACCAACGCCCACTGCAGATGACATCATACCATACAGACATGTTAATTATGAAAAGACACTACGAGGAACTACAAGCACAACTCACCATAGATACATCAGCACAATATACAAAGATGTAGTAAGCTAAACCGAAGATGGCTGCATCAGCAGAAAATCTTAGAGAACGAGAAGTCACAAGGGTTAGACATTAAAGAAAAACAACTTGCAGATATGCAGTTGATGCAGTTATACGTACGTTGATATTAAATTTATGAGGATATTAGCATACCGTTCTCAGGATAAAAAAATCGTCTTGGCATCCGTCCGTCTACGGGAGACGATGGTGTAGCTCCAGAGTAAGCTTTTAATTATCTTTCTTTCTAGCTCTCTTTTCAGCTTGATTTCGTTTCCTGTCTACCTCTGCTTTCGAACTCCGTGCCTGCCAGATAGGCGCTAGGTGGGACTGTCGTTAGCACCGCTTTCCTAATTGTTGACATTGATGTTGGCCGTCTTCATGTCCTTCTTGCAAACATTTTTGTAGGGCAGGCGAGGACGTCGAGTCGGTCGTGCACCTTCTGCTAACTCCCATATAAAAGGTCCTTGGGAATGCGGTTTAGGTCTATTCTTTTGACATGGCCGAGCCAGCGAAGGCGCCTCTTTATGAGGATAGAGAACATGATGTTGATGCTGGCGCGCTCTAGAACCGCTGGGTTGGGTACTTTGTCCTGCCACTGTGCAAAATGCGCCGCAGATATAAATCAGGTGAAAGCTGTTGAGTTACCTCTCGTGTCTTGCATAGGTGATCCACGTTTCGCTGCTGTAAAGTAGTGATCTGGGTATGCATGCTTGGTAGACACGCCGTTTAATCTTCTTGTTGAGGTTGGAGTTGTTCAAGACCATCTGGTTACGTCTGGCTATCACTGCTGCTGCCTTGGCAATCCTCCTGCCGTTCACCTCAAAATCACCTGAGAGCGAGCTGGAGATGTTGGACCCGAGGTATGTGAAGTTCTCGACAACTTCCAAGTTGTAACCATCGATGGTGACAGATGGAGGGGGGTATGCGTCCTGCGCTATGACCTTCGTTTTCTTCAAACTGATGGTCAGTCCAAATTCATTGCAAACGCATATCAGCTGTGGAATGTCAAGGCTGCTTCGTCGGCGAAGAGCAATTCACGGATGATAACCTCAGCGACTTTAGTCTTAGCACGGAGACGGGCGATGTTGAACAGCTTGCCGTCAGCCCTGGTATGGATGTACACTCCCTCGCTGCAGTCCTTGAAGACGTACTGTAGAAGCATGGAGAAGAATGTGGCGAAGAGCGTCGACGCAAACACACAGCCTTGTTTACCTCCGCTGATTACTGTGAAGGCATCCGATGTTGCGCCATTGAAGCACACTGTACTGTGCCTGTTCTCGTGGAACGACATGACTACAGCAAATAGAAATAGTAGGCAGCCAATATTCTGCATTAGTCTGAAGAGTCCACTTCGATTGACCAGGTCAAACGCCGTCGTCAGGTCTATGAAGGCAATATTGTAACGTGCCAAGGGGTCAAGGTCAAATAAAATGAAATAGATGGACAGCTCACGTCTTTTTCAGTTACTAGATCTCTCCAGTGAATTGTAGTGTCAATAAATGGTGTGTTCACCACAATGGTCCTATTTAGATAATAAACATACAAAAGAAAACAAATATAAATAGTCAACACAGTTTATTATATGACTTCCAGGATAGTATATGTTTGCCCACAAACTTAAGGGCTCAAAATGCTGAAATATAATATTTAATAATTTTCAGAACATTTGTTTTGATAAAGCTTTTTAAAACACTAGTTTCAGTGGTATATTGAATGTAAAAATAATCAGCATCAATGTTCCCTTTGTCCCAAATTAATTTTGTACACACACAACAACAACAAAAATAAGTTAGTATGTCTCAAAATGTGTTTGTATGACGTACCAAAGTGGTAAGGATATTTGTGCATCCAATCAACGTTCGGAACCAGACCCGGGTTTGTGTTTTTAGTACAATGGTAAATGTGTTAGAGGCACAGTCTGGAACCGGATTTTAAGTGTGTCGCATTCTCGACTGAGACACAGTTTGTCGTTTTGAGCAACACAGTATTGTGCAACCGGATGTCAATAGTGTGCGCTTGAATTGAATGCGACAATGTGTGTCGTTTTGTGACAACAAAATGTGTCGTTGTGTCGGGTATATTATTTCGCCATCGAAACGACACAACCACTACAAATTGGATGGGAATTTTATATCTGAGAATGATACATGTAACTGAGTAGGAACTTCGATAGTGCCAATCCGAATACTAAATTTCCAATGGATAGCAGATGGATGTGTTGATGACGACACAGTGACAGTGTGTCGTCAGCCTAACAACTTTTATGGAGACCTTTATTTAATATAGCAAGGAAATAAACGTGAAACAATATCAGAGAAACATTATAGTAGTCATTATGAATACTAAATTTAATGTGTCGGTAGTAAGTAGTGTACCTTGCTCTTAATGCTTGAAATTATCAGATGGGATGACTAGAAACTTTTGTTCTGTTTGTTTGATCTTGAGACCTTTACTGGAGTCCAGCAGAACCACAACTGCCAAAACGGCGGATCTCGCCAGTATTTATAGGTTTTGGGAACACACTCGGGAAATTCACGACAATGTTTTCACGAAAATGACTATATATGGAAGAATTCGGAAAGATTAAATTGAGCGCCTCCTAGTGGAAAGCCGAGCGTCCAATATACACAGTAGTAAACATGGCGCCCGATTTCAAACGACAAACAATAACAATTATTTCACAATAAATAATACAAAGATTCACATTGATGATGAACAGTTTCATCATGCTGGCGACACTTATGAACTTACATGAGTATTACCTTAATTCTGGAGAGAAAAAAATGGATACAATTACCTATTTCTCTCTCAAAATAGACGGTAAGTAATAACAATTTACAATCATATCATGTACACTCTGGGCTTCAAAAATCTTTACCCAGATGATTAATATTTAAACAAATAATTTTTATATGATTTACATATTGTTATCAGATTACCTTTGTTTTGTACAATGGTCATATATCAAAAACTGTTACCACAGTTACTATTATTTGCATTGGAAACAGGCAAAACTTTACAATATGAAGGGAATGTAAAACAATAAAAGAAGATTATAAATTCCCTCAAACATTAATGAAATTTGCAATTGCACTTTATTAAATTATAAGTTGACAGGTAGTCAGGATTGTTTCAATATAGAGGGGCATCTGCTGCTCCCGACACTTCTCCTGTAGCTGTTGTAGTGAGAAGATCATGTCTACAGTTGACCTGCTGGCTTGAAATCCACAATAGGACTCTAGGTAGACGCGGGAGGCTAGGATCAGCACGCATGCCAAGGCAACATGGGCCAAAGCCTTTCCGACAGTGCTGAGGAGGGATATGCCCCGGTAGTTGTTGCAGTCGCTAGGTCTCCTTTGGTGGCGTCACGCATGTCCTGTTGGATGTATCCCTGTTACCAGCAGAGGTAGAGGAGTATGTGTAGGGCTGGAGCAGTGCTAGTTTCCCTCCCTTGAGGACTTCAGGCGGAATACCGTCGCTTCCAGGAGCCGTCCCACAGACAAAGCAGTCGATGGCTTTTCCGAGCTCTTCCAGGGTGGGCTGTGTGTCTAGATCCTCCATGACAGGCAGTGTCAATGACGTTGTTTTGGGTTGCATATAGCTCGAGACAGTGATCAACCAATCGCTGCAGTTGTTTCCCTGGTATGTGATGACTTAGCCCGTCTTGCACTTGAGGGGGCGGTCTTGTAGGGAAGGGGGCTGTCGCCTTCTTGATACCCTCATACATTCCTCTTGCATCCCTGGTGTCGGCAGCTCTCTGTATACTGTCGCAAAGGTTAAGCCAGCAGGTCTTGCCACAGTGGTGGCTGATCTTCCGGGCGTTGTTCCTTGCAGTCCTGAGGGCTTGTAGTGTTCTGGGGTTAGGTGCAGCCTTGTATGCCAGGGGGTTTTCCTCTCTTTCTCCTTCTCCCAGTTTGCCTCACAGCAGTCGACAATTTTTTCGCTCCCTCCTCCCGTATGCTGTGAAGGCTGAGTTGTACACAGAGTCACGAAGATGGGACCACTTGGAGTCAATGGTGTCATCAGGTGTCACTTTGGTAAGAGCTTCCTGAAGTTTGATGATGAACTGTTGTGTTTTTTCTGGGTTGCTTGTACAGCAGGTATTGATGCGAGGGTGACCATTCTTCTTGGCGTGGTGCAGCTTCTTGGTTAATATTCGCGCATTGTTGGACAGAAGGGAATGGTTCGTGTCGCAGTCGGTACTGTGATATCTGCGAGCGAGGTGGACAATGGCCAGTTAAGCAATCCTGGTGATAACGGGGTCTAGCTGGTGCCAGTGGCGTGAACGTGGGCGTCTCCGTGACACCTGGTGGAAATCTTTGCATTTGAAGAAAGTGTTGATCACACATAGGCTGTGGGAGCAGCACATCTTCAGAAGTCACTGAACATTCTCGTTTTGATCTTGCTCCTTCTGTAAAAGCCGAGACAGATGGACCAGACCTCATGGTCAGCTCCCACTCTAGCATTGAAGTCTCCACTTAAGTAAAGGCATTCATTGTTGGTGATAATGACTATTGCCAGATCCAGAACCTCATAAAACTTGTCATTCTCCTCGTGAGTGGTGCAGATGCTTGGGGCGTACACGCTGTAAATATTGAGCGAGCCTAAGGATGTTGACAGCCGTAGGGTCAGGATCCTCTCATTACCTGATGACGGAGGTTCAATGAAAGCGACTAGCGTGTTCTATACGGCAAAGCTTACACAGTCCCTGATGGAGCCGCTGTCAGCCAGACGGGTCTCCTGGAGGCAGCGAATGTCGATGTTCGGTCGGGAGAGTTCTCTGCCAAAGACGGCAGTCTTCCGTGAGTAGTAATGTGGGGTGATATGCCGACAATGGGAAATCCAGTCAAAAAGGGCTTGGGGCCATATAGCGACAAGGTGGGCCTGTATAGCGACAAGGGGAATTTTACATGGGAACTATTTGGGCCTATCTAGCGACAAGGGAAATTTAACATGGGGAATATTATTTTGGACTATCTAGCGACAAGGGAAATGGAGACAAAGAAAGCAAATATCTTTTCGAGGTATATCAGTGGCCATGAAAAGGGCCTTTGGATACTTCTTTTATTTTCTGCCGTTGTTCCACCACCTTTTGATTTTTCCAAATATTCCCTTCTTCTTCTTGTTTTCGTCCTGGGAATCCAGTCTGGATGTCCCATAGCTCTAAACTACTCTTGTATCTTTATCCAATTGCTATTTAATCTCTCAAATTCCTCTTTCCTTTTTTTTTTGTTTTCATTGTCCTTTCTCTCCTTACAGTTTACACCATTTATCTTTTATCTTCTTCACTTCTTCTAATAGCTCATTTCTCATCCGTTCTTCGGCTTTCTTGAGCTGGTCCAAACCATTTTGGACATGGGGCCACTCTGTCAAGATATTATCCAAAAAGCACTTTATGTTTTGGACAATATCTATAACTTCCTTCAATGTCCCCATTCTGACATAGGGTGGGTTAATGCAGCCTCGTAACTTTTCGGCCTCTTCTTCTAGCATTCCTTCTAAGAGCTCCCTGGTTATTTTCAGTCTATCGAAAAAGTCCAGGTTGTTCGTAAACTTCCATTCATTATGTAGTCTTTCCACTACATATTCCCCGTCTAATATCCAGAAATAGCTGTGTCTTAAATTGTTGAATAAAGTTGATGCTGTCACCATCTTCTATATTTATTCCGTGGAATGGTTCTAATTCAATTCAATTATATGAATGAAGGTCTCATGCGCCACTATGTGCTTTCGCGACCAGTTAATGCCCGAGGGTCGGGCTATTTAATTGGTCGGGACCAAAGGTAACTTTGACTACACTACGCTGTGTTGTCGCAGTCTCCCCGGCACCCGCGTTAAATGGCAGTCTCGCCTTAGAGTAACATGTCGGGTCATGGCAAGGCAGGAAGGCACCCGGTTTAGGAAAGCTAGTTTGTCAAATTATTTCACTCTAGTTAAAGACAGAATCCTATCGGTTTGATATCTTATTACTTCTAAAATGAAGTATTAAGTATCTGTGTAATTAGTGAATTGCCAAATAGTTTAATTGTACTTTACATCAGTGTGAGAATAGGCCGAGCTTGAAATCAAGATTTCCAACATCTAATCAGTACCCTTGTTACGTATAAGTAGATAAAGTCCAATGGATCAGCCGTGTTTTCATCGACAATCAGGTTAGCCTAGTTCTGTTTATCCACACTCCTGGATGTTGCCATTGTTTACGCTTGAAACGCCCGGGTCGCACTTATTTCTAATCTAGTCCAGTTTTACTATGGACAGAAAAAATACCAATAATGTGTAAGCCACCTGTGCAATTATATCAAATCCATATAGTCATATAATTTTTCATCTTTCCTATCAATACATATTTCTAGTACATAGTGTACATGTTGTAGGTCCTTAACAAATTGAATTGCTAAAATGTCTTAGCGACATAAATGAGTGTAGTCGCTGTTAGGTATGATAGCTTGTTAATTTTGAGCGGTGGTCAAAATTGATCAAGTTAGATTTCGAGAAAGAGATTGTTCGAAAAGGGTTATCGTACCAAATGAGAACCCTGGGAAGGGAAAAAAATTAGAGTTGGGGTGGGGTGTGTTTGGTGTTATTTAATTTCTTCCTTCTTCGTTTTCTCTTCTTTTCCTTTTCTCTTTCCCACTTTCTTCCTACTCACTTCTTCCATCATTCTTTCTTTTTCCTTCTTCCCTCCTTCTTTCCCCTTTCTTTTTACTTTTTCTTGTCGGTTGGTTGGTGTTATGTTTCCTTGAGCTATCACTATTTGATCCCGGTGTCCTCATCTCACTTGTATTTATCTTGCCACTTGCCGGTTGACTGGTTTTACCGTACCTACATTGTGCCACTACTTAGTGTAATGTTCTCTTCTTTCTTTCTCTTTCTTCCTTTTTTCCCCTTTCTTCCTTTCTTCCCCGCATTACAATGTTTATATTAACCCTGCCCAGTTTCCCTTCCTTTCCCCTTTTCACTTTTATTTTATATATTGATTTTAGGGTAATGTTAAGTGGTTCTGTTTTTTTAAGATAGCGGTATTACTATCAGCTCAGGCCCCTTGAACCGATATGGCCTCGTTAATTATTTATTTATTTGGTAGTTATAATATTTATTTTTTGTCTGTTTATTTAAGGCATTGTTATGTGGGTCTGCTTTTGATATTTATATTTTGTGTTTTATGTCTATTGATTTTAAGTAATTAAGTATATTTATATAGGTAGTATTTACGTTTTTGTTATACCTTTTATCTAGAATTTGGGGGAATGATGTAACTAAGTCAAGTTTTCTTTGTTGTAGTTGGAGGACGGTACGTTGTCGATGGTATTTGTGACATATGTTGAATACATGTTCCAAAGTTTCAGTTTCTGGACATTGTGGACATTTATCCGGCTTGGGTCCTGTACTTATATGTTTCATAAAGCTGCCATTTAGTAGTGTTTTACCTGTTCTGATTCTGTTTGATGATTGTAATATCAATGGCTTCCAGGCTTTTTGGTAAACGTTGGGTTCTAATGACCTCATTTTGTAGTTGGAATAGATGTCTACCCTTTGTGGAGTTTTCCCATTGTTGTTGTCATTTATTATTAATTCTGTCCCTGACTTGACTATATAGTTCTTGAGTGTTGTACTGTACGGGTTCAATTTGGTCTTTCATCAGACTGCTTTTTGCTGCTTGGTCTGCTTTTCATTTCCAGGCAAATTAATGTGAGATGGCACCCACAAGAAGTTTATGGTTTGGTGTGATTTATCTGCTTCCCTGATGGTCAGCATAGTGTCCTCTGGCAGGTTTTGTCTACTTTTGGATTTGCCTGTCTCAATACTTTCAAGTACACTAAGTGAGTCTGTTATGATGACGTACTGTTTTTGATTTTGTGTTACTATCCATTTTAGCGCTCGGTTGATGGCGCAGAATTCCGCGGTATATATGGAACAGTCATCCGGTAGTCTTGTCGTAAATGTGGTCTGATGCTCTGGGATCACTACCGTTACAGCCGTTCTATGTAGTTCTTTAGATTTTGAGATGTCAGTATATATTTTTACATATCCATCATAGTTGTTGTTGACGAGGCTTTGTACTTGTATTAATGTGATATTGGGGTTGTAGCGCTTATGTACCAGTTGGAGTGCTGTTAGGTTGATGTTAGGTTGGATATTTCTCCAAGATGTGGGGTCCTTGATAAGTAGTTGTTCTGCTTGGAGTTCTATTTGATTGAGTTCTTTGCAGAGTGTGTGTATTTTGTTAACTGCTGTAGGATGTGGTACCAGTCTTGAGCTAAAAGTGGTTTGACATTTACTTATTATTTTTCTGGTGGGATTGATCTCCTTATGTATTGAGATTCTACAGGCGTATCTAAGTATGTGTTCTTCTCTTCTCAGTTGTAATGGTGGTTCACATGCGAGGATTTGTAGTTCTTCCAAGGAGGTGTTTGGTAATGCACCGGTGCATAGTCTAAGTGCTCTATATTGGATGCTGTCTAGTTGTCCAAGTGTTTCCTTGTTGGCAGCCATAGTCTATCTTAACTTGGATTAAAGATTTGTAGATCATTAGCATAGTTTGCTGATCAGCTCTCCATGTAGTGCCTTTGATGTTTTTTAAGTATGTTTAGATCTTTTTGGCATTTTTGAATAGTTTGTTGTATGTGTGGTTTCCAGTTGATTGTTTCATTTAATAGCATTCCCAGGAAGTAGGTCTCGTTTTGGAATTGGATGGGCTGATTCTGTATATATAGTTTAGGGTATTTAGGTCGTTTGTTAGTTGGGGAGAAGAGCATGGCAACTGTTTTTATTTGGGATATTTTGAAACCCCAGTTGTTGGCCCATGTGCCGATGATGTCTAGTCCTTTCTGAATTTGGGTGATGTTCTTTTGACTATTGGGGTTTCCTGCTTTCCAGATACTACTGTCATCGGCAAATTGTGACAGATCAACTGGGCAATTTTTGAGATAATGGCAGACACTTGAGTATATATATTTTAAGTACGGACGTGAAGGAAAACATCTCTTAAATTCACTTTTCATATTATATGATATTCACAAAACATACAATCTACCATCCACACACGGGAAGCAGCCAAAACAAACCATACAATTTACTATCCACACTCGGGGAAGCTGTCAAAACAAGCCACATAATCTATTATCAAATGTGTCACAAGCTATCATCCACACACGGGGAAGCAGTCACAACAAACCACATAATCTACTATCCAATATGACACTATTATCCACACACGGGGAAGAATCTAAAACAAACCACATAATCGACTATCTAATATGACACAATCTAACATCCACACACGGGGAAGCAGTAAAAAAGATCCACATAATCTACTATCAAATATCACACAATCTAACATCCACACAAGCGCACGCGAGCACACACACACACACACACACACACACACACACACACACACACACACACACTATTATATCAGTAAAGAGTCAGTGTTTATAATCACACTACTCCTCTCTCATACCAATTGGCAATTTTTGAACAGTCTCTTTTCTAGACATTTTCTTAGCCCTGAGAAGGGCTGTTTTTTAAAACTCCTAAAAGCACCTGGCTAATGCTGACATCTCCCAGGTCTAGCTCCGCACACACATCTTCTACTCAATCATTCTCCCAAATTACTATTGTTATTGGGAGCGCAGAGGGTGAATGAGTAGCCTCACTCTCCCAGTCTTCACTTTGAGGGATAGTGAAAACTTCTCTCTTGCCTTGTTTTTACGGGGAAGAAAATTCCGTGTAGAGAGCCCAAGTACTGCGCTGCATCAAACATCTGGTCGAGAGTGCATTCATGTAGAGCATCGTTGTAGTATGTTGCCTTAATGGAATTGGCAAATTCCCATTGTGCTGGATTTGTTGGTGGGACTTTAAGTGACCGGAATCCAATGTATTTAAGGCACTGATGAAATGTCCGGCTTTTTTCTTGTCTTTAATGGCCGGTTGTAGTCCCATTTTTGTGCACTTTTTTTCATAGGGTTCACCGTTTTCTTTTTTGGTGTAACTACCTTGAATGCTGGTGCTTCTTCCTCTTCCTATGAAGACAAGGCTAGGTCCTGTTCCAAGTCTACTGCCTGACTTGAAGCCTCCTGTTTTTTCGTCGCTGCTGGTGGTGGTGGTGGTGGTAATGGCGGTGGAGTGGTGATAACTGGCGGGAAAGTTTTCTTCAGCTTTTCCAAGCCAGTTGTAGGTTGTCGGACCTGGTCACTGGTTAATTTTTTCAGTGTTTATGCTGTTTATCGAGTAGTAGAGAGTAGTAGTGGTAGTTGGCATAATTTTTAATCCTAAATAACCTAATAATATTTTTTTTTAAATTCTTATATAAGGGCCCTAATGGCTGGGTTAAAGCCACCTTATATATTTAATATTTTGGTTTCCTATTTTATCTTATCTAATTAGTTACCGCTTTGTGCAGTTGTCCCTGATAGCTCTGGGAGTTAAGCCACCTTCACCATCAGACGAGGACATACTGCATTACATCGCGATCAGACAGTTGTTGGACGATTTAATCGGACACTTGCTGAGCGGTTATTTGGATATCAATACGCAAAGGAATTTATTCAGGATAAACGATCTCGTGAATGGGTCAAGAGATTACAAGGCGTGATTAATGAGATTACTCGAACAATCAACATGAAACCTAACAACGCGATTAAAAAAAAGTATATACCGTACAACCGCAAAATGATTTTTCAAAACAACCAGTACTCGGCAATGTCACTGGTAGATATTTATATGAACCAGGAGAGCTCGAAGGTGGCAAAAAAAGAGCTACTGATCCTATTTGGAGTGTCACTACACATAAAATATCTAGCATAACACGATCCACGGGTAGACCGCCAGTCTATAGGTTGGATTCAACTGCTCCTCAGAGGAGATTTACTCGTGAACAACTACAAGTGATGCCCGAGGAGACTCAATTACCGCCGCGTGTTCTTAACTAGCACCTTTCCGTCTGTTGCACTCAAGACAAGTCAGCATCACATTATCTCTGGTATGACCTACGCTGATATCTTTTCTGTCTACGGTAAATTGGCTGGGGTCTTTATCCGACCAACACCAACGCATTATACAATTACAACTCGCACAGTGATTATTCTGTTGTTGTTTCAGTGTAATTATAAATTCGGCATCAATGTCAAATTTTCTGTTATTTTATTTATCCTGTTGTTTATAACCAGAGAGTTTTTTTCTGATTATGTCATCGCTGACAATATCACTGATTGTTGTGTCATTATAATCTAAAACAACTCTTCGAAGTTGATTTATTCTTCGTACTCTGAACACTGCAAGATAACCTAAATTCGACCACTCGATTCGATTATCTATGATCCAGACATTTGTATCGGATATAATCAACCCTTGCGAAGTATGTATCGTCGTTGCGTATCCTAGCTTCAATGGGGATTTTTCAGCACGCAATGCATCTTCGACGACATTGATATCAACTAACACAATATCATTTAATACGAAAATCTGCATCCTTGACTCTGTCAGGCCTGGAATATCAACTTGGATATTTTGTCTCCGTGTATCCTTGGGTCTATAACACAATGGCGCTGGAAGTGTTGCATATTTTTCTTTGTGTGTGTTAAATAACTTCATCTGAAGTGTATCTCTGACTATCTTTCTTCTTGCCACTATCAAATCGTTTGGTTTCCACGCTTCCCAAAAATCATTTAATGGGGTTTCTAAAATTATTTCACGCGCTATTTCACATTGGATTCTATCCGGTTGTAATCTGATTAGTTTCTTGAACTCGCGTAATTGTTTATCAAGTGATCTATGATCAGTACTAATTTCTTCATAATAATCTACAAAATTATTCAGCCAATTATGTGGGGACAAACCGACAAATGGTCGTGGTTGACAATGATCGCCACACATTATCACTTTTGTATTCGCTATCAATAACCACTCGAGAAACCTTTGTAATACATCTAACGACACTGTGCATATCTCATCCCAAATGAGGATTTCAGGAATATATTTCTCGCCCATTCGATCAGGAGTCCATTCGTCACCTTTCCATCGAACGAAACTGTGATAAGTGCAAGCATTGATTCCTCGTTGTTTCATCTCTCTTGCAAGTCTGTATGTTGGTGTTAGCACAGTCATGTTTGATTTCCCTCGAAATAATTCAATCGCACGAGTTGTCTTCCCTGACCCAGCACAGCCGTTTAAGTAACTGGTTTGATATATACATATTGGAAATCTATTTATCATCGAAAGTAAATTAATAGAAGCATAAGCCAGCATAGACGACCTTAAGTACGTATACGGAGGATTTTTCTCCATCTGTGTAAGTAACAATTGTACCTAATTTGGTTCCATCGGACAAGAAAGCGTCTTTACGATCGACATATATACCCCTGGATGTTACATCTGCGATTATGAAATCGTATTCAGCATCATCTATAATCAACCGCGAAGAATATCGTTTATGGTCGTATTTTCCACTCTGTGTCAACCTACCAATTATTTTTCTACCGTGATCTTTTGCATGTTTATTTCTAACTTTAAAGATTTCTTTGGACCATTTCACGATATATTTTTCGTCTAGATTAGGAAATTGTTTTTGTTTTCGGTGATTATACTATCTAGACTATCGGTTTGTGGTAACTTGACTTCAGATTGTTTTCGATATGATATCATTGCTTCACTGACAATCAGTGATATCAGCAATTTACAATCAATCATATACCGTAATAACACTATTGGCATCCAGTGTTTTTCAAAGATGTGTCTGCCAAACCAAATATAACAACACGGATGAAGTCCTTTAGCCAATTCAAATGATACCACACGAGCGAATCCGCTTAAATCAAAATCGGGCAGTGGTCCATTAATCGCAACACGGGTCATCTCGTGTTTGGGATGTCCAAATCGTTTAAAATACTCAGAGCATTCTCCGTACCCAAGAAAACTCCCCCGATAACACGCAATCATATCAACCGAAATGATGTTTTCAGGGTCGTATTTTGTATTCCATAATCCACCATGGCCATATTCTACGCAGCTTGATTCGATATCGGAGAGAAATTCTGCGCGTGTTGGTTTCCATAGATTTCACTTTCTCGTAAAATGAGCTGCAGCTGACGGTATTGTAAAACAGTTTGTTAATAATGCTCATCGTAATCCGTTGAAAAACCACTGGCTAGTATCTTCATCTCATTATGGAGGGCTTCAGTGCGATATATATCGCCATTGGGTTTTACAAATTGATCGAATTTACCCTCTTCGTCTTCAAAACTGTGAAGTAACCACACTGAAACAGGATTGTTTTTACTCGACTAGTAAATAAAATCAAATAAATTTCTCCCAGAGTGTTCTTCTCCGGAGAACTCCATAGGTAGATATTTTATTGTTCTGTCAGGCGGAAATATTGTTACCGCGGATGTCCAAGCGTGTGCATTATGGTCAATAATTTGGACTGGAGATCCTCAAGATTTATGTTTCGGTTCATATAATATCTCGCCTGTTACCGTCTCTACGGAAATGGAGAATTTTAGTATCCATTCTAACGCAGCCACATTTTGAATTGTTGCCCGGCTCTCCTTTACTGTTAATCCCCATTCATTTATTTTTCTGCGTCTTAGATCCGTCAATTTGTTACCACGCAACGCATTTGTAAAATGCTCTATTCTGCTACACAATTCAACGACGAATATTTCATGGGTTTTAATTTTTCAATACTCGGTTTATCATTTATCAGATAGATCCCATAAACAACCGCGGTTACATGATAGGATATCTCGTAATACGGTTTGTCAATCCCAGTCAGAATTCCTGGTTTGGAATCTTGACTCACAGTGACAGTTCTCTTATTTTTCAGGATGGGTTCAAATTTTTCGCGAGGAATCCAATTACCCGTTTCTGAGCGGATAATGAATTTCACTCTAAAAAAATACTTTTTCTTGTCAAGATGCGAGATTATCACTGCTGATCTTTCGTCGTTCATGGTAGCATCAACACTACCGTCATTTCGAAATGTTGACCAACAGTGAGATGCTCCATCACGCTTGAATTCATTAAAACCATCACGGATTCTTCCTATCATGCTTATATCACTTATTAGACTCTTTGGTACATCAGTGGAGACTCTATTGAGATTGAATTCAACAATTTTCCAAGGCGTAATTTTCGATAATCGCTCGAACTCCTCCATATTATAATTAAAACAAGTATTTAAATAAGGAATTTATTACATAATGAATCATTGCGAATGTCATATGATAGGATCAGTAACTGATTGTAACAAGTCATGCAGATATGAATTCTGTGGATATCATTTACAAAGCCTACGTCATGGAAGTTTTGGGCCCTTTCCTTGCATACGATGTGGGGAAAATGGGGTAGGTGTGCGTGGTAAGTCTCAGATATGTCTCAATTGCGGTGAAAAGCGATACAGAGAGCTAAAGTGCTATTATGATAATAGAATCAAAGATTCCGTGAAAAACTCCAGTAATGACTCTGACTGTGTCAGCGTCCTTGACTCTGTCAAGGATAAAATAATAAGAACACCTCAAGACTACATTGATAGATTTTCAAGTAATAATTAAACCAAATAATGAATTAGACAAATAATATTATAGTATATAAATGGACCAAGAATTTCAACCACATCCCGTGAGTACCAATTATGAAGCATCTCGTGATGGTATTGTCAGATACCACAGGCTGAAGAAACCAGTTGATGTTGTTAATAATCTTGGATATCTTATATTTAATTCTGGAGGGAAAAGTCATCTTAATCACAGAATCGCATATGAGTGTTTTCATGGATTGATAAAAGATTGGTTTGTTATCGATCATATTGATTCCAATCCTAGGAACAATTCTTTATCGAATCTACGAGCTATAACCTAAAATGAAAACACCAAACGATGAGGGACTGGAAAACACTCGAAAAATGCGAAACCTATAAAATCATTTAATACAGAAAATAACGAAGAAAGAGTATTTCAATATATGAATGAAGCTGGAGGGTATTTTGATACTTGCGAACCTTCGGTATGAAAAGTAGCAGAACGAATATATCATTCAGCGATTTCGAAGAGAACCGGACATATAATTCAATTCATTTACATTAAAATTATTATATGTAGTTTTAAGGGGAATAACTCGTGTGGGCTTGTGTGTGTAGTTTTGAAACAACGATTACTCCTTTGTTGTTGTCACGGATCTCAATGAGATTTTTCGATGGCTGAATGACTTTTTTGTGTGTGTTGGTTTTTGAAACACTGTCACCGGATCTCAATGGGATTTTTTGATGACTTATGGTCTAACTGAATGGCTTTTTTGTGTGGTTTATATACACCATCCGTTAAAGCCTTCACGTGATGCACTATATTATATTCAAAATTATAGATTTGTAGATTACGAACCCTAGTGTATTCCATACACTGTTGGGATCTCGTCCTGGAGCCCATCGTTCGAATCTCGTGGCAAGCATTATTATCGACGGTACCGATCGGAAGGTTTTTCTATATATAATTGGGGCTTTAAGCCATTCGAAATTCAAATCGTGAAACCACCATATGTCGCACATTGTCACACGGTGTGAATGTGTTTTTGCATTCAACCCGGGGTGATTTTGTTGGGGTATGGTGGTTTCAGTTTGAATGTAGAACAGCCCCGTGTGTGTATGTGCTGTGTGACCACCTATAATCCATTGTTATATGTTGTATTGTCTTGTGCTGTCCAATTTGTATATATCATTGTAAATACCATATCATTTCATTGTAAATACCATTATGTAATACTTGTAAATATGTAAATTTGTATATATCTATATGTAAATGTGACGTCCATTCACCAAGCATACCTTCTTGGAGTTCATATATAATCATATATAATCATATATAATCATACATAATCATATATAATCATATCATACAAAAACCGGTCAAAAATGACCCCTAATATTTTTATTAGATATATAATATTTCATATAATGAATTTCAAAAATATGAATGTTATTATCATTGAGATTTCAAATTTGAAAAATCAAGGAATACAATTATCAAATAAATTAAATTGTAATCAGATTGTCTCTGAATTTCGTGATCTTGATGATAGCGCCAGGAATAATAGATATGTCCTTGCCAAACAGTATGGGTTAATCGAACGAATTCAGCACGCGGTAAATGACTCGCTTGTATTCTGTAACGACAACAACAAATTTATCACGCTGCTCATTTCTGTCGAAAAGGTCAGAAGTGAATTGGGCAAACAATATGAAATCAAACGCACAATAAACTCGTAAATCAAAACAATAAGAGAAGAAATCATCAGACAAAATGAAAATCCCCTTTTGGTTGCCTCAACACAGTGAAAAATCTGGAGACGACTATTTGAGGGTGGAATCATGGATATTGGTGTATATCGAGAGTTTATTGATGAGCTAGTGAACGGTTACCACAGTGATTAATTTGATGACTTTGTCTGTGACATTTTGTCGTTGATGACTTTGTCACTAGTGATTAATCACCACATTAGATAAATGTCATTTAAATAAGATGATCATACACTACAACCACAATAAACCAACCATGACTTACGTAGTAAACTCACGATTGCAAGTTTATAGAGCGTTCTATGGAGATGGTCTCGGCAATACCATTGCAGGGTTATTTGCAAGAATGGCTCCAAAAATAGCACCAATCGCAAAACAATTATCAATGAAAGCTGTTGATGTTATTCGTGATAAGGGTATTAGCGCTGTTGGTGATGTCGCCGGGAAAGCATTTCCCGCGGCTAAAGAAAAACTAGTAGCGTTAGTTCGGCAAAGAAAGAAACCGGTGATAAAGTCACCAGTGACAAAGTCACTAGAGAAACTACCATCTACGGAAATTATGCCTGCAAGTCTTACTAAAATAATAAACAACGCAGTGGATCAGAATATATCATCACTATATGAAACTCAGGGAAATATTACTGCAAATATGATAGCGGGAAGTGGTTTGAAATTGCGTGCGATATCGCGATTTAGATCAAGAAATATATAATATGTTCAAATCGGCTCCTGATACAGCGTTTGATATGGACGCCCCAGAACCCAATAATAACTCTGTACGCGATTATCAATTATATTCCTATTATGCAGTACAACCGGATCTTCGATCAAGAATCGAACTTCAGGTCCATGGTACCAGCATATACTTTCTACCCGCTGAAGCGTTTATTGAAGTAGAAGGAGAACTCGTAACAAATAATCCGCCATATCCCCTAAATGTCGGAGTTGGTTTTGTCAATAATGGTATCATGGCGCTATTTGATAGTGCTTGATATATGATTGATGGAAGAGAGATTGAATCCATAGAACACGATGTTGATGTTGTCACAACAATTGTAGGGTTAGCAAGATATTCCGATGATTAAGCAAATCGGCAGGTCCATCTATGATGTTCTCTAAGGATATTACTGATCACGCTGAAAACGTTCAGTATGAAATAAGACAACCAAAAGATCGTGTTGGTGCTCCTAATGCTGATATCGAAAATATGATTATAAATACTTATCCTGATTACAACCTAGGGTTTGCAACACGTGTAGCAATGTTGAAAGGACCGCGTAGATTATTTTCATGCGCGATTCCACTGCACAATATTTATGGATTTTGCAGAAATGTTAGAAAAGTTATCTATGGACCGAGACATACAGTAGAATGCGTGAGAAAATGTGATGATAATGATGCAATCTGGCGTGATATTGGTGTTGATGCTGGTAATGTAAATATAACAAAACTATCACTGTGGATGCCAGTAATGACTCCATCAATCATCGCAGTGAAAAAAATTAGTATCAGTTATGGATACAGGCGGCAAATCATTGCTATCATGGCTAACAACAACGACGGAAACTATGAATTCTTCTGTTAACGGCGTATTTACATGGCACCTGGCATCAAAACAGGGTGTTGCTGCGCCGCGGCATATATTTGTTGCGTTACAGTATAAGACGCGAGATGGTCTTCAAGAACGGATCTCATGTGATATTTGATCAACTCAGTGTGTCTGAAGTCTCGCTGAGGATAAACGGCCAACAGGAACCATCCGAGGATATTTTACTTAATTACGATCAAAACCAAATAGCACGCGCGTATCATCGTTTGCTGACATTTATGGGACGCGATGATAATGTAGATACCGATCTGCAAATATCACAATTAGATTTTAGAAAACTATATCCCATCTACTACTTTTCGTTGGAACATCTTGACTTAACCAGACAATCCGTCGTTGACATTCATTTCCGAGATCATGTATCTCTTCCGGTTGCTCCAGATCCGCTTATCCCTGATTACAGAGTAATTGCTGTCATTCTCAGCGACAAATCAATGTTACTCGAAGGTGTTGGTGGACGAATGAGAGTAGTTGGTGCACCAGTGGAAAATATGTAATGTAAAAATTAGATCAATCTGTTATTAAATAAAATGTCATATAGTTATGTTAGTGTTACGTTAACTCCTGGTCAAATTAAAAAATTGCAAATGGGAATCAGCTAAAACATGAGGAACTACGATATCGCTGAAACACAATCAGATGTCTGGCGGTCAGAATAAACTGTCATTGACAGCTCGTCAGATAAAACATTTCAGTGATGCCATCAAAGATAAAAAAGGTGTTCAGGTTACTCTCTCTCTCTGTCTGTCTGTCTGTCTGTCTCTCTCTCTCTCTCTCTCTCTCTTTCTCACTCTCTCTCTCTCTCTCTCTCTCTCTCTCTCTCTCTCTCTCTCTCTCTCTCTCTCTCTCTCTCTCTCTCTCTCTGCGGCCGCAATTAAGAACATGATAAAATCAGGTAGTATATTCCCGCTGTTAGCTGCGTTACCAACGTTGATTGCAGCCGCGGCCCCAGCGGTAGCAAAAGCCACCGCGCTAGGAGCAGTTGGTACAGCGCCAGGGATGGCACTAAAGAAAGCAACTGGAAGCGGGTATAAATAAATAAACGATCAGATATCGCTGATATCGTCAAATTTTGATTTACTCGATGCTGCTAAAAAAAACTAGCGATAAGAAACTTTTGAGGTGTCTTTATAAGAGATCAATTACCAAAACAACCAAACAACACTGAAACAGGTATCATTAATCTCGATAACAGCAACGGACCTGGAATTCACTTTGTTGCACTCGCGATTGATTCGCGTGTGATTGTTTATTTCGATTCATATGGGTTAGCGCCGCCTAGAGAATTTATGCGTTATATAAACCGCTTAAAACTCCTATCTGATATCCCACGCTTCCAAAACAGAAAATGAATGACCCACCAATATGCGGCATAGAAGAATTGAATGTACTCAACGCTATTTCATCATTGGGAAAACCACCCCATATAACAGTACACGAATATACGAGTAATCGCTTTTTAGAGAGAAATTATATAAAATAACATGATTGATATTTGGGGAAGATCTCTATCAAGCCTAAAAAAAAACCACCGCGGAAATATCTGCAACCGTTGATGTAAATAAAATAATCGAAGATGAAATATCTTAAATGTTAAATCTCGCAAGTGTTGATCCCAATGAAATAGTTGTATTTCAAGATCGTCAGGGTAAATTGAAAACTAGTAATATTTCCCTTGATGATATCTTAGTTAAACAACGCGACGCAGTAAAAGATACTATCGCGTTGTTTTCCAAGGAGGGTAATCTCAAACCAGATGTTCTCATTTCGACGCCCACAAATAAATTAACAGCGCTCGGTGATAATTATTCATGAACGATATAATTATTATAAAGGCTACGCGATGAATATGACGACCATATAAATAAAGTTGATCGGTTTTCTGAATTACAAAGAAGTATAATTGACATTATTGACTAACCTCTATTAGATTTCTTTGGAATTCCACCGGTGACCACACCGAAATTCACGGAGATAAAAAGCACAATCGATGTTTTGACAAAACTACGATCCGATTATGACGCTCATATCGAACAATTTACTATGTTACGTAAAAACGTTTAAAAAACCGATGATGCTGTCGATAAATTGTTTGGTAAAAATACTAAACCCGAAGAAATCAAAACAGATCTCGATGGTATTATCACGAAACTCGACGAAATAACCGCGATCGATCGGCGAATAGAAGTTGTTCGCGAAGATATTAAAACGACCAACGATGTCATCAGGGATGATCTACCGAGGATGATAGAAAAACTTGAAAAAATAAAAATCCCTCACGAACAAAAAAATATCGTAAATAATGTGTACGCGATCCAACACGGATCATTTACGTGGACACCATCCACTAACATATTAAATATCCACAAGGCCGTCAAAGGTATTAATCGATTAACAGTAGTGTCGCCGACTCAATTTAATATTTCATCAACGAGTTCATCTGGGGTCAACAATATGATATCAACGATCATCGACAAGGAAACAACTGAACGATTCACAATAATATCCACTGATAATAATTTGGCTAGGGTTTCAGTAACATGGTATGTGGAATTTCTGGTGGATTTAATTAAACAACTGAATTGAATTCGCTGGCGAATATAACACTAGCGTTTCAAAATAAAATGTCATCATTGGCAACGTCACAGCAGTATCGCTATGTTCAGGTCAGAGAATTTCAAACTAAACTCAAAACACTCACTGAGGAGTATCAAGTAAAAATATAAAATTACCGACGAAGAATTACGGCAGTTGATGTTACCGTGTAGTCGATATCAGGTTTAATTACTGAGGCCGGTATTATACTCTCTTCAGTGACAATGATTGCCCCGATATCTGTTCCAATTTGTATATCAGCGGCGACAACAATCGCGGGAATAATTTCAATTATAACCAAACATTATCTTGATGTAGCCAGCGCAAACTGCAGGATTACGTAGTTAAGTTCCATGTTGTGTCAACCGCATACTCTCAATTATCCTCGATGATATCGTCCTCCCTCGATGACACATTAATATCAGATAAAGAGTTTTCAGCGATGGTACGTGTTTATGATTCCGCGATGTCAAAATTAGAAAAACAACACGAATATAATAACAATGGCAACATCACAAGAACTATTTCAAAAAGAATAGTGGAAAATACCATACCGGTGAAAACCAGCATGATCTCAATAACCTCAACAAACCCTGAATTCAGTGTCAATTTCCCCACTGCGGTTCCCGTGAAGGAGATAGCACTAGCAAAACTACGAGTGTATCACAGTTGGCCTTACATTAGATCAGCACCATTTGGTGGTTAACAACCGAATAATTCCCTGGTGTTTGCGAATAAGAATAAACAAGACGGAACTCCAGACTGGAACGTTGTTTCCATACCATCTGGGTCCTACCAAATTGAACAAATTAATAATGGTTACAACGCAGAATAAAATCCATTACTGGAAAAGAATCGAAAATCGCTATAACAGTTCATGAACCAACACTATCATCCGCGATTGAGATAAACTCACCCGGGTATGTCGTAGATATCTATCAGAATTCGATAAGAACCGTGCTAGGATGGCCTGAAATAACACCTCCACCTGAACCGAAAAAAATCTGATTATGTCACGGATAAACAATCATACCACGAATTTACCCCATCTTATAAAGAACACCTCCGTGATATAAAAAATTCATCGCTGCAGAGTACTAATTTTTTTTACCCTAATTAAGATTACGGTTTTTGGAGATTTATTATCGGACCGAATCCAGAAATAAATTATATAGATATTGAACAAAATAAATTCATTGAATACTTTATAGAGATCAATCAACTACACAGTCGACAACTACAACGACTACATCAAGCTTTTCGTGAGTCTAATCAAAGTGAAATTATTAAACGAATTGAAATATTAAATCAGCTTGTATCCGACATGGAAAATATTTACAAGAAAATAATTCAAGTAATTCTTCATGCTGATACTAAAAACAATCTCTATAGACGAAATGTTTTAACTCTATACAATATAACAGAAGCTGATCTACCGAATTTTAAATTTCTTGGGTATAACGCAGACGAACTAAAAAATCCGTTAATGATTTTATCAATGAAAAGTTTACAATGATATTCACCGCATGGAATCAACAACACAAGGGTTCAACCATCTTCAAACATGATAATGACCCAGACGGCTCCTCAAAACGTCAATATATCCTCGGTGATTGCAATAAATCTAGTATGTGATGCTATCGAAGGAAGTTACCAAATAAATCTCGAAAGATCAAATCAAGCCCAGCAGGGATATATTTTATATTCATTTGCACCAACAGCTCCACCAGGATTTTTAATCATTGAGGATCCAACTAATCCAGTGTATATGCGATGTCATAATGATTCATTAACGAGAATTAATTTTAAACTCACTGAACAGTCCAAAAATCTGATTGATTTACAAGGAGAGTTTTACAAATTAGTCTGTTTGTGAAATCCTAAATGATTTTCAATTCGTCTCCAAAACGCAATCAGCGTCGGGTCTGTCTGGAGACTTTGTCACTGGAGACAGAGTCTCAATAGCGTAAAATCCTACAGGATTTCAACTGAAACCATTTCTCTCTTTTTTTCTGCCAGAATTGGTTTCGGTTTGAAAACCTTTAAGACTTTGTTTGAAATAGTTTCGGTTTGAAATCTTTAAGGACTTTGTTTTAAATAGTTTCAGTTTGCTTGAAATAGTTTCGGTCTGTCCACCCTCTCTGCTGCTTAAGTCCCTAACAAATTTTGTTCTAAAATGTCTATGCGACATATGTAGTTGAGTCTCGGTTAGGTTGGAATATATTGTAAATTTGGAGCGGTATTTCGAAGTGATCATATCAGATTTCTCAAAAAAGCTTGTTCGAATAGAGTTCTCGTACCAAATGAGAACTCGGATAGAAAGGCATTTTTTAAAGTGCCCTTAAAAGGGCTCTCTGGTCGGCTACTAGACGTTTTTCCTGCGGTGTTCATCTTTCAGTATATTCACCACAGCTTCTTTAAATGTGACTTCAGGAAGCGCCTCCATCTTGCACATATTTGAGATGTCAAAGGTTGTTGGACGAGTTCATGAAGCGGCAATTCATGGGCATTCTTTTCGTGGAAATCTAGTAGGATACCTTGAGCAAAGCGCCATTGTCCTGGTGTCGGCTTTTTTTATTTAAGCTGTCTCTAGGTGATGTATCTCAATGCCGAGTTTGTCCAATTTTTTGAAGATTGGTGAATCCAGCTCCTGCTCGGTAAATGGTTTCGTCTGGGTCCGAGTCTGATTCTGCTTCTTCCGTGGGCTCCGCTTGTTCAGCAACAGTTGTTTCTTGCACGAGTGGTGGCCGAGTAATAGTTATTACTTGGGTTGATTTATCTTCCATTAGGGGAGTCTTTACAGGTTTCTTAGGGGCCGGTTTGTTGTCCATACTAGCAGTGGCCGTTTTGGGTTTGGACGCCATCCTTTTTTGGCAGCTTTCCTTTCCCTACGTTTCCTATTGCGAGTATTCGTTACAAGTAGTTTTTCAACTAACAAACATTTTTTAATTCACAAACAAACATTTTTTTTCAAATAACAAACATTTTTTCTTCAAATAAGAAACATTTTTTTCCAATAACACACTTACATTATCTTTGACATGGTTGACAACGTTGTGAATTAAATTGAGATTACCACTGTTGGAAGTCATTGGGCCATTGATGTACGCTACGTGTCCTAGCTAGAGACAACAGATAGCCATAATGGTCACAAAACCATCGATCTACTTTGTCATCGTTTCGAGACGAATGACGATCAAAATAAGTCACTAAATGTTCTAAAGAATATCCATATCTGCGATGATGCAAAAAATAGACACAATATTGTCCACACACCATAGAATCTGTGCCTTGTAATTTTACATTATTGAATCGTGTCGTCTGGGCATTTCTTCTCATAAAGTTAATGATATCGTCTTCCAGAGGGGGTAATACATACGAATCAAAATACTCCACACAACCCTATTGAGGAAAGTACACAGCTACCCAGTGAGTTCCTGGAAGATGACTGTCATCTGTGTTGATGACATAAGCTTGATTCTCTTGAGGTTTGCGATGAGGTAGTTCATCTTTAGCACACACGACAGGATTCCAAGAAGCAGCGTACGAACTGCGGTTCAAAAGGTAATAAAGTTCCCAGGTATCCAAATTTTGTGGGTGTTTTTTTCTTTCCTTTACAGGTGATGATAAGTCATCAATTCAATCCAGACTTTTTGCTTGAAAAGGTCTGTCAAGTAACTGTTTCTTTGCTTCGTCTCCTTACTCTGGGCCATGAAAGCTTCGATGTGATCAATCTCTCGAGCAAACAATGGAGGAGAGGAATTATCAGGCAAGTCTTTATACCACTGAAGTAACACGGCTTCTTCTGAGATGTGCCTCTATGCTTCGTTCAGATAATCGTCCAATTTTTCTTCTTGACTCTTCATCATACATTTAACGTGTTGAATTTGACTTTGTCGTTAAACTTATTCGCGCCTGCTGTGTCAGGTTTCCATACCACGCAAGCATCTAGATGAGTGTTCTTGACTTCCTTTCCGTACGTCAAGAGATTTTCGAGGTAGGCTCTGTAAGGGTAAGTATCCCATGATACTGCTGACAAGCTTGTTATTCATGTACAAATCCACATCGCTGAAAAAAGGAATACGTTCCGATGGTCTTTTAGCCTCCTCCGTTGCGAGCGTGTTGGATCCATTTGTCTTCCTTGTCGCATAAGCAATGTAGCCAGCGTAGGGCTTTAATTGAGTATTGACGTTTGACAAAGTTCGTCATTTGAGGACTGATGACAGCTAGAGTATTTTCAGGCATGAATCGTTTTCGGTACACTAAGGAACACGCTTTGGCGATGATACAAGCTTCTTTCAAAGGATCGATCCCTCCGTGCTTCATTACCAATTCTCGAAAATTTCCACAGCAACGTCGTAAAATGTCTACGTCAGATCGACAGTACTTTAACATTTCTTCTTGAATGTCAAAGGGGTCAGATGCATGAGTCTGGTACCAAGTGCATGTTATCAGGGTCGTAGTAGTGAGCCTCAGTCAAATGGGGTAGAACGGCAAGTTAATTGGCTTCGGTATTGAAAAAGTGTGGAAAATAAACTTTGGCCATTTCTGTCATTCCAAACGTTTTAGGCATTCGACTCAAAGGCATGGCCAAGTAACTCATTGAATCTTTAAACTGTACTTGTCCTACTTGCATAGAAATGATTTTTGCTCCGTTCAAAGTCACTTTAGGACGTTGGGTACCTTGTTCAGTGTTATATCTGAGCAGAAATTGCCCATCGTATCCCGAGAAATTGTGAGCCATTATCGTGGCATGGTGATGCCAATCTCCGTAAAGTTTGATACCTTCGGGACTCCAAGTTTCGTCGATGGGGTTTAGGATCCATTGGGCAAAACGATCAAGGTGTTTGAGTCCCTAAAGATTTTTTCACGTCCTCCAGGAATCTTGCTGCAGTGAGGGCAATGACTAAAGATAGGCTCTTGGATGCACTTCTCGCACGCTCGGTGAGCCACGCAGAAATTAGAAATGTGAATACCGGTCTCTTGCATGCATTCGAAATAAAAAAAAGATAAAATTCCCTTTCTTCTGGGTATCTTCTTGTTGGGGTTGATATTTTTGAATGAAGCATTCGTGTTCCATGTACACGATTTGGTGACAAATGTGACATCGTTTCTTCCATCGACAAACGTGAAACTTGGCATTATTGGTACGTATGCCTTGTCCACAAGTAGGCACAATCTCAGAAGCTGACAAGTACTTTTCTGCTGTGAACCTTTCATCTTCAAATGTTGTTAGTAACAGGTAGGACTGACAAAAGTGCGCTGACAAACAGGGCAATGCACTCGTACTTGTCCTTTGTCCAGACAGGGTTGAGAGACTAAACATCCCTCACATTTCGATCCACAATGTTTGTGGTGTTCTCAATTGTTATAACCATAGTCACATTTTTCACAGTAGTAACTGTATCCCAGGAATCCAGTGATACTGGTAATGGTATCAAAATGCTCATCATGATGATAGACGTGAATGTATTTTCCGTGTTTGAAATCATTGCCTCGAAACAAAAGAGGTCCACGCACTTCTTGAGGGTGTACTTTCAAGGTGTAACATGGTGCCAACACGTCTTGCAATTTTTGCATTTCTGGAATGCCACAAGGGGTGTTTTTGGATATCCCCGCTTGCTGTAACAGGAGTTCTGCTTCACTTCGTTGTTTGGCTAGGTCCGATCGTTGCATACTTTTCCAGACTCTTTTCCATTCTACCGTCTCGTTCTTGTTGGCATACGTATGTCCCACGACACATCTGGTCTTGAGAATTGTTTTTTTGGACGTGGCTTCGCTTAATGCTGCGAAGGTTGTCGACCAATAACACTTTTTGGCGTTTTCCGGTCCCCTGAGGAAGAGACACGTGGGTCATGAACAGTGTGGCTTTTCCATGGGTGATGTGAAACTTGTCGTTGGATTGTTGCACATGTTGAATCTTGTCGATGACTTTGGAAGGTATCAATTCTGATGGGCTGCTAAACTCGATCCAAACGAGAGACTTCAAATTATCGAGATGAATAGAAAGTCTCAAGCGATCGTCTTCTTTGGCTTGGCATTGCTGTTTCAGTGTAGTTAACACAGAATCCCACACCTCGGTAATGAACCCTTATGTATTCTCCAAAGGTACATTGGACTTGAAATCTTTAAACTTTACTGCGTACGTGTAAGTCGTTGTTCTAAATTTTCGAGAGGAACGCTTTTCCGTCTCTCGAATGTGATAGTACTTTTCAGAGTTTACTAAGGGTGGTGAACTTTGCTTGGACGTCGCTTGTCTGGGTCTGGATTCGGGTTCACTCATGTCATCTTCAAAATCACTGGCATGAATTGGAGCCAAGACTTCAGCTACTGTGCTAGGTGATACATCACGTTTCTTGTCTCTTACTGTCTTCTCCTTTCTCGACAACATGATGCGGTCTTTTCATCTTGTCTGCAAAAAGTCAAATGACTACATTTTAAATACCATGACCCCTATATATTCATGTCCGATCAGTGCATATATAAAGGGTCAGTGTCTAACCTTTCAGTATTCATTTAACTCTCACATTGACCAGAACGATGGAAGAGCCTACACAAGTTGAACTTCTGATCAGAGCATTTCGTGGTGTCATATGAACGTTTTCTTCAGACAATCCAACAGACTACTCTCCCTCCTTTCGAGAAAGGACATTGGGCTACATAAAGTCCAGATCGTGAAATACAAAAAAAAGGTGTTAGAAGAGACAAAAGTCAAGATACTTGTTATCATTGTAAAGAGAAAGGACATTGGTCTCCAAACTGTCCTAAGAAACACCAGGAGCAGGAGGAGGAGGGGGAGAGGAATTCTGAACAGGAGGAGGAGGGAGAGGTACCCTCCCCAAAGGAAGAAGTTCGACACGTTCACAAAGACAAGGAAAGAAGACGAAACGAAAGTGAGGAGGAAGAAGAAAAAGAAAAACATGTGACAGTAAAGAAATTGAAAAAAACAGAAAGAGTGAACGAAGAAGCCTATAAACTTTTTAAAGTGGTATTGTGTTATGTTATGTTGTAATATTGGATTGTAACATTTGTACCAGAATACACCAGACGGATAAAACGTAAGTGTCTCTTGGTTTTGATTTTATAGAATAAGAACCTATACTCACACACCCATACACTTACAAGTACATCATGGGTTTAAAAAAAAATTAAAAAAGGACTTTTGAGTTTTCATTGAATTAGGCAATTGAAATAGTATTTCTTTTCGAAAGATTTGAGTGGCCCTCAAAAGGACCTTTTGGTATTTGTTTGTTTAAAACAAAACAAACAAACTCAGAAACGGGACGAAATCATCTTTAGCTGTCTTAAGCCTTTGCCATGGACAAGGCCAACTTCTGGACTGGATCCAGTCAATGATTTGGTAGAAATCACTAAAGGTGGTATAGCAGACGTAGTCACAGATAGATTGGGTTGTTTAGCTCGAGAAGGTCTTTTTCTCTTGGGCCGTAATAAAGAAGTCTGATACATTTGTTTCAGACTCCTTAACTCTGCTAAAATATCTAAATGTACCGTGACCATTTGATTTTCACTATTCTCTTTCTGCCCTTGGTCTTCTTTCTTCTCTGCTGCTGATGCTGTTTCTTTCCGACGTTTCCTTCTTGCTTCTTCTTTTTCCCGCTGCTGAAGGAGAAATGCTTGTTCTGCTTCTTTTTGTTGTTTTAAAAATGGCTCCGATTCTTCTTTCTGTCTCTGGTTAAAATCATCGACGTGTAAAATAGAAGGAGAAGGTGACGAAGGTTCCGGAACAAATTCTTGTGAAGTTAGAAAATCCACAATATCCCAGTTAAAATCAACTTCTCCTGGATGTAGATTTGTCATGACTTTGATAGTCACTGCTGTACCATTACTTGTTGTCTCCACTACTGGTTCACCCCAATTCTTCGTCTTCCTAGTTTCAGAAATGATTGACAACTCTGTCGCATCGATTGACTGCGAACAGACGCTAGTACCTCTATATAGGGAAAGTGACGTCACAGACTTCTCTCTTCCGCTTGAACGACTGTGACAGACATTTATAACGCGTGTTTCGATTGGTGAATAAACTCAACCCGTTTCGATCCGCTTTTCCCCTATAAATAACCGCAGTACACGGCATTCGCTTCACCTGTTCTCATCACAAGATGTGCACCAACGTAGAATCTTCTACCCTTGTTTCGTCCATGCTCTTTCACACGGACTATCCCATGTATGTCAGATCATCATGGACTATCACTCATATGACTGATTCATCCCTTTGGAAAAGAAGAATATATGTGGAGAGGTAAGGTTGTTTAAAGAGAGTTCTCCTCTATGGACCAGAAGTGAGGAGAAGTTTTAAGGAAGAGAAGAAGATCCGTGAGATGTCCTCTGTGTTAACAATATAATGTTAAACAAAACAAATCCAAAGGCCCTTTTCAGGTCAATCATATACCTCGAAAAGATATTTGCTTTCTTTGCCTACATTTCTCTTGTTGCTAGACAGTCCCAAATAATATTCTCCATGTTAAATTTCCCTTGTCGCTAGATAGGCCCACCATGTTAAATTCCCCTTGTCGCTATACAGGCTCACCTTGTCGCTATATCGCCCCAAGCCCTTTTTGACTGGATTTCCCATTGTCGCCATATAGCCCCACATTTCTACTTCCGTGCATCGTCGATCTGCTATAGGTAAGCGGTCAATCTAGGACACATGGTCCTAATGTTTTCTTATTTCTTATTTGAGTCTTTACTGGAACGCGGTTTTGTGGCCCACTTGTCGAGATGGTTCTCTAAGCTCTATGCACCCCGTGAAGCAGGCAGGCCTTGGCGGGCAGCACCTTACTGGCTGGGGTCTACCCAGCATGAGGCGGGTGGTTTCTGTCCAGTGAGACCTGGTGATTTCATCCACCGTCAAACGTAACCCCTGGCGCCAAGCTCTACGCCAATCGAGTTTTGAATTAGAATCGGCAAACTGCTACTTCTCGTGTTGTACCAACGCCTTACGACGACGCTGGATTGTCCTCTCCATTGGAGCTACGAAGCCTGGGCAAGGTGGTATGGAGAATCGGATGTTGTCCATGCAGCAGATCCCCCTCGCCAGGCAGCTGGTGGGCCCAAGGGAACGACGAATGCCGATAGTAGTAATATGGGGCACTATAGGGTCTATGGAAAACCCAGTCAAAAACAGCTTGGGGCACTATAGGGTCAAGATTTATGGGGTCAATGGAAAATCCAGTCAAAAACAGCTTGGGGCACTATAGGGTCAAAACAGCTTGGGGCACTATAGGGTCAAGGGAAATGGAACAGGGTGGGCCTATATAGCGTCAAGGGAAATGGAACAGGGTGGGCCTATATAGCGTCAAGGGAAATGGAACAGGGTGAGCCTATATAGCGTCAAGGGAAATGGAACAGGGTGGGCCTATATAGCGTCAAGGGAAAATTAAACATGGGGAATATTATTGGTATAGGAAAACTGTCTAGGGACAAGGGAAAAAAAGGGTGGCAATGAAAGTTACTATCTTTTCGAGACCTACGAGGGGCCCTGAAAAGGGCCTTTTTGGATACTTCTTCTTCTTCTTTTATTTTCTGCCGTTGTTCCACCACCTTTTGATTTTACCAATAATTCCCTTTTTCTTCTTCTTTTCGTCCTCGGGAATCCAGTCAGGATGTCCCATAGCTCGAAACTTTTCCTGAACTCTCATCCATATTAGATTGAGTAGATCAAAGTCCTCTTTCTTCTTTTTGTTCTTTTTTTCCTTTCTCTCCTTAGACCAGTTTTCTTTAATCTGGATCACCTGTTCTTCCATCACCATTCTCCTCATTGCTTCTGCTTTCTTTAGCCTGTCTAGACCCCACTGCACATATTCCCACTCTATCAGATGTAATGTGTCTTCTAGAAAGCACCTGACTTTGATGACATGATCAAGTGCCTGCTTCAAATCCCCTATTCTTATATATTTTCTTTTAATACGTCTTCTTAATTTCTGGTCTTCCTCCTCTATCATACCTTCTAATAGATCTCTTGCTAATTTCAGTTGGCTTACAAAGCCATGGTTACTCTGAAATTCTTCCTCAAGTCTTTCCACTTCATATTCTGCATCAAGGATCCCAAACCAGCTGTCTCGGAGTTGGATAAACAATTCAAAATTCATCTTGATGTGTTCAAAATTGAATGGCTCCAAGGACCGACGATTGCGTATATATATCTTAAGCACGGACGTGAAAGTAAACACCCCCTACATTCACTTTTCATATTATATACTATCCACAAACCATATCATTTACTATTCAAAATCACACCCTATACTAACCACACACACACACGGGGAAGCAGCCAAAACACACCATATCATTTACTATCCCAAATCACACTATATACTATCCACACACACGGGGGAAGCAGCCAAAAACACACCCTATCATTTACTATCCAAAATCACACCATATACTAACCACACACACGGGGAAGCAGCCAAAACAAACCATACTATATACTATCCAAAATCACACCATATACTAACCACACACACACACGGGGAATCAGCCAAAACAAACCATACTATATACTATCCAAAATCACACCATATATTAACCACACACACGGGGAAGCAGCCAAAACACACCCTATCATATACTATCCAAAATCACACCATATACTAACCACACACACACACACACACACACACACACACACACACACACACAGTAAAGAGTCAGTGTTTATAATCACACTACTCCTCTCTCACACCCATTGGCAATTGACATAGTATTTCTTTTCTAGACATTTGGGTAGCCCTGAGAAGGACTGTTTTTTTTTAAACTTCAAAATGCACCTGGTTAATGCTGGCATCTCCCAGGTCTAGCCCCACACACACATCTTCTACTCCAATCATTCTCCCAATTCACTCTTGTGATTGGGAGCGCAAAGGGAGAATGAGTGGCTTCACTATCCCAATCTTCTGTTTGAGGGATAGTGAAAGTCTCTTCATTTCTTCCTCTATTCCGCAACCGTGGATGAGGCTGTGATTGTTGCGGCTGAGACTGTGGTTGTTGCGGTGGGGGCTGTGCCTGTAGTGGACGAACTGGTTCTGGTGGTGAAGGTGTCCTCACCACGGGCTTGACTTTACTAGTCTGTCTCATCATGCGGTGAGGCAATATTGGACTTTTCTTCTCCTCCTCTTCTTTCTTTTTTCTTTCCTCTTCTTCTTTTTCAATCCTAGTCTCTTCTTCTTCGGCCTCCATTGCCAGCTCGTCCAGGAGACGTCTAGCATTCTCCAGATGCATTTGAAGCTCTCTTAACTTTTTAACTCTGCTCATCTTCTTTGATGCACCAACGATGGGTAGCCAGACTGACTGACTGACTTGTTTGTTTTATAGCTGCAACCGTCTACTAGAGACATATGTGCAGCTTTTATAGACACCATATCGGTGTCCATTTGTTTCCCTCGAAGAGGGGAAGAAGCACTCCCTCCCCTAAGGATTAAAGTGCTTAACTGCACTATTATTTAGTCAGTGTTAGGCGTTTCGCTGTATTACTAAAAAGTAACTAACAGGGAAAATGAAAGCCTATAGGGTGGGTAGGAATGGTGCTACACACACCCACCCCTATTTTAGATACCAATCGTAGTAGCAATGGTAACGAAGGGAAGTTGACACGCTTCGTTAGTAATGGCATGTCCGGAAGAGGGAAAGGCGGAAAAGGCCAAGGCCGAAGGGTCCATCCAAGGTACTGCAACCGAAGTCCCGCACGACGAGGAGGAGAACGTACACCGGTCCCATTCACAAAGAAACCACACCTGAAGTGTTTTTGCTAATATGCAACTTCATATGACATGTTTCAAAGTGTATGTGCTATACAAGTTGTGTTGTGTGATTTTGATGTTATTTTAATTAATTTGCTTAATTTGCAACATTGTGTTGCGGGGGACTGATAGTCCTGGATTAAGACTACCTTATAATATCTAATGGGGCCATATATGTGTGTACGTATATACAGTTGTCAATGAAGTTGCATTCCCTTAATATTATTTGTCACATTCGATCCAGTTGTACTAGTGGAAAAGCCTACCCACCAATAATGTGTAAGCCACCTGTGCAATTGTATCAAGACATTTAAGTTACGGAGTTATTATGTGCCTAACACTATATCAGTAATTAAGTACAAGGTGTACTATAGATATTGCCACCAACCTATTTGACCGGTGAAAAGCCCTTCTTTCGAGGGTAATTCACCCTATGAAAAAACAAAAAACCTATTCTAATAAGTCAAGGTGACTAAAAGTTGTGCAAGTTTGATTAATATGGTTATTAATTTTGCAGGGTGTGGTCCAAAAGGATCAAATTAAAGCCGTTGATGGTTGATCAAATTGAATTCTCTTTCCAATCTAAATTAAGAGAACTCAGCTTGTGATAACATATAACAAGAAACCGATACATAGTGTCCAGAAAAGGGTAATGAGAAAAGGGTCAACATCAGTTTCCCTGAGAGACTGTTTGAGAGGATAATTACAGAGGTGTAGTAGGCTGTACACATGTAACTCTCCAATCCAGGTTTGCCCACAAAAGGAAAGCCCGCATCTCCGCTGTTCCACTGATCTTCTCAATTTCTCAAAGAGATACAAAGGGAGGAAATAGAGGCATCACATGAACAGCACAAATGTAACGATAACATGGTTTTAGTATTAATAGTAACATAACAATAGTAAGTTTAGTAATAACAACATTTATATTTAATATTAATATCAGCTTAACAATAATAGTTTTGGTATTAACAAGAACAGATATTTACATTAATAATAATATAAAATGTTATATAGCAAAGCATGCATATTAATATAAAGAAATTAATCTGACGAGTGCTTCTTTATATATAGTTCAAGCGCGGACGTGATGGAAAACACCCCCTAGATCCAAAAAATTACATTATCCCTATCATTACCAAAACACGCGGACGTGATGGAAAACACCCCCTAGATCCAAAAAATTACATTATCCCTATCATTACCAAAACACGCGGACGTGATGGAAAACACCCCCTTGCGTTCCACAAACTTACATTATCCCTATCATCACCAAAACACTTAGACTTAAAAGAAAACACTCACTCACTTTTTTACTTGACTCATATCAATTATAAATTGAACAAGTTATTTTGAAAAAATACGTTGTGCTTATAGACGCATTTTAGACAAGAAGTAAAAAGAGACAGTGATTATAGACTCACTTCTATTTTTTTCTAACTTCCTCACATACCATGAGCAAATTGAATGATTCATTCTTTTCGAGAATATTGGGTAGCCCTGAAAAGGGCTGTTTTTTGTATGTGTACGAGGAAGGATGGCAATCTTTTATCGTCTAAGACTGCGTCCTCGTTTGGCTACACGATAGGGTCTGCTTCTTCGGAAAGAGAAAGAGAACTCTTTCGTGTCCACACGACAGTCGACAAAACTTCTGTCTGGTTCCTGCTGCTGTTGTTGCTGTTGCTGCTGCTGCTGCTGTTCTCTCTGCTCTCTCTGCTGCTTTTGAAGTCGATACTTCTCAGTCCATTCTTCTTTCTCTTTTTGAATTTCCTCTCTGAAGAGTTCTTCTATGAGGTCTTCCGTTACTTGTAGCATTCTCACATTCTCTATCTCTTCAGGCTTTGGCATCAGATTGTGTCTGATACGATGCAGAGTGACATAAGCCTCGTTCAGCTTAGCTAGTCTTGAGCACATCTTCGTAGTAGGATGAGTCAAACAATGGATGGCCAGACTGGAGACTACCCCTGCTTTATATGGTTCAAGCGCGGACGTGATGGAAAACACCCCTCTGCGGTTTAGGGCTTTGAATCGTTGGGATAGTTTGATGTGAGGGATAGAAAGAAAAGTCAAAGAGCATTTATATCAATACAAATGTAAAACAAACGACAGACGCATTGGTTTTCAAAACACAACATTTTTATTCAAATAACAAACTTTATTTCAAATAACAAACACAATTTTTTCAACTAACAAACATTATTTTCAAATAACAAACATTTTTTTTCAAATAACAAACATGTTTTTCTTCCATAACACTAATACAATCTCTTTTGACATGGTTGACAACGTTGTGAATTAAATTGAGATTTCCACTGATGGAAATCATTGGGCCATAAACACTACGTTTCCTAGCTAAAGACAACAGATAGCCATAATGGTCACAAAACCATCGATCTACTTTGTCATCGTTTCGAGACGAATGACGATCAAAATAAGTCACTAAATGTTCTAAAGAATATCCAAGACTGCGATGATGCAGATAATAGACACAATATTGTCCACACACCATAGAATCTGTGCTTTGTAATTTCACATTATTGAATCGTGTCGTCTGGGCATTTCTTCTCATAAAGTCAATGATATCATCTTCGAAAGGGGGTAATCCATACGAATCAAAATACTCCACACAACCCTCTTGAGGAAAGTAGACAGCTACCCAGTGAGTTCCTGGAAGATGACTGTCATCTGTGTTGATGACATAAGCTTGATTCTCTTGAGGTTTGCGATGAGGTAGTTCATCTTTAGCACACACGACAGGATTCCAAGAAGCAGTGTACGAACTACGGTTCAAAAGATAATAAAGTTCCCAGGTATCCATTTGTTTGTTGTGTAGCCTTGTTGTTTTTTTTTCCCTTTTTTTCACAGGTGATGATAAGTCATCAATTCAATCCAGACTTTTTGTTTGAAACGGTCTGTCAAGTAACTGTTGGTTTGCTTCGTCTCTTTACTCTGGGCCAAGAGAGCTTCGATGCGATCAATTTCTCGAGCAAACAATGGAGGAGAGGAATGAGCACACAAGTCTTTATACCACTGAAGTAACACGTCTTCTTCTGAGATGAGACTCCAAGCTTCGTTCAGATAATCGTCCAATTTTTCTTCTTGACTCATCATCATACATTTATCGTGTTGAATTTGACTGGGATGATCGATTTGACATCCATAACAATCTTTTTTAATCATGTCCCTCATTTTATCTTCCAAGTGTTGTGCAAAACAAGCCACTAACTGTTGTTCCTGTTCTGGCCATCTGGATTGCATGATCACTACTTCTTCTTTTTGGTCTTGAGGGTTTGCTTTCTCTGTAACCTCCCATTCCATGGATTCTCCACTATTCAAAGAAGGACAAGGGTTTTCCATAGTGTCTAATAGTCTAGAATGACTTCTCTCAAACTGTTGATTTCTATGGTATTATCGAATTCGGCATACAGAATGACATTCACCGTTTCGGGAAGAGCTGGTGAAAACTGAAGTTCCACACGTATCTGCCCAGATTTTATAGGGTGGAAATGTCCCTCGTCACTGCCTTGGTCTGGAGTGAAATCAAAAGCCCACAAAGCGTAACCTCCTGCAAAATCTTCGTAGGAAATACCGTGACTGGTGTTGGTTCCTAACTGTCCTGTGGCTTCGTACAGTGACAAGTACGACCTCAAGTAATTCTTCGCGGCAAACTTGGGTTCGAAGGGTCTGGTACACAAAGTTTTGCCATCGCGACTGACTTCGATTTTGGATACTCCGTAGTTCTTAAACTGGAAAGGATTTTCAGTGTAGGCACCGTTGAAGGCTGCATTGCTGACGATACCAATGAATAAACGTTTGGGTAACTGTCCTTGGAACAGATGATCTTCGATCTTAGATTGGGGTCCAGCGGCAATGGTGAACGTTTTGACTTCCACGCGTCGTATCGGATACTTGGCTGTCGTTCTGCTCAAATTGTGACTGATATCATTTCCCACTTTAGGTAACACTTCCACACGACGCACGTATAACTTGGCTTCTTGGATACTGGTTTTACAGTGGTGAGCGTGCTAATTAGGATCAGCAGGTTCAGTAGCCATGAAATGGAAAGCAGCACTGCTACGATTTAGTCTCAAGCGAATATCCACCCCGTTCAGCAAATACTTCTCTTGAAACCACATGTCCTAATGCAAACGATCGCACAGTTCTAAACTACGTCCAAGAATTTTCTTTCGACGATCGTTAAAACCCACATTGTGAGGATTGGTAACAGTGCCATCATCTGCTAATACGGTCAAGACTGTGTCGTTAAACTTTTCTGCGGTGTCAGGTTTCCATACCACGCAAGCATCTAAATGAGTGTTCTTGGCTTCTTTTCCGTACGTCAAGAGATTTTCGAGGTACGCTCGGTAAGGGTAAGTATCCATGCTACTGCTGACCAGTTTGTTATTCATGTACAAATCCACTTCGCTGAACAAGGAATGCATGAAATTGTTGACGGGAGCTGCTTGGGTATCGGCTGCTAGAGCGGAGCCGTCCGTTTTGGTTACTTTCAGTTTCAAATACAAGTAACTGTTGTTGAGATCGATGTAATCTTCGGGTTGTCCTTTGATTTCAAACTCGATGGGAGCTGAATCCGTCAAAGAGGAGACGGGATGAAATTCAACCCATTGGGCTTCTTGCATGGTCGTCATGGTGGGTGGCATGGCAAAGAGATCTAGTTCCGACTTGGAACAGGCACAAGATTCTTGGTGCATCATTTTTTCTTTATGTTTTTTTCTTCACTTTTAATAATCAAAAATGTCTAAGTCTCGAGAGGTTCTTTTTTTCTTCGTCTTTCTCACTTTTGAGGTACGGAGACTTTTGAAAGGGTGTCTTCGTCGTCGCTTTCTGCCTTGTCCTTGCTGTGTCGTCAGGGAAGCAGGAATGCCAGACTCGGTACCGTTTAGGGCATTTATAGGACTTTCTCGTCGACCCAAAATCTCTTTACCCGTTTGAAGCAAGACATTTTTGCCTGCTCTCAAAAAAGCTTCTTTAGGGTTTTGTTTGTCAATGAGAACATTGTGAAGAAAATCTTTGCCGTGAGTCAATGCGGCATCTTTTAAGGCGTGCAATCCTCGTGTCACCATCGGTTTCAAAACAGGGACCACAGAACGAAAGGCTGATTTAAACATATCTCCTAAACCATGTCCTCGTTGTCGAGCGACTCCTCGGTACACAGGATACATCACTTTTTCAGTTGTTGGAGAATCGTTTTTGAAAATGGAGTTTCACTGTGACTTTCCCTTTGGTAAATGGAATATTTTGACCTAGTTCTCCTTTTATAGTAATGTTGACACTGTCGAAATACGACTTACTGACAGGTAAATAATGAGGATGTACAAATTCACGGTGAACGTGATAGGTATTTCCACCTTCCTCGTCAGCGGTGACGGCAGAATCCACTTTGAAAGGAATGACACGTAGTAACGGTACAGAGGTGTGTCCTACCACGTTGTACTCTACCACATCGGAGTACACAAACATCAAGTTGAGTCCTTGGTTCAATTCTACAGGGAATCGAAAATATCTTGCAAACATGATGTTACTGGTTATGGATGGTAATTGCTTTTTGTTCTTGAGCGACTCGACGTCTCCACCTAAAATATCAAACAATTCAGGACAAAAAGTAATGCCTATCATTTCATCCTCTGGAAATTTGATCATGAGACGACGAGCCACTGAATAGTACTCAAAGGTAACACTTTTTTTGACGGGTAGTTTATCCAGGGCTTTACCAAACACAGCATTAAACCTGGCAGCAAGTGTAGTCACTAAATGTTGACCACTAAAATAATAGCCTGGAGGAATGCTGATCACATGAGTGGACAGGGATTTAGTTGTGTGTCCATCTGATTTCTTTGTGTCAATGCCAGTGATGTTTCGTTCGATTAAGGCTTTTTGCAATTGCTCGTCTTTCACTTCTACTGTAAAAGTGTTTTGATTTTCGACGATGTTTTTGATTTGTGACGGGTGTATTATTTCCACTAAAGCCACTTCCCAATGAGCATCTTGATCCAAATGCATGGCTTGAGGTAATTTAGCTGTGTAACAGCACAACGTGTTGTTAGGAAACACCTTCATGGAACTGTCACTGGGTAACGTTAAGTAAAATTGGTTAATAGTGTTGTTCATAATTCCAATGTTGTTCTGTCCGAGGAGTCACTCGAGGTTAAAGGAGTGCCTAAAAGAGGATTGTGATTGGAAGGGTGACTGTCAGGAGAATGACTAACGTTGGACGCAAGGCTCCCAATATTGTTACTGTTGTTCCCGTTGTAAGAGTATTTCAGGGAAGGATTGGGAAGAAGATACCCGATGCAACTGCTGAGTAAAATAGTCCACAATTGTTTGTCTCCTTGTTGCAAACTCAAATTAGCAATGGCTGCACCGATAACACAATACACCACAAAGATTTGACAGCAAAAGACGATTTGGGTTTTAGGGACGCGTTCTCCACACCACACCCACAAGGGTTGCTTTTGTAAATCTTGCAGAGATGACGTGGGTGAAGGAGTAGTCACTGTGGTTGCTGAAGCTGTATTGAAGGGCATGATGGTCACTTCTTTTTATAGTCGATGACTTGGGCAGCGTCAATCCAAGAATCAAAACTAGGAGGATATCCTTTCCAACGTACTTTGACTTCTTTGACACGACGTTTTCCTACTTTACGGGTTCTTCGTTCGAGAATGCTTTCAATGTCGTACACGTCGTCTTCTTTTTTGGTGACACGTTGTAACTCAGGCAAGTAAAACGTTCCTTTTAATACTTCTCCGTTCATGTCTTCCAATTTATAGACGGTAGGATGACGACCACGCACTCGTTCAGTAACACGAAACAATTCGGTGGTCCAATTGGGTAAGTAACCTTTGTCGAAAGTGCGTTTGGTTTTACCAATGCGTACCCAATCTCCTGGGGTTAACACTTCTCCACCTTTCTTGGGGACAGCCCTCGTTCGGAACGTACCAAACAGGCGCTCAAAAACAGTCACTTCGTTGTCAGGTGTCACCTCTTGTGGGGCACGTCCAATGCTTCTATGGTAAGATTGATTGTAGGCTTGGACTAAGTGCGGTAAGACGTCGATGTACTTGAGAGTGTGTTGATGCGTAAAATATTTCCACATGCGTTCTTTCAAGGTACGTTGAAAACGTTCCACGATACTGGCTTTGGTTTCAGGATTTTCGGTGGTGAAAAAATGAATGTCACGTTTCTTTAATTCTCGTTGGAAAGCTTGGTTCAGAAATTCGGTGGCTTTGTCGGTTTGCCATCGAAGAGGGTGACGACCACTTTGTTTCAACACCAGTTGCAAAGCTCGTACTAACTCTCCGCTCGATTTGGATGTCAACGGTACGACCCAGGCAAATTTAGAAAAGACGTCGATGACACAAAACAAATATTTGTAGCCACGATTGTAGGTGGCTAAATGAGAGACATCGGCTAAATCGGCTTGCCATTGATGATCGATGCCTTCCACTTGAGTGCGACTTCTGTGAAATTTTCGTCGAATGGGTTTGTGTAAAGTGTACGTCGCTTGTTCTTGTAACCATCGTTGTACTGTAGGTAAACGGAGCTTTTTCAAGCGAGTTTTGGCAGCACGATACAATTTCTGAATGCCTCCGTAACCTGCAGGGTGAGCTGGATCGTAATAAATGCTGGCTAATACTTTCTCCATGGTTTAGGTTAATAAGTGACCCACTCTTCGAGGATATTGCTTTGGGTGGGACGAAATGGGGGTTGTTTGGAAACGGTTTTACGTGTCCGATGTGCCACAGGAGTTGACGTCGAGGGTACTGGTGGTGGTGGTGGTGGCGGAGGTAATGAGATAGCTTTGGTCTTCTTTTCTTTTCTCACCTCTGGTTTCCTTTCTTTCTATTTCACTTCTGTTGAAGCAGGAGTAGCCATCATCTTTTTAACCCAAGTTTTGAGTTCTTCTCGTTGGGGCGTGGGAGAAGGGGTCAATAAGGAAGAGGCAATCTTACTCGGAATGGGAGTAGCAGTGGGTGTTTGAAAGAGATCATGGGGTTCTTTTTCTTCCTTGGGTAATGGTGGGGTGACGTCTGTTTTGGCTACTGTAGAGGGTAAAGGCGACGGATTATTCATTAGTACCTTCAAATCGGACAGTGTGGGTAGAGCTGTTTGTTCCACAGCTTTTCGATGAAAGAGTTGTAGTCGTTGCAGAAGTTGGCCGTACTTTTGCGATTTTTCGGTTTCGGACAAATCGTGGCGATGCATCAAGGATTGCAATTCGTGTTGTAATTGGGACATCTCGTTCAAATCAGGATTGGGTGGTAAATGGGGGGTACGTTGTTCTTGCCAACGATGGTATTCCATCCATCGTTTGTAAGGAACTAAAGTCAGTTTTCGTCCTTCCATGGGCTTCCAAAGGTTACGTCTGAGATTGTGGTGCTCCATAGGGTCCTTTTATCTTCTACCCATTCCTTGGGGAAAGCCTTGGGACATCCCTTGAGTCATCCCTTGTATCAAACCTGGTATTAAGCCTCCCAACAAAGGAGCAAGAATGGGTAAAAATCCTCCGCGTTGCACCAACATCTTTTTCTTTTGACGGACGGATATTTTCTTTTGGACCATTTGACGAAGAACGTGTCGATGTTTGGCGAAGCATTTTTTCTGGTGTGGAGACAAAGGTAACGTGCCTTTCAAAACATTCAAACAACATTCGCACACGGTATCGATGACATCTTTGGAGGCCGCTTTAATGATTTGTTTTCGCATGGGTGAAGAGGCTTTGGACAGGACAGACAACACGTCTCCATGTTTGACTAAACGAGAAGGTAGTCCTTTCCTTTTCTTTCCTTTGTGAGGTGAAGAAGAATGTTTTCTGCGAGGTGACATCTTTGCTTGTTCGTTCCACAATACCACTAGTGTCAATGACTTGGTATACACTCTCTTTTATTTACTTTTTTGGGAACTATCGCTTCGTCAAAAAGGTATCAATGTGTTTCCCAAAATTGTAAAAGGATCCTCCTTTTTGGTGTCTCTTCTTTTTCTTTAAAGGTCTACGTCTTTGGAGGGAAGGACGTCGATGTTTGGTTTTTAAACCTTTGGTGGGATGACGAGATTGTCTTTTTCCTTTTCCTTTTTGGACAGCAGAACGACGAGGGTGGTGGTGTGTACGTTTTTGAGGAAGCATTCTTGAGTGTTCAGCAGTGGTACAGAAAATACTGATTCCCGTTGTTGTTCTCAAGTCATTTTTATACTGGAATGCGACGCCACTGATTATCTTTGCGTCGTATGAACTTCATGGCAGGTAACACACGTCGTGAAGGAGTTCGCAATGGACTCAATCGGGACAGTTCTTGTTTGGACAAATCTAGTAAACTCTTTAACATGCCAGATCTTTCTTGAACTTTGACTTTCGGGGCAGGTACTTTGTGAGCAGCTGCTACTGCCGCTAATGTCGATGAGGGTGTCTCCGGTGGAGGAGACGTTTTGGGAGACGCAGATTTCCAATGTTTCATCAAATTAGGAAAAACGGGTGTCAAATTGGGTTTGGCTGGCATCACCCGCAACGGAGAAGTGACAGCACTTGTGGCTACTGGCAACGCAGTCCCTGCCAAACGTCCTTGTAGATCTTCTCTTACAGGTCGTGGTTGACGAAGGTAAGGTTGTGTCCTGGCCGAAGTGCCTCTTTTGCGGGTGACCGCTTTTTTCTGTGGACTTTTCTTTTTCTGTGCTTTGGTCTTGGTACCCTTGTTCTTTTTCTTTGGGGTTCGTTTGGCTTTTTTTGTTTTCTTGGGGTGAACTTTGGGAGTATTGGGATCCCATTTTAAATGTGAACGATTGATGACACCTCCTAGAGAACCACTACCTCCAGGTTTCAATATGATTTGCTTTTTGGTGTGAGTGTCAATGCGAGGATTGGCCAGTTGCGTCAAGGCTACTTTGTTTCTGTCAAAAAAGCGTTTGGTTTGATGTGGAATGTGAATGATGCCTTGCAGTATTTGACGTTCTGTCACCGTAAACCATCGTAAGACTTCTTTGAGACTGTCTTCTAAGACGTGAGCACGTATTTGTGGATTTTTTTCGCGACTGATGCCGTACAAGGCACGAATCAATTTGATGGGAAGATGAGACTGAAGGGACGTCATGTTGACGATGTATGAGACAAGGTCAAAGTAACCCAAGGTTTTTATAGATTTTTTTTAGTGCTTCATAGTGGTATGTCGACGAGGAGGACGTGTACACGACAGGTCCTACGTCTTGACACCAGTCGTGAAACAAATCGGTACGAAATCGCAAATAATCAGGGGTAGTGGGTTTTAAATCCACGAGTAAATAGGCGTGTGGCGTTTGAGTGGCATCATCGTACGCATGAGTTAGCCAAGGTATTCCTAACTGTTTGGCTAAAACTTGCACTTGTGATTTATCTCGAGGACTTTTAAACAAGACCACGTAATGAGCATTGAGACTAATGGTACGATGGGCTTTACTTTGTTGAAATAAATTTTGTGTAATGTAAATGACACTGGCATTACGATGATGCCCTTTACGTGTAAACCACAGTTTAATTTCTTCTTCGCCTTCTCCTAACATGTCGTCAAAAATGACCCAATGAGTTTGACTAGGGTCAGACACGATCCCCTCGTCTTCTTTAGGAATGCCTGCTACAAACACAATGGAATCACCTTGACTTTCTTGCAAGAGGCTGTATGCCGATTGCCACTCTTTGTAACACCACACGATGCGTTGAGGTGGACGATCGATCAAATGATGTTTATGTTCGATCAAACGTTTGACAAATTCGGTTTTGCCTGAACCGCTCGGTCCAGCAATTAACATGTTAAAAGGATGACGAAGATACAAGGCTTTCCAACTAGCCTGATCTAAGTGTTCGTCAATGACTTTGAATGTGGAGGAGGAAGGAGTAGTAGAAAGAGTAGAGTGAGCCATAATAGTGTAGTGGTATGACACGATTGACACAAAAACAGACAAGACAAGAGGTTTTTATACTTTTTTTCAAGACACGTTTATTTTCAATGCATGTTTTAAATTCGAACAACACAAAAGACAAAAATACATAAAAGCCAAAGGGATAAATACAAGAATAAAATACACAGGGAAACGATCAAAGTGGCATATAAACAAGTCACTGTACAACATTCTTTGTTGGGTAACAAACGTCTCCTAGAGGTAGTGTGTAATGTTCTTATAGTCTCCTCTACAGGGGGTATAGTCACATAGGTGTCTTCTCGAAAGGGTTTTTGTGGGGGAATATCCATGACAGTTCTGTCTTGAACAGAGGGATTGTCTTCGGTGACAGATTCTTTTTTTTCTTCTTCTGGTACTGTCACTAACACAGGTTTAAAAGTGACTTTTTTCACACGACGATGAATTTTACGAACACAACGCTTGGGCATAATGGGATGCTTCGTTTGTCCAAGCCTCAAAATCCCAACTTTTCCAGTGACGTACATCTGTCCAATGAGGGTGTAAATCACAAGCTACACACACATCTTCGTACACTGCTTCCGTACGTAAAAGTTGACGAATCTTTTTTTCTTGGAGAGGTCGAGACGTATCCAGATGAAAGCGTAAGGTTTGAACAGAATAAGTCTCTCGTGGCACATTTAAAGGAGTCACCATACTGTCTTATTTGGGTAGGTAGTGTTCGTAAAGTGTCCACAAGGAATCGACAGGTAAACGAAATCCTAGAAAGCAAGTCACTAAAACACACACTACACGTCGACCCCAATTCATAGGGTACAGTTCTTGCAATAAGTGTTCGTAATCTTTCACCGTGTGAATCTTCTCATTGATATCCTTCCACGGAATCTGTTGGATCACAACTGATAAAGGTTGTGGCATGGTCGTTCTCTTTTATACTTCTTTAGGTCGAAGACTATCAGTGTATATTCAACATGGAATTAAACACAGAATTAAATTTGCACAAAAAGCAAAAGTGATTAATATAACGTGTAATTTCGTCCCACTGCCATTCAGGGTAACGGTCAAGAAGGATCAAAACATCTTCAGATGCAAACGTAGTAAATTGGTAACAGAGCAAAAAAATACCCTTAATCCAGAGAAATCTAATACGTTGGTTAATTTTTGTCACTTGCCTCTTGTGAATTTCACGACACAAATGTTCTACAGTCACCCATTGAGATTTTTCTTTAGCAAGGCCTTGCCAAACGTCCTTGTAGATCTTCTCTTGCAATTCGTATGGTAATCCTTGAATATTATGTTTTAGAGAGGGCTTATATACTGGTATAGGTGTGTTACACGACATGGAGCAGTAGTGTCACTTCCAATCACTAGGTCCTACTAAAGGTAGGTATTGACAATTCGGAGACCATCGAGCATGTTCCAAGTAAGCGGAATCTTTCTGTTCCCACTCGTAAATAGATACACCACAACTGAAACACTTGACTTTATCCCCTTCGCCCAAGTAGAAAAATCCAGCTCTGGCTAATTCTTCAGGAGTTGGTCCAGGCAGATATTTTGGCCATTTATCTTTGAAGGTTTGGAATCGACTTTTAAAGTGGCAGTATTCAGGTAAACTCGTCGGGAACGAATATTCGACTCTCCTCACTTCTGTTCGATGTAGGTACGGTGAAATTCCTAGGAGTCCACGATAACGTGTGGCACCGCTTTCGCATCCCTCAGGTTTGACACGCACAGCATCACTTTCCAGGGTAGATATAGGGGTAGTAGTCATAGCAAAGTTCCCACGATATCCAGCTGAATCGCTAACGTCACAGCGTCTGGCATCACTGCAATCGTACGGTTCACCATCGCACTCTGTAACGCAATTACAGTGCATACCGCAAGGACACTTACAGTTTCCTTCCGGACAACTTCCGTTGCAATGCATGGGTCTTATCCATCCAGTACTTTTCACACTCGGGGAAGGTACATTTGTTTTACAATCCCCAAATTTGAATGATGTCTGTTTAAATGGATTCATCTTCTTGTCGCTGTGCCGTTGTAGTGACAAATGAACTATTGGTCTTGGACGATGTCCCTTTTTATATGCTGCCCAATTTTGACGTGACCGTAGAGTAAAGTGATTGGGAAGTCGTACTCTTTTTTGGTACACGATTTGATAGACTTTTTCCAAAGGTCGACTAACGATTTGGTGTGTGGGTAGACGGACAATCTTGTGCGGTTCGTGGGTAGTCACTTTAAACGTTTCATCCTGTCCCGACTGTAAGGTTTCTTGTAGCACGTTAAAGTTCACCACTCGACTGGTGCGATAATTGAGAGTCAATCCTTTCACTTTACATTCGGTGTGCATTTCTCCTTGTGGGTCTCGGTATTCGTAGCCGTAATTTTTAGGACCGCCACTTGCAAAACTTAGAATCTTGTCATCGGGATGTTCATCGGTCCAGGCTCCTAATCGGTCTCCTTCGATGACAGGGTTACACTGGTTCGGTCGGTGAATGTAGATGCAACTGTCTGTGTCAAAATACAACACACGATCTCCTAACAGTTCTAACACTTCGTACAATTTTAAACGAGCGTGGGCTGTCACGTAAGCCGCAATGATGACATTTCCAAATTTGTCGGCTTCTATAAAGTCTAGTTCTTCTTCGTAATTGACTAAGATCAAGTCCTCACGAATGACGTCCACGTGTTTCATGACTTTGGTTGGGTCGTGAATCATCTGGAAGTAGCGAGACGGCTCGGACAAATACTCCGTCTTGGGTAAAGAGGGTCGTTGTGCCATTTTACCCCACAAACAATTGAGCATCACTTTGGCAAACGATCGCCTTCCTTCGTTTTTTTCAATGTGGTCTAAAGTGATGCCTTCCTGCTCCCGATATTTTTCTTTGAATATCTTTTGGTCTTCGGGAGTGTGACACCAGGAAGGATAGCCGCTAGCTTCTTGTTTTAGTTTTAAAAAGGCATCCACGTAGTCTGCAAAAATACCTTTCTGTGTCTCGTCGCCCTTACGGTATTGTTGTGTCTTGGGAAAGTGGTAAATTTCGTACACTTCTAACAGTTGGTATCCCAGGTCCAGAGCTTTAAACAATTCCACGCTCACCCACGTTCCTGTCAAGGCGCGTTCTTCCTGGGTGTGATGACAAGGTTGGTCTTGGTTGCACGTTTCGGCACATGTGCGACACAAAGGAAACATCAGTTTTCCTTGGCAATGGTGAGGTAAAACGGGATGGTACAAGTCTGTGGGAGGCAAGACTTTGCACTTGATCAATCCTTCGTACTGACGAATGTGGTCCAGGTCAATGTGTTCTGTCATTAATTCTGGATGTCCTACGGGAAAGTGACAATATTTGCACACGTAAGGATACAACGAACACACGTCCAAGTATTTGATTTCTTCTCCTTTCTCTTCGTCCGCCTGGTACAGCAAACAGGTAGCATTCGTCCGTCCTCCGTACAAACTATCCCGAGGGTTCAGGGGGTCCACCCACTTGTAACTTTCTACGATGCGTTTAAACTCGGGATCGGTTTTCAAACGCTGATCGTACTCGTGTTCCCACATTTCCACTACCTGGTATCCTTGCTGTTCTAACTTCAAACGTCGTTGACACGTAGTCTGGTACAAGTCTTCCATGGTTCGTTGTAAAAACTGATTTTTGGTGTTACGCTGAGGGTAGCACATAGGGCATCCGTGAAATAAACATCCGTTAAACTCGTACACGATCTGAGGGTTTTCTAAGTCCCATCCATCTACCGAATACGTTCCGATGGTCTTTTCGCCTCCTCCGTTGCGAGCGTGTTGGATCCATTTGTCTTCCTTGTCGCACAAGTAATGGAGCCAGCGTAGGGCTTTGACTGAGTATTGACGTTTGACAAAATTTGTCGTTTGAGGACTGATGACCGCTAGAGTATTTTCGGGCATAAAGCGTTTTCGGTACACTAAGGAACATGCTTTGGCGATGGTACAAGCTTCTTTCAAAGGATCGATCCCACCGTATTCCATGAACAATTCTCGAAATTTTCCACAGCAGCGTCGTAAAATGTCCACGTCAGATCGACAATACTTTAACATTTCTTCTTGAAAGTCAAAGGGGTCCGAGGCGTGAGTCTGGTACCAAGCATGGAAAGCTTCTCGTTGTTCGGTGCGCATGTTGTCGGGGTCGTAGTCGTCAGCCTCGGGCAAATGGGGTAGAATGGTATGTTGATTGGCTTCGGTATTAAAAAAGTGTGGAAAATAACCTTTGGCCATTTCTGTCATTCCAAACGTTTTAGGCATGCGACTCAAAGGCATGGCCAAGTAACACATTGAATCTTTAAACTGTACTTGTCCTACTTGCATAGAAATAATTTTGGCTCCGTTCAAAGTCACTTGAGGCCGTTCGGTACTTTGTTCCGCATAGTATCTAAGCAGAAATTGCCCATCGTATCCCGAGAAATTGTGAGCCATGACCGTGGCATGGCGATGACACTCTCCGTAACGTTCGATGTCTTCTGGACTCCACGTTTCGTCAATGGGGTTTAGGATCCATTGGGCAAAATCGGCTAGCGTGTTTGACCCTCGAAATATTTTTTCACGTCCTCCAGGAATCTTGCTGCAGTAAGGGCAATGACTAAAGATAGGTTCTTGGATACACTGATCGCACGCTCGATGAGCCACGCAGAAATTGGGAATGTGAATACCGGTCTATTGCATGCATTCGAAATCAAAAAAGATAAAATTCCCTTTCTTCTGGGTATCATCTGGTCGGGGTTGATATTTTTGAATGAAGCATTCGTGCTCCAGGTCCACAATTTGATGACAAATGTGACATCGTTTCTTCCCTCGACAAACGTGAAACTTGGCATTACTGGTACGTATGCCTTGTCCACAGGTAGGGCACAATCTCAGAAGCTGACAAGTACTTTTCTGCTGTGAACCTTGCATCTTCAAATGTTGTTGGTAACAGGTAAGACTGACAAAAGTGCGCTGACACACAGGGCAATGCACTCTTTCTTGTCCTTTGTCCAGACAAGGTTGAGAGGCCAAACATCCCTCACATTTCGATCCACAATGCTTGTGTTGTTCTCGATTGTTATAGCCATAGTCACATTTTTCACAGTAGTAACTGTATCCCAGGAATCCAGTGATACTGGTAATGGTATCAAAATGACCATCGTGATGATAGACGTGAATGTATTTTCCGTCTTTGAAATCGTGGCCTCGAAACAAAAGAGGACCACGCGCTTCTTGAGGGTGTACTTTCAAAGTGTAACGTGGAGCCAAGACGTCTTGCAATTTTTGCATTTCTGGAATATCACAAGGGGTGTCTTTGGATATCCCCGCTTGCTGTAACAGGAGTTCTGCTTCACTTCGTTGTTTGGCTCGGTCCGATTGTCGAATAGTTTCCCAGGCTCTTTTCCATTCTATCGTCTCGTTCTTGTTGACATACATTTGTCCCACGACGATGGCACGGGCTAAACACATCTGGTCTTGAGGATTGTTAATTCGGACGAGGCTTCGCTTCATGTTACGAAGGCTGTCCACCAATAACACTTTTTTGCGTCCGGTCCCCTCAGGAAGAGACACGTGGGTCATGAACAGTGTGGCTTTTCCGTCGGTGATGTGAAACTTGTCGTTGGATTGTTGCACATGTTGAATTTTGTCAATGACTTTGGAAGGTGTTAATTGTGATGGGCTAGTAAACTCGATCCAAACGGGAGACTTTAAATTATCGTGATGAATAGAAAGTCTCAAGCGATCGTCTTCTTTGGCTTGACATTGCTGTTTCAATGCAGTTAACACAGAATCCCACACCTCGGTAATGAACCCTTCTGTATTCTCCAAAGGTACATTGGTCTTGAAATCTTTAAACTTTACGGCATACGTGTAAGCCGTTGTTCTAAATTTTCGAGAGGAACGCTTTTCCGTCTCTCGAATGTGATAGTAATTTTCAGGGTTTACTAAGGGTGGTGCACTTTGCTTGGACGTCGATTGCTTAGGTGTAGATTCGGGCTCACTCATGTCATCTTCAAAATCACTGGCATGAATTTGAGCCAAGACTTCAGCTACTGTGCTAGGCGATACATTACGTTTCTGTCTCTTACTGTTTTCTCCTTTCTCCACAACATGATGTTGTCTTTTCATCTTGTCTGCAAAAAGTCAAATGACTACCTTTTAAAGACCATGACCCCTATATATTCATGTCCGATCCGTGCATATATAAAGGGTTAGTGTCTAACCTTTCAGTATTCATTTCACTCTCACATTGACCAGAACGATGAAAGAACCTACAGAAGTGGAACTTCTCATTAGAGCTTTACGTGGGGTCATACGAAAGTTTTCGTCAGACCAGCCGACAGCCTACTCTCCTTCCTATCGAGATAAAAGTCAAGATACTTGCTATATCTGTAAGAAGAAAGGACATTGGGCTACAGAATGTTCAGATCGTGACAAAAATAAAAAAGTTACCAATAGAGACAAAAGTCAAGATACCTGTTATTATTGTAAAGAGAAAGGACATTGGTCTCCAAACTGCCCTAAGAAACAACAGGAGCAGGAGGAGGAGGAGGAGGAGGAAAGAAATTCTGAACAGGAGGAGGAAGAGGTACCCTCCCCCAAGGAAGAACCCCGACACGTTCACAAAGACAAGAAAAGAAGACGAAACGAAAGTGAAGAGGAAGAAGAAAAAGAAAAAGCTGTGACAGTAAAGAAAATGAAAAAACAGAAAGAGTGAAACAGAAGAAACCTATGAACTTTTTAAAAATGGTATTGTGTTATGTTATGTTATGATATTGAATTGTAACGTTTGTACTAGAATACACCAGAGAGAAAAAAACGTAAGCGTCTCTTGGTTTTGATTTGATAGAATAAGAACCTACACTCACACATTCATTCACTCACACGTACATCATGGGTTTTTAAAAGAATATAATAAAAGGACTTTTGAGTTTTCATTGAATTAGGCAATTGACATAGTATTTCTTTTCAAAATAATTGGAGTGGCCCTGAAAAGGACCGTTGGTGCTTTGTGTGTTTAAAACAAAACAAACTCAGAAACGGGATGAAATCCTCTTGAGCTGTCTTAAGCCTTTGCCACGGCCAAGGCCTACTTCGGGACTGGTGGTTCCTGTCAATGATTTGGTAGAAATCACTAACGGTGGTAAGGTAGACGTAGTCACAGAGAGATTGGGTTGTTTCGCTCGAGAAGGTCTTTTTCTCTTCGGTCGTGATAAAGAAGTCTGATACATTTGTTTCAGACTCCTTAACTCAGCTAAAATATCTAAAAGTACCATCGTGACCGTTTGATTTTCACTATTTTCTTTCTGTCCTTGGTCTTCTTTCTTCTCTGTTGCTGTTGCTGCTACTGTTTCTTCCTGGTGTTTCCTTCTTGCTTCTTCTTCTTCCTGCTGTTGCATAAGAAAAACTTGTTCTTCTACTTTCTGTTGTTGTAAAAATCGCTCCAATTCTTCTTTTTGTCTTTGTTTAAAATCATCGACGTGTCCATAAGAAGAAGCAGAAGGCAACGAAGGTTCCGGAATAAATTCTTGCGATGTTAAAAAATCCACAATATCCCAGTTAAAATCAACTTCTTCTGGATGTAGATTTGTCATGACTTTAGTAGTCACTGTTGGCCCATGACTTGCTGTCTCTACTCCTGTCTCACTCCAATTCATCGTCTTCTTAGTGTCCGCCATGATTGACAACTCTGTTGAATCGATTGACTGCGCACAGGCGCTAGTACCTCTATATAGAAAAGGTGACGTCACAGACTGCTCTCTTCCGATTGGATGACTGTGACGGACTTTTGTAACGCACGTTTGGATTGGTGGATACACTCAATCCGTTTCGATCCGCTCTTCCCCTATAAATAACCGCAGTACACGGCATTCGCTTCACCTGTTCTCATCAGAAGATGTGGACTAACGTTGAATCATCTACCCTTGTGTCAAGTATGCTGTTTAGGCCTGACATACCCATGTATGTCAGATCAGCGTGGAGTGTCATTCATATGACGGAGACAGCTTTTTGGAAGAGAAGAGTCTATGTGGAAAGACAAGGTTGCTTGAAGAGAGTTCTCTTCTATGGACCCACAGTGAGGAGAAGTTTAAGGAAGAGAAGAATATCTGTGAGATGTCCTCTGTGTTAACAAGACAACGTTAACATTACACATAACGGTCCTTTTCAGGGCCACTCATAGGTCTCGAAAAGATAGTAGCTTTCTTTGCCGCCATTTTTTCCCTTGACGCTATATAGGCCCACCCTGTTCCATTTCCCTTGACGCTATATAGGCCCACCCTGTTCCATTTCCCTTGACCCTATAGTGCCCCAAGCTGTTTTGACCCTATAGTGCCCCAAGCTGTTTTGACTGGATTTTCCATTGACCCCATAAATCTTGACCCTATAGTGCCCCAAGCTGTTTTTGACTGGGTTTTCCATAGACCCTATAGTGCCCCATATTACTACTGCCGATACAGCTTGGCATCACCATCGTCGCAGGAGTTGCCGGAATGACGTTGAAGTCAATGTCATACCGCCTTAGGGACTCCGTCTCCGGATGTTCTGCTAGGGTTTAGTCCCTTAGCCTTTCACATGAGTGCGTATAGCTGTAAGTCAGCAGAGGTTTGGAATCGGAGTTTTCCTTCTCCTAGATGAGCTACCATCCAAAATTTACGAGTCCCATCTACCCGAAGCAACTGCTTTTAAGGCGCCAGTTGCACGCCTTCACCACTTTTTCTCTTAGTGGATAACTTGGTCCGCCGGACTTCAGATCTAAGCCACTTGCGAAGGCCAGGAGCTTGATTTTAGTTGACAGAGATAATCAGAGACGTAAGAGTATGGGGAATTTATGTCTCCACTCCCACCCCGGCAATGTCAACCTAAGACCACATCAAAACATCACGGTACCGAATAATATTATCAGCAACGCATTCTTTGGATCTAAACATCACGGCACAGGACCATATTATCAGCAACACCTTCTGTGGATATAAGTATCACGGTGCAGAATCATATTATCAGCTAATCATTATATGGATCAAATATCAGTGTACAGAATCATGTTATGATTACGCATTCATTGGATCAGGACAATGCAAGCTAGTATCAACAAGCCGTTCTATGGATACAAATATTACGATACAGAATCGTATCATCCGAAACGCATTGTATGGATCAAAGCATCATGGTACAAAATCATATTATCAGCAAACCGTTCTGTGGATCAAAACATCACGGCAAAGAAACTTATTACCACCAATGCATTCTGTGGATAAAACATCATTGTACAGAATCATATTATCAGCAAATGGCTCTATTGCTTACACACCTTGGTACAGAATCATATTATCAGTATCTACTAGCAAACCGTTGCATCTATCAAAACATCACGGCACTAAGTTATATCATCAGCAACCGTTCTATTAATCAAAACATCACGGCACTATGTTATATCATCAGCAAACATCATGGAACCGAATCATAATCTGATAAAATAAATCAAGATCCCGCATATTTTTGAACCAATATTAATGCATGCCCATTGTTTCATATTTATGAATGTCACCATGTCAAGGGTAATATTTTTTCCTGTACATGCACCCTTAATGTCGGTTAGAAATCTCTGCATTTAGCACGTTCTAACTTCATTTACCAAATTAGTACATGCTATGTCTTTTCAGGTCCAGCCTGGTATGTGGAACAAGAGGCAGAGTTTGAATAGCTTCGAATATCTCAAGCAGTCAGGAGGCGATACCAAGATTTCATTAAAACATAAGAAGTATACCTGCCATAAGTGATTAGGATTAACCCATGTTACCAGACTGATTTATCGCACCTCAAGGACGTGGCAGCATGAGTCTTCATGACAGAGATTGGCAATATTCTTCAGTAATTTAGATCCTCCCTGAAGCTGTATTTTCCTATTACATTGGTGCCTTTTGTGATTGTTAATATTAAAACCTTGCATTTACCTACAAAATATGGCACTGATCCAGTCAAAATGGAAATTTAAGAGTTGTATTATGTATACTAACATTTGTCTTAGTACATAGCACTATACTTTAAAACGTAGCAACTGTTATTGTTCTTTTGTGTGTCCACCTATAATATATACATCTTAACAGGCTTCAAAGGCACTGTGCGCTTTCTTGATATACTAACCTTGAACAAAATGTCATAAGTAGGGCTGTACCGAACATTCGCTTCATATTCGCTTCGGGGCCGAATAGTGGACCAAACAGCCATTCGGTACTGGGTCTAATAAGAGTGGTCACGTGACATATGTTTCTGCATATGCGATTGCTACAGCGAGTGGACTGAAGTAACTCTCTCATTAACATAATATATGCTGTGGTTGCAGCCAGGAGCTGCCTACCTCCTGGACTGTGGTATGGCAGTGTCAGTAGTCTCATTCTTTGTGTACAGTGACAGTACATCAGCTTTTGAGGCTTGCGGAGGTCAATTGTTAGTTAAACTTATTAGTTAATTTTACATTAAATCCAGCTTACAGTTAGTTAGTTCATTGATGGATAAGCGAGGTACACTTTGGTATTTTTTCAAGATTTGCGACGATGAAACAATAGCAATGTGCCAGTTGTGCAACGCAGTCATTTGTCGTGGCGGTAGTTCATATAAGTCCTTCACAACAAATCCACTGAATAACCATTTGTCGTACCAACAGCCGGACGAGTATAAACAGGTCATAAACCAGAACGCAGCAGCATCAACCTCGGAAAGTTATACATCTGGCACTCAACAGACGGAAACACTCAGGAATCACTAAGCGATCTCATTAACACGAAGAAAAAAATCCCAGAGGCGCAAAACGTACACTGCGCCATCGGAAAAATGATTACCGTTGACATCCAACCATACTCAAATGTTGATGATAGTGGCTTTAAAGAATTGATTGACGTACTTGAATCAAGGTACGTGCTACCAATCCGCATATTCTTCAGTGAGAAAATTATACCTGAGATGTACGATACAGTGACGGGTCGTTTCCAGGCTGTTATCAGCGAAGCAACAGTTTTCTGTTTAACTACAGATACTTGGACAGCGCAGCAGACAACGACATCTTTCATGGGCTTAACGGCACATTGGATCGATGACAAATTTGCACGCTAAGCTCCTGCCCTTCGTTGTCAAACGTTTGATGGACAGCACACTGGAACTCAAGTATATAATGCTCTGCTGGACATGATGACTGTCTGAAATATTAAAAACAACGTGTGAGCTTGGTCATACGTGATAGAGGCACAAATATGGTGAAAACGACACGATATGCAGACTTTCCAGCGTCAGTTGTTTCGCCTTTAAACTTCAGCTGGCTCTGCAAGACGCCATTCTGATACAGCCATCTGTTGCTGACTTGATAACACTCGCGAAAGATTGTGGGACATTTTCGACATTCTTCAAGTGCTATCTCGAGCCTCGTGTCATTCAAGAACAACTTGGAGTGCCAATCCATCAGTTGCATCAGGATATAGTGACCAAATGGAATTCGATTACCAGATGCTGGGTCGTTTGATAGAGCAAACAAAGAGATATGTATGTGCATGTCGCTGAATGTGACGAGAAGTACAGCAAGCCGCTGTCCATGACAACAAGCCAGTGGAGTTTACCAACACGAATTATTGCAATCTTGCAGCCGTTTTAACAACTGACCCATGAAATAAGCTGCAGCAAATCCTGTTTTTTCCATGATCGTACCAGCTGTTCAGGTTATCTTGTTGATGATTCTGATGAGTTCATTAATAAGACAGTCAGCGAACAAATAACATTATTAACGAGATTTTTGGGCTTGTATGAAAATAGCATGTAAGCGGTGGCAGGGGGCTACAGCTAAAGTCAAACCGTCTGACGTTTCTCCTGCAGATGACTAATAACTGCCAACAAACACTAAAACAGAACACGGACAAATTTTGGACCTCATGGGATCAGTTGCAGTTTGTTGAGGCACAGAACAACGACATGTCTGTCACCATAGAAACATATATGAACAACTTCCTGGCCGAGCCCTATATCCCATTGGATTGGTGGAAAATAAATACATCAAGATTTCCCACCTTGTGTCACACTGCAAAGCGTTACCTTTCTGCACCACCGACGAGCTTACCAAGCAAACATCTCCTTAGTACAGTTGGTGATATCTTCATTGAAACGAGTAATTGCCTTAATGCTGACAACATGGAACGATTACTGTTTTTGAAATCTAACACAACATTCATGCATTAACTGTAAGTGACAATTTCTAAGTATTAAATTAGTCTCATTCCTAGTTTACACAGACTGGTAGAATAGTGCAAAAAACTGCATGCAGATAACTGTTTACTTTTAGTTTATGTATTAAATTTACTGAATTGAAACTTTCGCTTACATTTAAAATTTTGAATGTTGTCGGTAGACATATTTTGTACACTATTCGTATTCGTATTCGGCCGAATAGTGATAATCGCCTAATCGGTACAGCCCTAGTTATATGATGTACAGAAACAAGCTACCACTTCTTTAAGATACCATTCATTAATTAATTGTGCTGTCTAAATGTTTTAAGTTTGAATTTTAAAATTTGTATGAAGAAAAAAATGCTTTAATATTTAGTTTTAGAAAAGTCAATGTTTATTTTAATTTCTGTTAAAAGTTAATTTATACTTTTTATATTTCAAACATATTTTCATAGATAAGCTATACTGTATTACACTTAAGCTTTAACTGCTTTGAAAAATTCCATTAATTACGAAAGGCGTATCAAATATAGTTTTGGTTTCGTATGAGCATTTGGACCTAAACTGCCAATCTGTGCAACACCAGCACTACATACTTTCTGACAGCGGTCACATGCTAAAAAATTCGAAAGACTTCATGTGTAAAGTTGAAATAGGTGCGATATGCAAATATATGTTTGAATAAAACTTGACATAAATAAGTCACGTGATAGCATTCTGATCACAACTATTGCTTTCGGTTCAGCGCCCACGAATGTAGTCCCAGTCGATTTTAGAGCATTTGTTCCACTCAGGCATTTATTGTATAGCTCTATAGGTAACCTTTTATCTTTTAGAATTTGAGAATATTATAGTTGTTGTCTGTGCGTATTTCGGCGATAGATCACAGTGAGTAATGAGGCATTGATTGTGATCTGGAAGTTAAATATGTGACCAATTGCACCGTGGTTTGTTTGCAGTCCAGCCTTTCAAAGAATAGCTGTATAATATTTAACAAGGACTTCACCGTTTGTTCATCTTTGAAGGTATTTTCTATTAGCATATAATTTAGACATAGTGGAAAGTCAATACTAAGAAATAAATGTTAAGACTATAAACGAAAAACTATTGCAAAAGTCTTGTGTAACTAAGGGCTAAGTGCTAATATAAGTGCTAAGTGCTAATTGAAGTGCTAAGTGCTAATTGACGTTCTAACTGTTATTTGAAGTGATAGTGCTAATTGAAGTGCAAATTGACGTTCTGTTATTTGAAGTGATAGTGCTAATTGAAGTGCTACGTGCTAATTGACGTTCTAACTGTTATTTGAAGTGATTGAGCTAATAGAAGTATTAAGTGTTCATCGAAGTAGCTAATTGCTAATTGAAATGCTCAGTGCTAATTGAAGTAGCTAAGTGCCAACTGAAGTGCGATGCTAAATGCTAATTGAAGTGCTGTCACTGTTCATTACATAGTCAGGTTCCCTTCGTCTGCTACCTACGCTGCACTCCGCTGTATGACGTCAGGTGGAATCAGGTCACAATTAGTACTGCCATTTCAGTACCCACATATGTAGTCCTAGTCAATTTTCGGATCATATTTTCCACTCTCAGTTTTGGTGGTGATACAAGAGTTACATTTATCCATTTGTGGTAGGGATTTAAAGGTACTTGTTCATTCTTTATAATATGATCTTATGGTTTAGATGTCTGTGTGTATTTCGGCGTCAGTACACAATGGGTAATAAGGCATTTGTAATTATCCGAAAGTGAAATCAGTATTAAATTGCACGGTGCTTTGTTCATAGTCCAGGTTCTCAAACAAATGTAGGTGAACCTATAACAAGAATTTCGACAAGGAAGTCATATTTGAAGGTAATTTGGATTAACTTATTTTTATTGTTTATCACAGTGTGGAAAGTTAAGCACTGATAAAAAAAAATATTGTAGAGACTTCAAAGGAAGATTAATTGTGTTCCGGGTGCAGGTGAATGCCCACGTTATATTGTCATTTGATAAAACAAAATGATCTCATATGGATAAAACTCAGTAATCAAATAGTAGCAAATTTCTTACTTTAATTCTCTGTTTTGTTATTGACTTAGTTTACTAATAATATCAGTATGATATGTATCAGTCGTTATATTTTTTTTCAAGCTAAACCAACAATTCGCCTGTATAACTGTAGGGGATGGGGTTTTTCTAAAAGGCTGTTCCACTTAATTTGATTTTCGTTATCTACATGTTCTTGCCCGGTTCGAGTAAATATAAATATAAGTGGTGAAACTTATGTGTGAAGTAGACAGAGACCTGAGCAGATATATAGAACAAACCAACACGTGTCCCGTACAGGTAAACAATCAATTACATAAACCAACTGTGAGATGTCATTGCATCTGGAATATACTCTGTTTTTAGAAACAAAACTTTCCCCATATTACAAATGGATTTAAATAAAATAACCGATCTGTTTACTGATAGATTAGTTCATCATAGGATCAAACGAAGTCAGCGTCTTGTACGATTGCATAACCTGTTTCTTCGGTTCGCTCTACTTTCACTGTAGCTGCTCAGACCCCTGGATCGCAGGATGATACTTTTCCCAATCCGTCTCAGGATACTCTCAGAATTGATACGTCGCAGGATTACGTCACATATTGTACGTCCCGCTGCACTTTTCTCTATACTTCTCAGTATACGTCTTAGTATTGATACCCCCACAGGATTGCGTCGCACGATTATACGTCTCAGGAGCTATTTTTTCCCTTTTAAATAAATATAAATAGTGACAACCTAAATTTCCTGTAATTCATGATGCAGAGGAATTTCCATTATCCCTCGTCGTTAGAAGATATTTATATCGGTGCTAAACAGATGATACGGCTATCAATCGACTCCTCGTGTCCTATAATGACCATATTTACTCAGATGGCTAATTCATCACACATTAAGATCACTCATTAACACACACCACACGAGGCCTAGCGGTTCTGAGCCAGCCTCAAGTTACACAGCGAATAAATGAGATACATTACATCAGTTACTACGTCATTTCAGTCATTACACACGCACTATTAATCATACGTGAAATCTTCTCAATTCGAATTCTCGTAATTATATTAAGTAATGTAATGGAATAAATTCTTAGAACCTAATTTTATGCAAACAAGACGACAAATTCAAACAATTCGTTAAACGTATCTAAAGATTAATGTACGACTTCCTATGTATAAAACTCAACACCATTATATTTCATAAAACAAATTATTATACGACTGTAGAAAACAAATCATTCAAATACAAGTAAATAAATTCAGCAAACCATTATATATGGCATCAACAAATCACATGGATAAGTCACACTACCTTTGTTTACAATGTTCTTCTCTGTAATCGCCAAATTAGTTCCTCGGTTTATTTCGACAACAGTCCCCTTTTGACAAAAGCTTTTACGAGGAAATTTCTTGCAAATCCCCCGGAGCCTACTCTGGTGTCTCTTGCAGAAAAGCTTAAACTGATTAAAAGTTTCGATATGGCGATATTAAAACCTAGGAAATTTTGTGTGGGGAAACACGCCCCTTAATTAGCGTAACCAATCACATTCAAATATTTCTTTTCCTTTCTGAGAGGCGCCAAAGTCGGGGTCAGCTTGACCTGGTAATTTGATAGTTACAGAGTTTCTGCTATCTTTAAATTGTGACAGCTTTACCATGAAAATAACGTTTACCGTGTCCCAAATAGTCCGTCTGGCCGCTGTCTAAACATATGCTTAATTAAGAATAACATTCTCCTCTCGAAGGGACATTCCTAACATGGCAGGTATGGCGACTGATACGCGTCTGTTCTTCATAAATCTAATTAATGGTGGTTCTCTGGTCACAACTAATGTATTCTTGTAAGATCGCCATAAATGTGCCCCTTTATATATACAATAAACAAATTACTGAATGCATCTTATACTGTTCAGGTTATTTAAACTTACAGGAATAATGAGTTTAAATTCCCCGGACAATATACTATTTATTTAACACAAAACCACAAAGACTGCATCCTTAACTTTTGTGAAATGCTTGAACTAACTTAGATTTCTTTTAAAATTGTGTAATGCCCATGTAAAAGAGGAATATCATAGTAAATAAAGATGTTAATATCGATACGTTTTGGACGGCGCAGTCATAATGGGATTTGTCATCCCACAACTCCTTTTCAATCCCTTCCCCCGTCATCCCCTTGTAAAGAAAGGTTTGCGTTTCTGTTTTAATCATTACCTCACAAATAGAGGAGCATTCTTCTCTGTAACCTCAGTGGCTTTGTAGCTCCTAACATTGGTGACTCTTTAGCGCCCTACCCTCTGAAACTTTTCATGTTTGTACAAACTTACTTTAAATTGTATCTTTTACTTATGATTTCTCTTATTTCCAATGTTTATCTAATGTACGGTAAAGATTTGAATGTCTTTTTATTGTTGGTATTTCCTAAGAGATGACATGAAAACATGAATCAGCTGCATCAAGTTTTTTTTTAAATGCAAGACATAAACCTCTTTAAAAATAGCGCTACTTCCAGCAATGAAAGTATTTCTCTCTGGGAGAAAGTCCTTATCTAAGCATGAATAATCTTTCGCAAAATATGAACTCTCATGTACAACTATATATCAACATATCATTGATGCAGTACGCTATTAAAAAATGAAAATCTTACTTGTTGCAGTCGCAAATGTGCAGCATTTGACAAAGTATCCCGTCCACCAAGCCTTCATAGAAGAAACTTGTTTTTTTTTTGTTGTTGTTGTTTACCTTATGTTTATTCCGATGTAAAATATATCAAGGAATTGTCGGAATATACAAAATTCGACAAAATGTCATCGAACGCATCATATCGTGCAAGAGAGTAGGTATGTCGATCAAAATATTCGACAAACTCTGAGTCGTAATATGGCGGCGACTTTCACATGACTTAGTATAGCTGAGTGTTGTTGTTGTTGCTGTTGTTGTTGTTGAAGGGCTTAACGCCATTTTTCAGCACACAATAGGCTATACATGGCGGCTACTATTAATGATGGCGGAAGGACCTGAGAAATCCCCCGGAAAGAACCACCGACACACGAGAAGCTACTGGCAAGCTTTCTCACGGAGTGTAACGCAGGTAACCAGACTATTCATTTCACAGATGTTAATGCTAAATTCAAGCTGTGTATTTTCATTTCATTTATTAAATACAAAAATTAAACATATATTATTTCATATGAATGAAATTTAGTAAACATAATTACGAGTCTCTAAAGAACTTTTGTTTCGTACATATTAAGTGTGTATGAAAAATTCGCTCTCTTGATGGAACACGCTTTATGGCCGTCAGTTTTATCTCCCCTTAAAAATGTGAAACTTACTTTATTATTTTTCAGCACATTATAGGTTTCTATATGGCGGCAGTATATTGGCTGGCAGTAGATCCTGGGTAAATGCCTGCAAAAACAGCCAGCCATTCTGGAAGCTACAGGCTTTTCCAATGACCATATTGGCCGAGCCCAAGACTCAAACACATGTGGACAGAGGAATGATATGCCACACGTTGTATAAATATAAACTCTGCGGGAACTAGACAGTGGTAAGAGTTATCTAGTCACAACAAACCTGGTTTCACCCATATGTCCCACATTAAAAAAAAAAATCATTAAATAAATACAAAATATAATGCTTAACTTTTTGTAAGCCTAACAGAAAGTACAACTATTACGTAATGCACCGGTCACAGCTAGTGTTGTTGTTTATTTCTTAATACAATGTTCTCTACACCTTAAACTCGGCCTAAATAGGGTTATACTATTGGTACCGTTATACCTTCAAATGGAATTAGGCGAAATGCACGTTGCGTTGAAATAAGAATTATATACATGTTTTGTAACACGTTTCTGCTTACTGTAAAAAGGGAGAGAATTATATATTTCTAACTCATTAGATTTGAAGCCCTATTGAGTTATGATGATCTCTGACTTATTGCAAACTCGCTATTACTTATCCTCTGAGAATATTTTTGACTGGGATATTTCAAAATGGGTTTTCTGCAGTATTTTTAGGTTCTTAAGAAATATGGATAATTCTACACGAAGTATATTTTTGACATTGTGTAAACATTTAAATATACAAAAAAATTAAATCATTATACAGGAATTACTAAGTTAGATTGCTAAATACTGAATTGCACTTCCAAATTGATTATTTAGAGGGGGGATACTGGAGAAATCCTGCCTTCATTAAATATTCATACATTCAGATATGCAAATGAACCCTCTAAAAACGATGGTTTTGATTGGTTGTACAATACTTTCCTCAGAAACAATCCCATAAACCATCAATTCTACTTCCTGCTTCCGCTTGAAACAAAAATTCGTGGGAACGCTGTTCAAATTGAGTAGGGTTATGTAGCTCACATCCCCGATAGGAACCAAAACATCTCTGCTCAGAACCACTCAACATCTGCGCTGGGAACCAATAGCCATACCTAAAACGCGCATCGAAGCAATATTGAGTCCGGTACTTATGACATTTTTCCTGATTATTATTATTATTATTGTTGTTGTTGTTGTTGTTGTTCATTACCACATTAAAGATATAATCATTGCACAACTATTGATATAGCATAACTGTTGACAGCTTGTTATTGATGTAGGCCCCTTAATCATATTTAAAGTTATCATATTTAACATTTAAGAAAATACCCGTTACTTCTTTACTGGTTTTCCTAATGAAATTGAAATTCTTCAGATAAACTTACATCGGATCAACTGCAATTTGTTCAGATTCTGGGAAGCACTGGCAGAAAATCTACTAATTACCTGAATGAGAAGTGAATATATATTTTAATTTATACTGACGGCAACCTTGTACATTTATGTTTTCATTTTGCATTATTTAAATTAACAATATATTCCATCTTCTTGCTTTTCACAATATAGCAGAATATCATCATCATAAACAACAACAACAACAACAAACAATATGGCAGTAATTTATTACTTATGTTGTGTCTTCATGTATATTTTATTTTATCGGTTATTCTCCATATAAATCCTTCATAACACAAGTGGCTAGGCTGGCATATATATATATATAATTTATGTCTCATTTGATCCAATATTGTAATGCTTTCGTTTCCTAATTTTGATATCTATATGCGTTATGCAGTTGAACAAAATTAGTTTTTAGTAAAGTGCTGAAAATTATATCTCTGACAAAAAGGGATATTTAGCAAAATCAACAAATTACTTAAACGTTTTAATTGATCCATTTTGCCATTGTAACATCCGTGCCTAGAAACAAGATTTCCTGTTGAAAGATAATTATATGAAGAATAAAAAAGACTTACGATACTTAAACATAGTTACAGATGACAAAATGAATCAGATCTGTATTACCGCATATAAATTCACGTTCTCATCCTAATCATGCACCGATAACATGTAGAATACGGACATTTGCTTCCTCGATGATAACATCCCCGCTGGGAACCAAACCAACTTCATACATAAAATACCATGCTCTAGGTAGCATCTTTAATAGCATATTTGAAATTTTGTGGGCTGCGTAAATCGACATATTTCATACTGTTCCTGACTTTCATGTTATTTTACTTACATCATAGATTCATGCACTTGAGCAATACAGTACCGTATAAATGTTTGCATCCATGTTCAGAACCAATGCTAATATTTCTCTTTGTTAAAGTCTGGGTCATAAATATTTCCTTTCTTACACATCTGCACACGTCACAATATATCCACGTATATAATTTCACATTTCTTTATCTTTAGATATTGCAATTTATCAACTTTATTCTTAAAGCATTGCACACAAGACCTGTTTCCTATTCAAGTTACATAAACTCGCTTCTTTCAATTGATGCATCTGCGCTCAGAACCACGACCTACTTGCTACTGCCATTCACAGCAACAGTCGATGCCAAAACAACCATGAGTTAAACTATAATTTCAATAAACATATGCTACTAACCACCAGTAATTGAAAGGAATATTCCTTATATTTAACAAAAAATTCCTATCACGAGGATATGTAGTGAAACAATTGACTCAAGTGTAATCATTTCTTCAAGTTCCATTGTGAACATCCGTGCCTAGAACCAAGATTTCCTGTTGAAAGATAATTACAAACAAAATAGACTTACGATACTTAAACATAGTTCAGTACAGATGACAAAATGAATCAGATCTGTATTACCGCATTGTTATAAGTATGATGTGACCCTTGGTGCTGTATCAGATTTCAGCCTGTTAGTAGAGACATTTGGCCAGAATATTAATGGCAGCATTCTGGATAGTTGATACCAGAGACTGTCAACACCTTCAGCGTCTGTTGTTTATCTTCCCAGGGCTATCTGAGCTTGGACTTCTTGACTTCTGATAAGGCACACATGTTAAATTAATTATAATCCATTATCTGTAGCCCTTTCTAAAACAAGAGTAGAGTGCATGAACAGTTAGTTAAACTCAGGGCTTTGTACTGTAAAGAACACTGGTTATTTCTTTCTAGCTTTTGTAAAGATTTTTGCTTTATTCTATATAAAGTGATAGGACCCTTACTTGGTGTTTGTGTGTCCTTTGAACCCGAATGTAACATTTTGGTGGCAGCGGTACGGATTCCAATACTTCTGTGTGAATTATTTGGAATTATTCAATCCGTTGGAATTAGCAGTGTCTGGTGGTACTGTGTGTATAACCTACGGTTGTTAATTGCTAAATGCAAAGTGTGTATCACTGTAACGAGTGTACACGTATAAGCCCAGAAATTCTTAGAAAAGAAAAAGTAGTCCAGTGGCTGTGAATACAGTGATAGAACTTACAGTACGTATAGTTTGTCATTATGTCGGTTGCTGATAATGTAGAAGTTGAGGGAGCAATGATTGCTTCAGGACGACCAAGAAGAAAAGCGGCAACACATAATTTGATGGAGTTTACAGATAGTGAGATTCCGGAGTATGAAGAGAAAATTAACCTTGAGCACATGCAACCACCCAAGGAAACAAAGCGCAAACCTAGTGCAAAGAAGAATGAAAGAGAATTGGAGTTAAGACAGAAGGAGTTTGAATGGGAATGGAAAGAGAAAAATTAAGATTAGAAATGAAGCGTTTGGAAATTGAGTTAGAAAGAGTAAAACGTCAAGAAAACGTGACGGAAAAAGTATCTTCAATGCCATTTAAAGTAAAGTTACAGGCATATGACCATGAACGAGGAGAAGATATTGTCACTTTCCTAGCAGAATTTGAAACAGTTGCAAAACATGCTAAGTGGTCTGACGAGCTGAAAGTACTACAGCTAAGAACTCTTTTGACAGGTGAGGCTAGATATGTTGCAACTCAAGCTTGTGGTGATTATCTGGAACTCAGGAAAGGACTGATTGATCGTTTTGGAAGGAGACCGCATGAACATTTCACTGCGTTGGTGAGCATGAAGAAGGGGAGTACAGAGACGTATCGTGGTCTGATGGCCAGAATTGATCAGCACATAAAGCGTTTTTTGGATGATCGTGACCCAGTTATTTGTCTCCGTGAGGAATTTTTCCTGAAAGCCTTGCCACAAGATCAAGCACAGTGGATTAGGAGGAACAAGGGCTCTAGTCCAGTTGTTGAGGCTGCGGAAGATTATATTCCCACCAATATACAACAACAATGGCAGAAAAATATGTTTCTTCCGAACATAAATGGGAATAGTAACAGGGGTATTCAGAACTTACAGCAGCAAGCGAAAGTAACATCAACGAATTACCTGTCCACACGTAAGAATATGCAGTGCTATCGATGTAGGCAGTGGGGACATATTGCAAGTAAGTGTCCAACAGATGACATGAAACATCGTGGTAATCCAGCAACTTGTTTCGTTAGGCCAACAATTGGTGAAAGGCTTATTTCGGAAACAGGATGTGTAAATGGGCGTGAGATCATGTTTGTGAAGGACACTAGCTCCGATATGACCTTAATAAGAGAAGATCTCGTTGACGAGAGTTGCAAGCTGGAGGGGCACCAAGTTACGTTATATACAGCAGTGGGTCAGCCATTTACCCCACAGTTGGCAGTGGTAAATATCAACACAACGTATTATAAGGGACCAGCACAAGTGGGTCTTGTTCCAAATTTAGCCGCTGAAGCCCTATTAGGGATGGATATACTTAGTACGAAAGGGTCATTTGTTGTTACGAGGTCGATGGCAAAAGGACTCGATGATGAGAGGACGGTAGAAAATACTCACCAATGTGAGGATAAGAGTAAAAATGAAGTTGTCAACGACAGCATCGAGCAAGCAGATACTGATCAGCATGATGACATTGAATTTGACACACTTTCAACAATGAATGCGGACATATTGTCAAATCTACAGATTGCAGATAGTTCACTGAAAATTATTAGAGATAAGTCCTTTGCTACGCGGGAAGAGGCTGAGGAGAATGCTATTTTGCGGCGGAAATGGCAATCTGGTGATGGTTCGCGTGGAGGGGAGCAGATTGTTGTACCAGCAGGATTAAGAAAAATGGTAATGGAGCTGGCACACGATCGACCCCTTGCAGGTCACTTGGGTTTGGAGAAAACAAAAGAGAGGATTCGCCAATCATTCTTTTGGCCGGGAGTGTTTTCTGATGTAAAAAGATATTGTACATCGTGTCATGAATGTCAGATAACAGCAAAACGTACTGCAGGTGAGAAAGCCCCAATGGTTTGTCCACCGGTAATAACAGAACCGTTTTTGAAAATTGCAATGGATATTGTAGGACCGTTATCTAGAACGAAGTCTGGACACAAATATATTCTGACAGTGATTGATGATGCAACCAGATATCCTGAAGCTTTTCCTCTAAAGGATATGGAGGCAACGAGTGTAGCTAGAGCACTAATTGAACTGTTTAGCCGTGTTGGTTTTCCAAGGGTCATATTAACAGACAAAGGGACCAACTTCACTAGCACCTTATTGAAACAGTTGTATGAACTAGTGGGTATCCGTGGAGTTACAACCACACCTTATCACCCACAAGCGAATGGAAAGGTAGAACGTTTTAACGGGACATTGAAGTCAATGTTGCGGAAGTTCTGTACAGACAACAAGAATGAATGGGATGAGATGTTACCATATTTGTTGTTTGCATATCGTGAGGTCCCACATGAGGAAACTGGATTTGCACCTTTTTAGATGTTGTATGGTTGGCCAGTTAGGGGGCCAATGCAGATTTTACAAGGTTTGTTTACGGGAGAGGAGGATGTAAGGAAGTCAACTGTGGAGCATGTTGTGAAAATGCGTGAGAAGTTGGCTGACATCGGGGCTCATGTCAAAGATAACCTGTTGGGTCGCCAAAAGAAAATCAAGGCACTTTATGATCGTCACACGAAAACACGAGAATTTAGTCCAGGAGATGAAGTACTTATTCTCTTGCCATCAAGTTCATCCAAGATGAAGGCACAATTGCAGGGACCTTATCGTGTGGTCCGGAAGGTAAACGATGTTAACTACCAGATATCGGTACCCGGTAGGCGAGGTATGGTAACCTATCATATAAATTTACTGCGTAGATACAAACGTGCTGTGCTGCTGGCACTGCAGACAGATGAGAACGATGGTGTGGATATTGATTTTCCTCCAAGAGCAGGTGAAGGTGATGCTGGTGTTAAGCTGGGAGTCAACTTGTCGAAGGAGCAACGAGAGGATATTAGAACTCTGTGCAAAGAATTTCAGGATGTTCTAACAACAAGGCCTGGTCGAACAAACATCTTAACTCACAGCATCAAGACAACGTCGGAGACACCAATTAAACAACGGCCATATAGAATACCTTTCGCGCAACAAAAAGAGGTGAAAGCAATATTGGATGAAATGCTGCAGCAAGGCCTCATTCGGACCTCAATCAGTCCATGGAGTTCGCCTTGTGTATTAGTTGACAAGAAAGATGGAACTCTTCGGCTGTGTGTAGATTACCGCAAGCTTAATAATATCACGTTATTCGACGCCTATCCAGTCCCACGAATGGACGATCTATTTGAGAAGATTGGGTATGGAAGTTACTTGAGTCAGATAGATCTAACTTAGGGATATTGGCAAGTCCCTCTAGCTGAAGAATCTAGGCAAAAGTCTGCATTTGTGACTCCGTTTGGGCTCTATGAGTTTAATGTTATGCCCTTCGGTATGAAAACGGCACCCGCCAGTTTTGCCCGACTCATCGACTTACTAGTGTCCGGACTACATAATGTCGCAGCATATTTTGACAACATCATTGTGTCAAGCAAGACTTGGTCAGAACACATAGAAAATTTGCGTGCATTGCTGCAACGTATACGGGAAGATGGACTTACAATAAAGCCGTCAAAGTGCGAATTTGAAGCAGCTGAGATTGAATGCCTTGGGCATATCATTGGAGGAGGAAAAATTAAGACAGACAAAAATAAAATTAAAGCAATGCGTGAGTTTCCATTACCCACAACGAAAAAGGGAATACGCTCATTTCTTGGAATGGTTGGATACTACAGAAAATTCATTAAGAACTTTGCTGAAGTAGCAGTACCATTAACCTCCATGACACAGAAAGGAAGACCAAATATACTTGTATGGACTGAAGATGCTGTCCAATCCTTTAAAATGTTGAAGGATGCTCTTACTAAGATCCTAGTCCTTATTGCACCGGATTTCGGTAGGAAATTCATCGTGCAGACCGATGCTAGTGACACGGCAATTGGTGCTGTGCTAAGCCAGACAATGGACGGTGACGAACATGCGGTGGCCTATCTAAGCCGGAAACTTCTTCCGCGAGAGCAGAAATATGCAACTATTGAGAAGGAATGTCTTGCGATTGTGTGGGCGATTGATTCGTTACGGTATTACCTGTCAGGGACGACATTTGAAATTGTGACTGACCACAACCCATTGACATGGTTGAATCAAATGCAAAGCAAGAATCAGCGTCTACTTAGATGGTGTTTGGCACTCCAACCTTACAACTTCATTATAAAGCACAGGAGCGGCAAACAACATGGGAATGCAGATGGATTATCACGCATGTAACTGAAGTGTGTAGGAATTAAACGACAAAAGATACTGGTGTGCATAGTACACTTCAAAAGTGCTTAGAAACCTACTGGGATAGTTCAGGACTCTAGGATTTTTCAAACTTAAGTGTTCTGTTTTTATTTTATAATCAGAATGGATTTCCCCTATTCTGGATGGTTACTGATGGAATTCAAAACTCTTTTACAGAAGTTAATTGTAGTGACTCTAAGCTTTATGCTTGTTAGTAATAATGTAAGCATTATGCAAGTTTTATCATTTTTCTGATGTATAAAATTGTATTGTATCGAAAACATAAAGTTTCCTCTTAAGAAGGGAGGTGTTATAAGTATGATGTGACCCTTGGTGCTGTATCAGATTTCAGCCTGTTAGTAGAGACATTTGGCCAGAATATTAATGGCAGCATTCTGGATAGTTGATACCAGAGACTGTCAACACCTTCAGCGTCTGTTGTTTATCTTCCCAGGGCTATCTGAGCTTGGACTTCTTGACTTCTGATAAGGCACACATGTTAAATTAATTATAATCCATTATCTGTAGCCCTTTCTAAAACAAGAGTAGAGTGCATGAACAGTTAGTTAAACTCAGGGCTTTGTACTGTAAAGAACACTGGTTATTTCTTTCTAGCTTTTGTAAAGATTTTTGCTTTATTCAATATAAAGTGATAGGACCCTTACTTGGTGTTTGTTTGTCCTTTGAACCCGAATGTAACACGCATATAAATTCACGTTCTCATCCTAATCATGCGCCGATAACATGTAGAATACGGACATTTGCTTCCTCGATGATAACATCCCCACTGGGAACCAAACCAACTTCATACATAAAATACCATGCTCTAGGTAAAATCTTTAATAGCATATTTGAAATTTTGTGGGCTGCGTAAATCGACATATTTCATACTGTTCCTGACTTTCATGTTATTTTACTTACATCATAGATTCATGCACTTGATCAATACAGTACCGTATCAATGTTTGCATCCGTGTTCAGAACCAATGCTAATATTTCTCTTTGTTAAAGTCTGGGTCATACATACTTCCTTTCTTACACATCTGCACACGTCACGTTATCTCCATGTATATTTTTTTTGGTCATAATTAGATATTCCAGTTTATCAGCTTTATTCTTAACACATTGTTCACAAGAAATTTGTTCCTATTTACCTAAACTCGCTTCTTTCAAACGATGCATCTGCGCTCAGAACCATGACTTTCTTATCTCTGCCTGTCACAACACAGGTTGATGCCAAAATAAAAATCAGTATAACTATTGTTTACAATAACCATCTGATACTAACCACCAGAAAACGAATGAATTAATCCTTCTCTTATAGACACAACTCGTATCATGAGGATGTATAGCAAACAATCGAACAAAGTCTGTTCATTACTGCATGCTGACTTATAACATCCGTGCCTAGAACCAACAATTCTTGGTGAAAGAAAGTTTATAAAAAGTAGAGTTCCAATAATCGCACATCTTTCAGAACATATGACAATAAGAATCAAATCTTTATTACCGCATATCAATTCACGTTCTCATCACAATCATACGCCGATAACATGTAGAATACGGATATTTACTTCATCGATGATAACATCCCCGCTGGGAACCAAACCAACTTCATACATAAAATACCATGCTCTAGGTAACATCTTTAATAGCAAATTTGAAATTTCGTGCGCTGCGTAAATCGACATATTTAATACTGTTCCTGATTTTCATGTTATTTTACTTACATCATAGATTCACGCACTTGAGCAATACAGTACCGTATCAATGATTGCATCCGTGCTCAGAACCAATGCTAATATTTCTCTTTGTTAAAGTCTGGGTCATAAATATTTCGTTTCTTACACATCTGCACACGTCACGTTATCTCCATGTATATTTTTTTTCTTCTCATAATTAGATATTCCAGTTTATCAGCTTTATTCTTAATACATTGTTCACAAAAAATTTGTCCCTATTTACCTAAACTCGCTTCTTTCAAACGATGCATCTGCGCTCAGAACCATGACTTTCTTATCTCTGCCTGTCACAACATAGGTTGATGCCAAAATAAAAATCAGTATAACTATTGTTTACAATAACTATCTGATACTAACCACCAGAAAACGAATGAATTAATCCTTCTCTTATAGACACAACTCGTATCATGAGGATGTATAGCAAACAATCGAACAAAGTCTGTTCATTACTGCATGCTGACTTATAACATCCGTGCCTAGAACCAACAATTCTTGGTGAAAGAAAGTTTATAAAAAGTAGAGTTCCAATAATCGCACATCTTTCAGAACATATGACAATAAGAATCAAATCTTTATTACCGCATATCAATTCACGTTCTCATCACAATCATACGCCGATAACATGTAGAATACGGATATTTACTTCATCGATGATAACATCCCCACTGGGAACCAAACCAACTTCATACATAAAATACCATGCTCTAGGTAACATCTTTAATAGCATATTTGGGGTGTTTCGAAACACCCAAATCCACCCAAATCCACCCCAAATCCACCCAAACCCAATAAAATCAACCCCAAATTCCACCCAAATCCACTAAAATGAACCCCGAATCCACCCAAATCCACTAAAATCAACCCCAAATCCACCCAAATCCAGTAACATCAACCCCAACTCCACCCAAATCCCTTAAAATCAACCCCAATCTACCCAAAATCACCCCAAATCCACCCAAATAACACTAAAATCCACTAAAATCGCAACAATAATCTTTGCCAATATGGTTTGAAAACTGACAATTGTTCTAAATAGGGTTCGAAATTCTGACATGTGTAATCAAATTCCGTATCATCTTAGGCAAATATTATTTGATTTTTTTTTACAAAAATGATTTGGATTATTCGTTTACGGGCCAGTACACATGCCCCATTTTCTTGATGATGTTGTCGGACATAGTCATTAATGTGTTCGGTACATAACAAAAATTTTGCCTGCCTGGTTAGAACCGGTTTACTGCTAGTAACATCTGATGAAAGAAGGACTTTTTACTTAGTTTAGTTAGTAAAAACCGACTTAAACCGGTTCCAACTGGTTCTAACCGGTTTTCACTAGTTGATATTAGTTGAAAGTAGTTCTAAACCGGTTGTAACCGGTTTACTCCTAGTACATTTGATGAAAAAAGAGACTTTTTACTTAGTTTCGGTTTTAAACCGATGAAGATAAAATGAATGAAAACAGAAAAAGAGAAAGATGAGGATAAACATTATTCAAATATTAAAAAAACATACCGCCACTATTATGCTGTCATCCTCCATCGTTCAGTGGTAGAGTTGACGATATGGTCAGATTGAATGTAGTTCTTTATCACTTTTTTGGACAAGGTTGAACTGCGTGTAACAAATGAAAAAGTTCTGTTTGCACCTGACTAAAAGATAGCAAGAAATCTCTTATAAATGGGAATAAAAGTATGCAACATTTCTTCCAGAATTTCCAGTACTGCACTTGAGAAAATCCAAAATTATAAATATAATATCAGCTTATGAAACAACAGGTCTCATTCATATGCTAAGATATATGAGACATGATGATATTGGAAAATACTGCAGTAAATTATTAACTATCGAGAACATCGAGATAGCCACGCGAAATGTTTGGCGATTGTCAGGAGCTTTGCATATCTCGGTTATCGTCACGTTCATCAACTCGCTACCAACTAAACATGCAGATGACATTAAAACAATTTGTGTGATCAGCAGTTATCCGTCAGCCAGCTTGAACTGATATGAGGGCAAATGTTGAAAAAATTCATTAAGCAAATATCCACCGAGAATAAAACTTTTCCCTCATATTGATATAATGAGGAATTGTGATAAAATTGTAGCCATCGTCGTTGCTGAAAGACTAGGCGGAAAAGATACAACTTACTTCTGGCCGGTGTGTAATCTTCACTCCCGTTTGCATTCTGAGACGGAGCTTCCACTTCTGCTGGATTTTACACACGGCTCGATCAATCTCTTGGCATCCGTTGGTCTACGTGAGACGATACGTAGCTCTAAAGCTAGCTGTTCCTTCTTTCTGGCTCTTTTTTGGAGCATGCTTCCTATTTCTGTCATCCTCAGCTTTGCTAACTTCCTGCTTGAAAGCTAGGCGTCAGATAAGCCGGTCAATAACAAAGCTCTCCCATTTGTTGACATCGATGTTGGCCGTCTTTGTGTCCCTCTTGCAAACGTCTTTGTAACGCAGGCGTGGGCGTACAGTTGGTCGTGTACCTTCTGCTAGTTCCCCATATAATATGTCCTTAGGGATGCGGCCCGGGTACATTCTCTTGACATGGCCGAGCCAGCGAAGGCGCCTCTCACTGAGAATGGCGAACATGCTGTTAATGTTGGCGCGTTCTAGAACCTCTGTGTTCGGTACTTTGGCCTGCCACTTGATGTGCATAATGCGCCGCAGACATCTCAGGTGGAAGCTGTTGAATTTTCTCTCGTGACTTGCATAGATGGTCCATGTTTCGCTGCTGTAGAGGACTGAGCTGAGCACTCAGGCTTGGTAGACACGCAGTTCGTTTTTTTCGGTGAAGTTGGAGTTGTTCCATACCCTCTGGTTATGTCTGGGCATCACTGCAGTTGCCTTGGCAATCCTACCATTCACCTTATAATCAATTGAGAGTGAGCTGGAGATGTTGGACCCGAGGTATGTGAAGTTCTCGACAACTTCCAAGTTGTATCTATCGATGGTGACAGAGGGAGGGGAGTCTGCACCTTGCGCCATGAGGGGTAGGGTTTCCTCTGGACTGGCCGGTCATCCACCAGCTTTAACCCGAACTCGACAAGCGAAGTTCTCCCAGGTATTTCCGTAAGCACATCAGAATACCCGGACAGCAACGTCTCAATCTCTTCCCGCTGTGCCTCAGTCAGCATGAGGTCACACTTCACCTCCGAGGGTGTATCAGCCCTCGTTAAGGGACAGCTCGGGACAGTGTTGGAGCCTTCCGTATCGACTTCAGCGTCCTCGGTGACTATCGTGGCGATGACAAAATCACTGACGGTCTCTCTTTCCCGGTATCTCTTAAGCAGATTGGCGTGGTACAATTTCTCCTACGTTGGCAGCCGCATCCGATATGTTTGACCTCCGACCTTCTCGGTGACGACGTATGGACCTCTCCAGGAAACTTGCAATTTGTTGTGTTCTTGGGGAAACAGCAACAACACCTTGTTCCCTACTTCATACTGGATTGGTTTTGTGCGCTTGTTGTAATTCTTCGCCTGACGCGCCTTCGCTCGCTTGAGGTTCTCCTGTGCAAGGGAACAAACTTCCTCCAGTTTGTTGCGCAAGTCCGCGAGGTACTGGTAGGTAGTGCATACCTCCTCTACAGCGTGGTCGTCCGTCCACAGCTGTCTTAGTACGGCGATGACGCCAAGTACAGTCCTCCTGTACAAGGGAGAGAACCCTAAACTCGCTTGTGGTACTTCCCGGTATGCGAAAAGCATGGCAGGCACATACCGATCCCAATCCTTGGTGCGGCCTTCGCACAGCTTTTTGAGCGTGTTCTTTAGGGTCCCGTTTAACCGTTCCACCAGTCCGTTACATGGGGGGTGATACAGTGTAGTCGTGAGGTGCTTAATGGACATTAGTTGGTTCACCTCCGCCATCACACGACTCATGAATTGCGTCCCTTGATAGGTCAGGATCTCGTCGGGTACTCCGACTCTTGACCAATTCCGATTAAATCCATTTGCGACGCGTAGAAAGGGTTCATCGATCAGGGGTGTACTCCCCAAGGGGACGGGTCGATGATCCGTTTCCGGTGCCATTCTTTGACACTTGTCACAGGAGAGACAGAATCGCTTGACATCACCCTGGACCCCTGGCCAGTAAAATTCTTTGACAAGACGGTCACGCGTCTTGGCAATTCCCATGTGTCCTCCCATGAGATTCTCGTGTGCGAGTTTTAACACTTCTCCTTGCTTCTCTTTCGGCACGACAACTTGCTTTAAGTGTTCGCAGCCTTTCCTGGCGTGGCGATACAAGATTCCCTTCTTCTACGCGAACTTCACCGCGCCATTTGGAGTTTCTTTCTCTGTTCCTGCTACAGCATGGTTGTGCAACTGGACCAGAGTTGCGTCTTCTTGTTGCAGCTTCCTCAACTCGGCCGGAAGAACGTTACTCACCGGTGACGATGTAACTTCCATCGGCTTCGCTTTCGTCTTCCGACTCTTGGACCTGGTATCCACAGCACTCACTGGTATCGGGGTGCAGGTTTCGGGGTTCGGTTGTGGCAACACATAACGACATCCCCGTATGACGTCATGTGATAGACCATCCAAGCACGCAGCTTCAATTTTCCCCTTCACGTACGGCGAATCGAGGTCAATGTCAGCCACTGGCAATGAGTCACGCGCTGTGTTCGCGTACTGAACTTCGATTACCTCCCCTGGGTAATCCTCGTGCTTAACGTACTTCCTGTTGACTAGGACTGGGACACTACACCCGGTGTCATACAAGATGGTGTCACCTTCTCCGTTGACAGTTGCAGACGCGAGATTTGAAGGATTGCATCTTACTCCCGGCTCGTAATCCTTCCTAGCGACGGCATTCACCTGAGTCTGTCTTTCCTTGGAACAGTCCCTGGCTATATTCCCCGGGCGCTTGCAGTTGTAACACGCCGACCTGCATATCCCACTTTCGGGGGTGAGGCCTGTCCAGGTCTATGGGTGACATCCCTACCTGTAGATCCCCCTCCGGCTCTCCCGTCGCCCTGACGGTTACGGATAGCCGGCTCAACCTCAAGCACCTGGCGCGACTCAGTGGGTCGGGGTTTGTCCGCAGCCCCGGAACTTCCACTCTTCGAGTGCGCCTGTTCGTATCGCTCCGTCGTGCTAGCGATCTCTTCGAGCGTACGGTGCACCCTATCTGCTAGGAAAATTGTCAACTCGCGACGGTAAGGTGGCGCTCTACAGTTTCGTGCTTTGCATAGGGTTAGAATTTTAAAGAAAAATAATTTTCTGGTATTTCTTCACTGGTTATACTGGCAATATAATAAAGAATTTGTATATCTTAGGTGTTGGGAGAAGAACTTTCAATTCCCTTTATTTTGATGTATGATTGATGGGTGTACTTTAGGTTCTAGAGTATACAGCTTGGGCTAACATAAGATGTGCTCATGTAAACAAACGGCTAGCTCCGCATGGTCATTTTCACTCCCTGGACTTCAGAGGTAAATTGTAGAAAAATGGTACGATAACTTTTTCTTTTACTTTTCAGATATTTTGTAATTTGTTCATTGCACTTTCAAAAGCTGCTATTGCCTACTTCAGCAAATTTCGTTTTCCCTAGTTTAATAACTGCTAACGTTAGTGTACTTTTGATTAATTTTGGCTAATTTTTCTAGCACATGGGAGCATCCATTTTGTTATAGCATGCGCTTAGATCATTTACAATTTCCACAAGTGCAGTATCCAAAGAAATATCAGCCACATTACATCAAAGTAGCATTGAGATATGCCAACATTATCTCCATTGTGCATGTTACAAATGCAAACAACTTCACCTCACATAGGTCACTATCTGAAAAGTACATATTAACTGGTGAGTAAGTACTCAAGACATGAAACGAAATATATATGACCCAAGCTTACAAAGAGAAATATTAGCATTGGTTCTGAGTACGGATGCAAACATTGATACGGTACGGTGTAGCTCATGTGTTAAGAATAAAGCTGATAAACTGGAACATCTAATTATGAAAAAAAATATACATGGAGATAACGTGACGTGTGCAGATGTGTAAGAAACGAAATATTTATGACCCAGACTTTAACAAAGAGAAATATTAGCATTGGTTCTGAGCACGGATGCAATCATTGATACGGTACTGTATTGCTCAAGTGCGTGAATCTATGATGTAAGTAAAATAACATGAAAATCAGGAACAGTATTAAATATGTCGATTTACGCAGCCCACGAAATTTCAAATTTGCTATTTAAGATTTTACCTAGAGCATGGTATTTTATGTATGAAGTTGGTTTGGTTCCCAGTGGGGATGTTATCATCGATGAAGTAAATATCCGTATTCTACATGTTATCGGCGTATGATTGTGATGAGAACGTGAATTGATATGCGGTAATAAAGATTTGATTCTTATTGTCATATGTTCTGAAAGATGTGCGATTATTGGAACTCTACTTTTTATAAACTTTCTTTCACCAAGAATTGTTGGTTCTAGGCACGGATGTTATAAGTCAGCATGCAGTAATGAACAGACTTTGTTCGATTGTTTGCTATACATCCTCATGATACGAGTTGTGTCTATAAGAGAAGGATTAATTCATTCGTTTTCTGGTGGTTAGTATCAGATAGTTATTGTAAACAATAGTTATACTGATTTTTATTTTGGCATCAACCTGTGTTGTGACAGGCAGAGATAAGAAAGTCATGGTTCTGAGCGCAGATGTATCGTTTGAAAGAAGCGAGTTTAGGTAAATAGGAACAAATTTCTTGTGAACAATGTGTTAAGAATAAAGCTGATAAACTGAAATATCTAATTATGAAAAAAAAAAAAAATGGAGATAATGTGACGTGTGCAGATGTGTAAGAAAGGAAGTATGTATGACCCAGACTTTAACAAAGAGAAATATTAGCATTGGTTCTGAGCACGGATGCAAACATTGATACGGTACTGTATTACTCAAGTGCGTGAATCTATGATTTAAGTAAAATAACATGAAAGTCAGGAACAGTATGAAATATGTCGATTTACGCAGCACACGAAATTTCAAATTTGCTATTAAAGATGTTACCTAGAGCATGGTATTTTATGTATGAAGTTGGTTTGGTTCCCAGCGGGGATGTTATCATCGATGAAGTAAATATCCGTATTCTACATGTTATCGGCGTATGATTGTGATGAGAACGTGAATTGATATGCGGTAATAAAGATTTGATTCTTATTGTCATTTGTTCTGAAAGATGTGCGATTATTGGAACTCTACTTTTTATAACTTTCTTTCACCAGGACTTGTTGGTTCTAGGCACGGATGTAATAGGTCAGCTTGCAGTAATGAACAGAATTTGTTCGATTGTTGGCTATTTATCGTCATGATACGATCTGTGTCTATAAGAAAAGGATTAATTCATTTCTTTACTGGTGGTTAGTATCAGATAATTTTTGTAAACAATAGTTATACAGATTTTTATTTTGGCATCGACTGGCGCTGTAACTGGCGATAGTAAGTAGGTCGTGGTAATGAGCGCAGATGCATCGCTTGAAAGAAGCGAGTTTAGGTAACATAAATAGGAAAAAAGGTCTTGTGAACAATGATTTAAGAATAAAGCTGATAAAATGCAATATAGAATGATGGACAAAATGTGAAATGATATACATGAAGATAAGATGACGTGTGCAAATGTGTATGAAACGAAATATAAATGACCCAAGCTTACAAAGAGAAATATTAGCATTGGTTCTGAGTACGGATGCAAACATTGATACGGTACGGTGTAGCTCATGTGTTAAGAATAAAGCTGATAAACTGGAACATCTAATTATGAAAAAAAATATACATGGAGATAACGTGACGTGTGCAGATGTGTAAGAAACGAAATATTTATAAACCAGACTTTAACAAAGAGAAATATTAGCATTGGTTCTGAGCACGGATGCAATCATTGATACGGTACTGTATTGCTCAAGTGCGTGAATCTTTGATGCAAGTAAAATAATATGAAAATCAGGAACAGTATGAAATATGTCGATTTACGCAGCACACGAAATTTCAAATTTGCTATTAAAGATTTTACCTAGAGCATGGTATTTTATGTATGAAGTTGGTTTGGTTCCCAGTGGGGATGTTATCATCGATGAAGTAAATATCCGTATTCTACATGTTATCGGCGTATGATTGTGATGAGAACGTGAATTGATATGCGGTAATGAAGATTTGATTCTTATTGTGATATGTTCTGAAAGATGTGCGATTATTGGAACTCTACTTTTTATAAACTTTCTTTCACCAAGAATTGTTGGTTCTAGGCACGGATGTTATAATTCAGCATGCAGTAATGAACAGACTTTGTTCGATTGTTTGCTATACATCCTCATAATACGAGTTGTGTCTATAAGAGAAGGATTAATTCATTCGTTTTCTGGTGGTTAGTATCAGATGGTTATTGTAAACAATAGTTATACTGATTTTTATTTTGGCATCAACCTGTGTTGTGACAGGCAGAGATAAGAAAGTCATGGTTCTGAGCGCAGATGTATCGTTTGAAAGAAGCGAGTTTAGGTAAATAGGAACAAATTTCTTGTGAACAATGTGTTAAGAATAAAGCTGATAAACTGGAATATCTAATTATGAAAAAAATATAAATGGAGATAATGTAACGTGTGCAGATTTGTAAGAAAGGAAATATTTATGACCCAGACTTTAACAAAGAGAAATATTAGCATTGGTTCTGAGCACGGATGCAAACATTGATACGGTACTGTATTACTCAAGTGCGCGAATCTATGATTTAAGTAAAATAACATGAAAGTCAGGAACAGTATTAAATATGTCGATTTACGCAGCCCACAAAATTTCAAATTTGCTATTAAAGATTTTACCTAGAGCATGGCATTTTATGTATGAAGTTATTTTGGTTCCCAGCGGGGATGTTATCATCGGTGAAGTAAATATCCGTATTCTACATGTTATCGGCGTATGATTGTGACGAGAGCGTGAATTGATATGCGGTAATAAAGATTTGATTCTTATTGTCATATGTTCTGAAAGATGTGCGATTATTGGAACTCTACTTTTTATAAACTTTTTTTTCACCAAGAATTGTTGGTTCTAGGCACGGATGTTATAAGTCAGCATGCAGTAATGAACAGACTTTGTTCGATTGTTTGCTATACATTCTCATGATACGAGTTGTGTCTATAAGAGAAGGATTAATTCATTCGTTTTCTGGTGTTTAGTATCAGATGGTTATTGTAAACAATAGTTATACTGATTTTTATTTTGGCATCAACCTGTGTTGTGACAGGCAGAGATAAGAAAGTCATGGTTCTGAGCGCAGATGTATCGTTTGAAAGAAGCGAGTTTAGGTAAATAGGAACAAATTTCTTGTGAACAATGTGTTAAGAATAAAGCTGATAAACTGGAATATCTAATTATGAAAAAAATATAAATGGAGATAATGTGACGTGTGCAGATGTGTAAGAAAGGAAATATTTATGACCCAGACTTTAACAAAGAGAAATATTAGCATTGGTTCTGAGCACGGATGCAAACATTGATACGGTACTGTATTACTCAAGTGCGTGAATCTATGATTTAAGTAAAATAACATGAAAGTCAGGAACAGTATGAAATATGTCGATTTACGCAGCCCACGAAATTTCAAATTTGCTATTAAAGATTTTACCTAGAGCATGGTATTTTATGTATGAAGTTGTTTTTTTTTTTCGTTAATTTGAATAGGGCTACAAGGATCAGATATTTCTTCTGAGATCTGTATGCGAGACATGTCAATATTTTTAAACATTCTTAAACTATTTGCGTTAATTTGAGGTGAGGATGGTACAAAAAAGACTGCAATACGAAATATAATTAAGTCCATTGTACTAGGAGTTGTTTGTTGGTTGTCAGACTCAGTTTATCTATATTAATAGAGATTCCAAAATTTCCCTTAATTTCACCTCAGTTTTATGCAGGCATAATACGCTCCATAAGGTGCTCTTAGTGGTGCCCTTATTTAATTGCTATCGCGTGCGTATCTGAGAGAGAGAGAGAGAGAGAGAGAGAGAGAGAGAGAGAGAGAGAGAGAGAGAGAGAGAGAGAGAGAGAGATTTTTCATATGCCTTTGCTTTAGCCGTGAAAAAAAAAATTACTTTATATTACAGGACTCCGTGTACAAAGAAATATTGTTATTTTACTTTACTTGAAGAGACAGAGGTAACATATTTATTATCTCTTTCGTGGTTCTAGTTCTTCTTCGTCGTACTAATGTCAATAAAGGGAAATTACTCTTGAATTGGTTCCCAGCGTGGATGTTTGACAGTGGTTCTAGCTGTGGACTTCCGGTTCTTATTGCGGATGTGCACTGCAATACACTGTTGTTCAAATTTGAGCGATAACTATTAATAATTGCTGCATCTTAGTTACCATATTCTCGATTCATATATATTTAAAAATTGTAGAGATATATGTAATTATAATTAATCACGTATTGATTTATTTTACAGTTTATCATAGTGCGCTAATTTAACAAACTAGTTTGTATAGAGCAGTCACGTTACCAATTGTCAGACCAATTTGAATTTTCGTTTCAGTCCTTGTAAGTTTTATCAATTTGACTTTATTTTCTGTTTTTTGTGAATATTGGCTGAATTTATTTGATATTGTACGTGCATTGCTAAGTTTTTTTTTGTTCATTTATATGTATTAGTGTTTAAATTTGATTACTACTTAAGTAAGAAGTTTAGTTTTCATATTCACATACTAGTTAAGGTATTGGAACTGATGGCGTGAAGAATATACTACAAAGTATATTATTAGTTATATTCATTTGATACGTTTTTACCTCAAGATAGTAGTTTCTTTTCTGAAGTGTTTATGATTAACTTCCATTTTATTACACTTGATCTGGTGTGAAAAATATCATTTAGTGTTTATGTAATTTATATTTTCGTTTCAGAAAGACAGTTACTTCTTTTAAATAGTGGATATTCATTTCATATTCATTGTATATTTTGCATAGCTGCCGCATACTTGTCAGAATGTCGAGGAGCATTTTCGTTGCAGGTGATTCCAATTTGAAGCAACTCGGTTGTCTTCTGAATCTTCCCAACTTATTCCTGTTGACTGTTCCTGGTGCGAAATTGGTTGGAGACATCACCAATTTTAAATTCAAAGTGTTAGATGTTGTGCGAGCCCAAAAGCCTGACTTGCTGATTCTTCACATAGGTTCGAATGATGTTGGAAAAGATTTTAGCATATTTACAAGGTATTTTTGCTTGTAAATTTGACTTTGAAAACATTTATTATTTGTGCCCAATATTTGCAGCATAACTATTATAAATTTCCATTGTATATTTAATTTATTATATTGATCTTACAGATTACAACTGGCTAGTGATGAATTCCAAATATTCTCTCTAATTATAATATGACCAGCATAATTTAAATAACAAATTTACATGATTAGCATCCATATTGACTATTCGTCATACAGTCTAAGACATTGACCCTGATATTTATGTTTTGGGGTCGAGGTTTTATTGCCTAATTAATTGTGCTTGTGTAGCATGTTTTGATGTCACCTAGCATCATATTGAGAAGTCAGATTTCAGAAATATCTCAAACTTTATGCAGCCCGTATTGATGCTTTTCTAGAAATTAAAGTCACAATGATTTAGTGAGATTGTTCTTACTCTGATGCCTTTTTTTCTTATAAATTCAGATTCTCACACAATCATGTGGACCTGATTTCAAGTTATGTTGGTCTACATTTCTTTTGCCTGAAATGTGATTTATGCCGGGAATGCCATAATCAGATTAAGTTGAAGTATGTTTCTTTAACAAAATGAATAAAAATATCGAAGTATTGAAGAAAGTGTTTCAGTAGCTTCATTTAATTCAAGATTCTTGTCACAATTTTAACTGATTTTGGTATTCTCAGCTTCCAGCAATCTAATTTATTAACTAATAATCCACCAAATGCCACAAATAAACAGGCTTAACATCAGGAGGAGGGTAACATTAATATGGTAATACATATTGCACTTTATGACAATACAATTTGTAAATTGCTACAACCAAAATGAAGTGTATGGATTGTTCCGAAATCTTGCCATATGATGTCAAAATGGGATATTTATTTTTGCTTAGAGCTTGAGAGTTGAACAAAATAACCCTGGTAGCAGATGTTTTTAAATTTTGTATCATTTTCTTTATATTTCCCAAATGGCAGCAGTTACTGTGGTGGTGAATTTCTGAAATTTTCAGTTTTATTAGTCATGTTTTGTTTTTATTTTGGTTAATTCTTTTTGTGCACTTCTTGCTTTCAGTTGTTACAGAGACTTTATTTGTCAGCTGCTGGAAATGAATCCCACGATGCTGGTCACTGTTTGTGGAATTCTGCCTCGAACCACCAGTAACTTTAAATCTTTTCATTGGAACTCTGCTGTTTTACCAGACTTACAAAGAGGATGTGCTGCACTAAATGATGTCATTATGAACTTAAGACGAGAATGTGATAAGTGCCATTTTCTTGACTATAACCCATTGTTTGATCGAAGTATGCATTTGGCACGTGATGGACTCCATGTAAATATAAATGGTGCATATGTATTGAAAACAGTATTGGAGTCATTTGTTGTTAGTTTGGACATGGAGCAGATAAACAGCGCTGAAAAAGTGTTATCCTTGGACCTTGTCGATACCCGTATGTCTTATGCGGATGTAGTGAAGCATTTTCCACCCAGAGATAAACTTAAGTCTATGGATTACAAGGATAAGGTGACTAACATAAATTATAGTATTTACATAAAATCTTAACTTGCTTTAACATGAATAAGGTCACATATTCAAATCAGTCTATATTTGGTAAATGATTTTGGTATTACAGCAATATGTCCATGTTAAATCCTAATGTTCTGCCCCTATTTGTTTTTAGAAAATGTCAACTTCATGTTTGTCCTTTTTAAAATGACAGGTAAAATTATTAATGTGCTTATTATATACCTAAGAGTAATTGGACTGACCAAAGTACAGATTTTTTTGTTTACATATATTGTTAATGTTTTATAATTATTTCATTTAAGGAGAGCTGCATTTGTAGCAAAAAGCCATTTATTCCCAAATTCAGGAGGTATAAACGATACAGAGTACCTATTTCAACACGAGTTAAAAAGGTATGAGCATATTTTATTAGATAGAGATAAAGATAAATTGAAATATGTATCATCTAAAGTAAGAAATTATACTAAAGTCTCCCCCCCCCCCATGCATTGTTATCCCTTTTTTCATGAGTCTGTTCGTCACATTTTCACATTATGGACATAAATATGTAATGTAAAGATTGATATTTTTTTCAATAAGATCTGGGTCAGTTAATCGTCTTGACCCGGCCACAACGTCTTTTGAATAACTCCTGTCATGAATTATATGTTGTATAATTTATTTATATTGTCCTAGTGGTGTCATATACCAGTTTCAACTACATGTTCCACTTCATGGTTTTGAGTCAAAAGGTTAGGTTAGGCCTACGTCAGGCCTATCCAGGCTGCAACTTTTTAACGATATCTGGGTTTTCACAAAGATTTCATAGAATTATTCATATGAAACGTGAATCATATGATCATGTGTCATATCTACACCCACCCATAAATTGTGAAAGTCATTGACACATCTATTGTTCATAGATCAAAACTCTTATACTCTAGCTTTATCTGTGCAGTAACTTTCCTTGTCATAACTATCTAATGCCTAATAGTTTTGCACTAATATTTTAGCGGAATTGTTTCATTCGACCTGCTTTGTGTTCGGGGTGAAAGGTTGAATCAGTTATACCACATGTACAGGCTGGAATTGTTATAAGAATTCTGATTTTTCACATATACAGTGAGGTTTGTTATATAAACTCACACACAGATTGCTTGGAATGTCCAGGTATGGTTCAAGGGTTGAAATAGACATAATGAAGCTTTTGTCTTGTCTCAGAGTTTGAAAGTCTTGTTAAATTTTAAAAATAGTTTGAAGAATTGTTCATACGAATCCGATGCTGTCAAGTCCACTCACACTCCAAAAAAATGAATGTCAGTTTCTCATAGTTGGTTCCAGTTATGTGACTTTCAGCCTTAACCATCTCACAGTGTGTTAAAATGGCATTAAATATCAGTTCCATCACCATCACACCATTGCCTTTGAACATCAAAAAAGTAGGTGTGGGAAGAGATATTTTTATTTCTTATTAAATCTGAAAGATATTATACATAAATTTCATGATTATTGTTAGTCTATTTTCCAAAATGTACATAGCTCACTTGTTTCATAAGTTAGGTTTCACAGCTTAGACAGATATATCATCCACAAGAAAAAGATATAAATTTTCTCATCCTGACCTGCATTACTTTTATCAACAGCTATTCATAACATATACAAGGTAATTGTTTAGTATTAAGGTATAAATGTTAATTATCAAAGTATAAATGTCTCAGTCTGAAAGTTAATGAATAAAAGACCGGTGCTGTTTTCGCTATTATAGTTCGTTATAGAAACTACAGTGAAAGTAATGACTTTGGAAATTTCAATTTTTAAAAAATATATGTTAATGTAATTAACAAGGTATTTATTTATAAATTTCAGAGCAAATTGTGATATAGGCAACTTTGCATATGACTGTGTTAATGACAACATTTGTTGTTATCAAATTTGCTTGATTTTGTGCCATCATATAAAGTTTAACTTTTTAAGGATCGACATATTCATGCTGCCTGTACACACCAGAAACCAAAATTGAAAAGATTAATCCAGAAAATCATCCCTGCAAAGGTAAGTATAAAATACTATACAATTTTTTTTTTATTTGATCATTCTAAATACTGTTTTGTGGCTACTGTTTTCACATTTGACCAGTAAAGAAGAAATCTGATCTTGAGCTTTTTTATATATATTTCTGAATCACTGTTCTTTAATAATAATGAATACTAAGCTATTAAAAAGAGCAGCATTGTTAAAATTTTAAGTGCTTTTCTCTTTTCCTAAAACACTATTACCGTATTTACCGTATGTTTTCGGACACTGTATGTTTTCGGACACCGTTTTTTTCGGGGAAAAATCATATTTAAATGCCTTGTAAGTTTTCGGACGTTGCTCCGCTATAATTGTTTCTACAATTTATGTTTTCGAACACAATCTTGGATGATCTGCTTCGTCGTTTTAATGTAAAATTTACAGCGTGTTTGCCGTTAATTTAACTGATACAAAGTTCGCTTCATTTGGTCGCCAATTATTTAATGCGATCATGAACGTCCATGAACTAATATAATTTAAAATTATTAATTACATGTAATTCGGGATAGTGACAACACCTGCTGCATTAGTCGGACGTGTTACACGAGCTCTAAAGTGTATATCAACAACGGATTGTCTTGTTAAATCAAGATGTTCCAACGAAAAGTAACAGATCGGATATAGATTTCTCAAATCATATTGTGATATTTGCAGACCGGTATCGACATTTTGATCGCGTCACATATATGACAACATACGATGATACACGCGTGCTATTTTATTTTGATCAGACTCGTCATCTAGAGCAGCTTTCTTCGTAGGCGGTTGTTTTTGTGATGCTTCCTCAGAATCATTAATTCGAAGTCGCTTCTGTGGACGGCCTACTGGTCTCTTTGGAGACGATTTTGGCAAGGGCGAGTCCCTCCAAGAACTAGGCAGTGCCTCCTCACTTGTTGCATAACGTATGATAAACTTATTCATCAAATTTATTACAGTACTAACAATATTATGTTTCACAACGATAGCTATCCAGTATACTAACTTTTGTATGTGGTGGGTATTTTATTTATACTTTTTATTTTAATAGTTTGATTCAGCTAACAAAAATATGATTGGTTGTCAGTATAGACATTGTTACACACGAAACCACTTCATACAGGTGTGACAGTTATGGCTTTGATTAGAAACCATGACCCCTGCTTTATATCATTAAACAATACATCAGAGTCGGTATGGATTAGTAAAATTCATTGGCATTGTCCAACAAAACAAACCCCTTATCCCTGAGGCATTATATACAAAGGTTTAAACATAGTTATTGTTCTACAGGTAATAAACCTCTTGGTAGACGATATATTTGATTGTGGGTGCTAAATGTTAGGTACATCGTGTGCTCTTTTAATAAAATCCAGATGGCTGCCTTTTATTTCCAAACACATCTGTCAAAGAAATCCCACCAGTTATATTATTAACAATTAACACCCAGACACTTTGAAATCTCTGACATGCATCACTACAATCTTCGAGCAGTAGATCGTTTCCAGCCGGCAAGCTTTGCTCATTTTAATCTACCCTCGGCTAGGTGGGGAAAAAAAGAAGAGAGAACCACAACAAATGCATCACCTTTATTTAAAACAAATATCAACATATTAATCACGCCGACTCGTATATTGCAAATTGCTTTTTATTTTTACCCTTCGTAGGCGTACATACAACACTCACCCCATTTGGAGCCTCTCACCCTTGGTGCTCTAAGAATAGCCATCATACATGTACCGGTGTTTCGACTCGCGATACTAAAATGTTTCTGCCCAAAATATCTTAAGAATTATAACGACAAAATCTTTTTATTTAGTTTGTATTAATATCTTAATTACACAGAAATAAAGCTTGCGTCCGTTTGTAATGTAGATTTTAATGATCATTAGCAGAAGGTTAAACTGGATTGCAAGATTACTATGTTAATATGGCGGTTCTTTCGGAAAATACGTACACAATCGTGGCTCTAATACATGTATGGCTTTGTTTTCTGGTGGATGGACATGTATCAAATTGACAAAATAGGCAAGTAATGCCAATTTTTCATTAATTATCCTTTCCGTGGTGTTAGAAAAATACTTGTTTTACTTCATGGCAGCACGTTGTCATGTGAGCTAACGGTAACTTCGTTACGGACGGGTAAGGGGGGGGGGCGGCATAATTCTATCTTCACTTGTATGTTTTCGGACACCTAATCAAAGAATTTAATATGTATTCGGACAACAAAAAAAGTAATTATTTGTTTCAGTCCGAAAACATACGGTAAATACGGTACTGTTGAAATATTTTTTTTTTTTTTTAGGTATTCTGCTGTCCTGAGTGCCGTGTGAAATGCACTAAGGAAGACTTTCTTTTGAACCATTACTTGAGCAGACATGTTCCTCATAGAAAGAAAATGGAGGAGATCATGTGTATGTTTCTTTAAGTAGTTATTGACAAATTATTATTAAATTTTCAAAAATTAACCCAGTTAATTTGCTTATTCTTGGTGAAATAGATGCATTACAATTATATTGTGTTATATATTTGGTGCTTTTGACCTGTAAATTCTGTGATATGAAGTTGCTTGTTTTTCATTTTCCAGCATAGATACACAAATATTGTTTTATTCCTTAATTATTATTTAGCTTTTGGTTTCCTCTTTGTAAGCCTTTTCTTTAATCAAATCTAAAACATTTATTTCTTTCCAGATAAAGATGCTTCATTCAAACCAAACCATATGAAGGTATTATATATATATATATTAGTTTCTGCTTAACTACAATTCAGAACTTAATAATTTTAATTATGTTTACCAAAATTATATTTTGGCTTCTTGTGTTAAGGCAGCCATCACTTGTTTTGAATGAGGACAACTTATACTACTTCGTTTGTTTAGTTTGTTCCAGAAATACTTACATTACTAATTCATGGTGTACATTTTTTAATTAATGCATATGATTCATGATTTTTGTATTTGCGTGCACACACACACACACACACACACACAGTTACTTCAACATGACACATAAAGTTTACTTAAATAAAATTATTTCTGAAACCTTAATACAGTCCATGTTATATTTTAATGTTCCTATAATAATATCTTGAAAAGATATCAATTTTCTTTTGATGATAATAATTCATGCATAAATTAAAATTTATCTTCCAACAGAATCAGGGTACAATTTTCATCTTTGTTGATATCTTTGTATGCATAGTTTTTTAATACTTCTAGTGTCCTATTTGTGAAATGCTCAACAACCCTCAATCATTGGCTTTATAATGAATTTACCCTTTTACAGGAAGAGATATATACTTGTAAAGCATCCAGTCACATAAGTTCCATAACTGATATTGATTTTATTGCATTGGATGTTCCTGAAATTCAGTTATTTGGTAAATATACATTTCAGTATTACAGTTATGAATCTGGTCTGTTTACTATTTTCATCTCTCTTACTTTCTGTGTGTGTCTATATATATATATATATATATATATATATATATATATATATATATATATATATATGTGTGTGTGTGTGTGTGTGTGTGTATTGTATATAGTGCCATCCTAATGTGCCGTTTTATTAAGACTGAGGTATAGAATGAGTAAAGTTGAAGTTTAATGTGACTTAATCGTTTTCAATTTATTTAATTTGAACATTATTTTGTGTCTTTCACAATAAATGATTCAACATTTATTTGTCAATAAGGCATGAATAATTTCCTTTCAGACACGATACTCAGCTTTGTGGATTTAATGCCATATATCATCCGTGATAGTCATTTTTTATCAGAAAGAAAACCAGGATATTACGATATAATATTTACTCTGGCTCAAGACGCTGATGCCTTTAGTAATATCATTAAGTGAATTATCAGATCCTTCTTATGCTGTTTCTCGCCATTGTTTAAGGACATACCTTGCATACTCATGCAAAATTCCTGTCTAAAAAGTGATGCCATGCCACATTTAACATCACCTTGAATACAGTTGTTACATATTGTTAATGGATGTTTCGTTCATTTATTATTAAATTTATCTTCTTTATCAATATATAGGCATGAAATGTGAACAAAGAGATCAAACAGTGCTGTCAAACTGTTTGTCATTTGTAAAGAAAATTGCTGCATTTTGTTGGGAGAACTTTGCAAAAATGAAACTGATCCTTTCTGGTGATGTTGAAGAAAATCCTGGACCTCCAGTGGTAATTATTTTTATATTGTCATCTATACCTTTGTGAGAAAGTTTGCCAGGAGCTTTTTATGGGTTGGTTGTTTTTCCCTGGGTTTTCCCTGATTCTTCCTCAACCAATTAATACGGGCTTGCCATGTATAGCCTATCGTGTGCTAAAAAATGGTGTTAAACCCCACAACAATAACACACACACACACATTTTATTTTTTCACCCTTCTGTTCACAATATATATATATTACAAATTATCATACGAGGAATTGATATGTATATCACTAAAACAGAATATGTATCAATGAGAAATAAGTTCTAGGAAATTCCTGATCAGCAAATATAACTAGCAGTAGTGTGTACAGTCTGAATTGTGAAAGTTTCTATGTAGTGTGAGTGATCATAATAAACCAAATTTAACTGCCAGTATTTCCTTAATAAACAAGATTAGCATTTTAAACTTATTTGTTTTCCTGGTCATCTTTTTCTCTTTTTTTAATACTTTTAAAAGTTAGGAAAATACTTTCAAACAGGTTCAGATTTGTTTAACACGTGAATTAGTTCTCATAGTTACAGTATCTTAGTTCCCCATATCATGCCCTATTCTACTAATCTCTCTCTAGATCGAATGTTCCTGGGAATCTTGCACAGAAACATTCCAAACAGAGCAGCTTTTAGGACAGCATGTAATAGGTTATATTCATCCTGGCATGTTATGTCAATGGAGAGACTGCTTTTACCAGTTACGATGGAAATGAGTTGGAAACACATGTATTAAAACACATTTATTTGGTATGTAATCTTACAGTTTTTGCATTTTTTGTCTACATTGTAGAGTGTGACTCAGTTATTGTCATATATTTCTTTTTTCATTCATTCATGAATAATGTAGTCCTTAAAAGATAATAATAGTGCACTGAAACTTTTGAAAATGTCAATCACATGCTACAGTCATCACAAATTGGTTACATCACAGACAAAATTAAATAAGTTGGGCTATGAAAATTATTTGGCCTTGAAAAATCTGCTGTGGCCAGTAACACTAGTTTGGTCCTTATGAAGACCTTAGTCATAATTATAGTAACTTTGTAATGACAATATTAACTGCTTCATTATTACAATTGTACTTATTTGGCTTAAATATTCCATATACTGTGTAACATATTAAAATAATCTTCTTCATAGTAACATTACTGAAGAAATGAGCAGCAGAGAGGGTGAGCCGGACAACATTTTTAGACAAGTTTTCACTGAAATCAGGCTTCTACGGCCAAGATGTGGTGAATCGGATACAAGTTTTCAATGAAATCAGGCAAATAAATAAAAAAAAAATCAATGAAATCAGGCAAAAAATAATAATGAAAAATCAATGAAATCAAAAACTTTTCAAGAGATTACAACGTCGTTGTCACTCACCCTCTCAACCGAATATTTGATCCAGTCCGATACGATATCGTGTCCGAGGGTCATGTAAATTTATTGTTACAAATCCGTGTGGGGCAGACTGAGCATGACTAAAGAAATTTCTAAATTGATTGAAGTCCATATCGGAGCACCATGTCTGCCAAATATTTCGTAGCGTATGTGTATCAACTCCATTAAACACACACAACACATTACAATTATCGCGAATCACTTTTGGTATTTGTGTGTAGCGTTGAGTGACATAGATCACATCCGTGTTTTTGTGCCTGCCTCTGGAAAATATTCTAGCAGGATTTTTTTGTTTATCTAACATTACATCGTCGTATACTACCATGTTGTTAATACTTCCATGAAGATCTTCTACTGATGGTGCCTCGTCAATATCGGTTATAAATTCAATAACATCCTCACCAGCAATCTCTGAAGCGTTTTCATTAAAATCTTTTAGCACTTCATAGCATTTTTGGTCGTCTACGCTAGGGGCAATTAAATACAACTTATCCCACTTCATCCATCTCATTATTAAATTGAGCAACAATTGCGTTTTACCGGATCCAGATGGCCCGATTATAATTGCGCGGATAGAGTTTGGTAGCGCTGCATGATGCTTCACTGGTTCTCTTGTTTTAGTCGCTGAAAAATCAATTATATTCATATCTCTATACATAAATTATGGATCTATATTGTGTGAAGTGTAAGGCGCGTACTGGCACAGATGACTTGACGACGATTACAACTAAAAATAACCGATCAGCGCTTTCTGGTAAATGCGTACAGTGTAGTACAAAGAAATTTAGATTTGTTTCTAAACCCAAGGAACCTTTAAAAAAAAAACGAGGAGGTGATATCGCAGCCAAGCTAGCAAAACTCCCTGGAACCCCATGGGCAAAATACCCCGGAGAAAAACACCTTCCAGGATATAGCTACTGTGGACCGGGAACAAGACTTGATATCAGACTCAATGATCAAAATCAGCCCCGACCCGGTGAAGAACCAATAAACGCCATTGATAAAGCCTGTCACCTTCATGATGTTGCTTATAAAAGCAGCAATTTGCAACACAGGCATCTAGCAGATGTGAAATTAATTCATGCGTTGAATGCCATCCCTGATAAATCCTTCAAAGAAAAATTGGCTTCATTTTTGATAAAATCGGCTATGAAAAGTAAATTGATGTTAGGTGCTGGTAATTAATAACAACATGGAATCTATTTATTACTCCCCAAGAGGATACTGGAGGGGTAAATCAGCAATCCATAAACTCGCTAGCGCTGCAAAAGTGAAAAAAACCACTGCGGCTCATTGGTTATCCAAACAGGCACTATGGCAAATTTATCTACCAGCGCCTAAACAAATTAATGTCTCGCATTTTGATGTAACCGGACCCAATGAAGTTCATCAGGCTGATCTATTATTTTTGCCACATGACCACGGTTACAAATACGCATTAACTGTAGTTGATATTGCAAGTCGATACAAAGAAGCAGAGCCGTTAAAAACAAAATCGGCCACTGAAGTAGCTTCTGCATTTGAAAGGATTTATCGACGAGGTCCTCTGCACTGGCCAAATCTATTGCAGGTTGATCCTGGCAAGGAATTTCAGGGTGCAGTGTTATCTACAATGAAACATCATAATGTCACCATACGACGAGGGCATACTGCACTGCATCGTGATCAGGCAATTGTAGAACGGTTTAATAAAACCCTTGCTGAGCGGTTATTTGGATATCAATACGCAAAAGAATTCATCCAAGAAAAAAGATCCCGTGAATGGGTTAAAAGGTTACCAGCTGTGATTACTGCACTGAATAACGAGATTACTAGAACCATCAACATGAAACCTATCAATGCGATTAAAAAGAAATCAATACCTGAAAAACCACAAAAAGATTCTAGCGTTTCCGAACCAATTCTTGGTAGTAATGTCATTGTGAGGTATTTATATGAACCAGGAGAGCTTGAAGGGGGTAGAAAAAGAGCTACTGATCCTATTTGGAGTGTTACTACACATAAGATATCTAGTATAACACGATCTACGGGTAGACCTCCAGTCTATAAACTGGATTCAACTGCCCCTCAACGGGTTTTTACTAGACAACAATTACAAATAATACCCGAGGATACTCAATTGCCACCGCATGGTCTTAACTAGCACCCTTGCGTCTATTGCACTCAAGACAAGTCAACATCACATTGTTTCTGACATGACCGAGACTATTATTTTTTCTGTCAACGGTAAATTGGCGAGGATCCTTATCCGAATACTGCCAACGCATTATACAATTGCAACTTGCGCAGTGATTATTCTGTTGTTTCTTCAGCGTAATTATTAATTCAGCATCAATGTCAAATTCTCGTTGTTTTTTTTTTGTCCTGTTGTTTGTAACCGGAGAGTTTTTTATCAATCATTTTAATATCAATATCATCTATTGTGGTGTCATTATCATCGAAAACAATTCTTCGAAGTTGATTTATTTTTCGTACTCTGGATACTGAAAGATAGACTAAATTCGACCATTCTATGCGATTATCTACCATCCAAACAATTGTATCCGATATAGTCAATCCCTGTGAAGAGTGTATCGTCGCTGCGTATCCTAGCGTCCACGGGGATTTATTAGCACGCAATGCATCTTCAACGACATTGATATCAACCAGCACAATATCATTTAATACCAGAATTTGTTTTTCACTTTGTCCTGGAATATCAACTTCAATGTTCTGTTTTCGTGTATCCGATGGCCTATAACAGAGGGGCACTGGAAGTGTTGCAAATTTTTGTTTATGCAATTCAAATAATTTCATCTGAAGTGTGTCTCTGACTATTTTTCTACTTGCAATGATCAAATCATTTGGTCTCCACATTTCCCAGAAATCATTCATTGGAGTTTCCGAAATTATTTCACGGGCTATTTCACACTGGATTCTATCCGGTTGTAATCTAATTAATTTCTTAAACTCTTTTAATTCATTATCAAGTGATCTATGATCAGTATCAATTTCTTCATAGTAGTCTACAAAACCCTTTAGCCATTCATGTGGGGATGCACCGACAAATGGTGGTGGTTGGCCGTGATCACCGCACATGACGATTTTTGTATTTTTCAATAACAACCACTCAAGAAATATTTTTAAGATATCTAATGGCACTGTGTCTATTTCATCCCAAATGATAATTTCAGGAATAAATTTCTCTCCCATGCGCTCAGGAGTCCATTTATCTCCCTTCCATTGGAAAAAGCTGTGATAGGTACAGGCATTTACCCCTCTCTGTATCATTTCTCTTGCAAGTCTGTGAGTCGGTGTTAGCACAATCATGTTAGAAATGCTAGCGTTTCCACGGCGATATAACTCAATTGCCCGGGTTGTTTTTCCTGACCCACCACAGCCGTTTAAATAAACTGTTTTATATCTACAGATTGGATCAGAAATCGGTGGTGCACTAGAAAAATCTGATTGAATCTCTTTGAGATTCCGATAATTATTTTCAATGGTAACATCTGCTGATGGAATATAATCATGAATCATTTCTTTCTTAATTCTCCATGATCCCCAATTCTCGTTGCCAGTAGCCTTAAAATCAACCATTTTGCTGTTTATGTAAAATGAGTCAGTGGCAACTCTAACTGCGGTGTTAGGAAATTTATTGATCATCGAAAACAGATTAATAGAAGCATAACCGAGCATAGAAGCTCTCAAATGTGTGTACTGCGGATTGTATCCATCATTGTAAGTAACAATTGTACCCAATTTGGTTCCATCGGACATAAATGCGTCCTTACGATTGACATATAGGCCTTTATTCGTTAAATCCGCCATTACAAAATCGTATTCAGCGTTGTCTATAATCAATCGTGAAGAATATCTCGTATTGTCATCTTTGCCACCCTGAGTGAATTTACCGATTATTCTTCGTCCAAGATTTTTTGCTTCATTGTTTCTGATTTCAAATAACTGTTGGGACCAATCCATGATTTGTTGTTCATTAAAATCAGGAAACAGTTTTCGCTCTTCGCTAATTATTTTTTCTAGATCAGGTTGTGGTAACCAGACTGATTTCTGTGCTCGATAGGATATAATTGCTTCACTGACAATTAATGATTTTAACATCTTACAATCAAGCATATACCGTAATAACACTATTGGCATCCAGTGTTTTTCAGACATGTGTTTACCAATCTAAAGATAACTACACGGATGAAGTCCTTCAGCCATTTCAAATGATACCACACAAGCGAATCCGGTTAAATCAAAATCAGGCAGTGGTCCATTAATAGCAACACGGGTCATTTCGTGTGTAGGGTGTCCAAATCGTTTGAAATATTTCTTGCATTCTCCATACCCAAGAAAACTTCCTGGATAACACGCAATCATATCAACTGAAATAACGGTATCAGCGGTGTATTTTGTATTCCATAATCCTCCATGGCCGTATTCAAGACAGGACAATTTGACATCTGATAAGAACTCACTCCGTGTTGGTTTCCACGCGTTTTTCTTTCTAGCAAAATGTGCTGCAATGGATGGTACTGTAAAACAGTTTGCTAATAATTGATCTTCGATTTCCTCCCCGTCCTCAGAAAACTCACTAGCTAGTTGTTTCATTTGATTATGCAGTTCTTCGGTACGATATAATTCTCCGTTGGGCCTTACAAACTGATCAAATTTGCATTCTTCGTCTGAAGTACTATGAAATAGCCACACTGACACAGGATCGTTTTTACTCAAATGGTAAATAGCATCAAATAATTTCTGCTCTGAAAAAAACTCTTCGGTTTGGGATAGATATTTTACGGTTCTATCCCGTGGGAATATTGTTACTGCAGATGACCACGCGTGTTCATTATGATCAATAATTTCAATTGGGGTTCCTTTTTTTGATTGATATTTCGGTTCTTTTAATACTTCACCGGTGATTGTTCTTACTGATATTGGAAATCTCAATGATGTTTCTAATTTAGTTATATCCTGAATTGTTGCCCCATTCTCTTTTACCGTGAACTCCCACTCGGTTATTTTTTTTCGCCTTAGATCAGTTAGTTTATTTCCCCGGGACGCATTTGTGAAGTGTTCTATTATTCGTTCTGCTACACAATTAAGCCCTGTCGAATATTTCATGGGTGCTAGTTTTGCAATATCAGGTTTTTCATTGAGCGGATAGATCCCGTAAACAACTGCTGTGACAGGATAAGATCTTTCGTAGTAGGGTTTATCAATTCCGGTCAAAATTCCCGGTTTGGAATCCTGATTCACAGTGATAGTTTTTTTACCCTTCAAGATGGGTTCAAATTTATCCCTAATAATCCATTTTCCATCCTCACGGATAATGAATTTGAGTCGGAAAAAATGACTTTTTTCCCCAACACGTGAAATGATCACTGCTGCTTTTTCATCAGTCATGGTAGCGTCAACAACACCATCAATTCGAAATGTTGACCAACAATAAGATGCTCCATCACGCTTGAATTCATTAAAACAGTCTCTGATAGCCTTATCAAGAATTTTATTCTTGGGTGTATTAGAAACTATATCAAGATTGAATTGAGCATCCTTCCAGGGTCCGTCTCTTGGACGTTTGTTACGTTGTTTGGGTCTATCGCGATTAAATTTAGGACTGATTTTCAATAATCTCTTAAACTCCTTCATGCTTCCGTCTCTTGGACGTTTGTTACGTTGTTTGGGTCTATCGCGATTAAATTTAGGACTGATTTTCAATAATCTCTTAAACTCCTTCATGCTTCCGTCTCTTGGACGTTTTGGACGTTGTTTGGGTCTATCGCGATTAAATTTAGGACTGATTTTTAATAATCTCTTAAACTCTTTCATGTTTCCGTCTCTTGGACGTTTTGAACGTTGTTTCTGTCTATTGGACGTTTTTTTAGGTCTATCGATATTAAATTTAGGACTGATTTTCAACAATCTCTTAAACTCTCTATCGGTATTGAATTTAGCATTTTTCGAAGTCAATCTCTTGAACTCCTTCATGCTATACATAAAACAAGTATTTAAATGAAAGTTTTATATATAATGAACCAGTGCAAATGGCTCATGATGGGAAATGTAACCCCGTGTAACAAATCATGCAGAAAAAATGAGTACTGTAGGTATCATATGCAAAGTTTTCGACATGGGAGACTTGGTCCGTTACCCTGTATTCGATGTGGGGTTGGGGTTAAGGGAAGATCACAATTGTGTATTGATTGCGGTGGTAAGCGATATAGGGAATTGAAGCGTTATTATGATAAAAGAATCAAAAATGGACAATCCATCAGAAATTATGACCCTGAAAAAGTCTTTGACCCTGATAACGTCACTGACAAAATCATAAGAACTCCGCAAGACTACATCGAAAGGTTCTCCAGTGATGTAATCATTAAACCAAACAATGAATTAGACAAACAATAGAATAGTATATATGAACCAAGAATTCAGACCACATCCAGTGATTACAAATTATGAAGCATCCAGTGATGGTGTTGTAAGAAACCGTAGGCTGAAAAAACCGGTCGGTTTTGTGAGTAATCAAGGGTATTTGAGGTTTAGCGCTGGAAAGAAAACTTATCACAATCATCGTTTCGTGTATGAATGTTTTAATGGATTAATCAAAAAAGGTTTTGTTATTGATCACAAGGATTCTAATCCAAAGAATAATTCTGTATCAAATCTGCAGGCTATCACACTGAGTGAGAATTCCAAACGAGGAGAGACTGGAAAATGCAAAACGGTTTGGAGGAGACCTGTGAAATCTTTGAATACAATAACTAACGAAGAGAAAATATTTCAATCAATAACCAGCGCCGGTAGGCACTTCGATATTTGTCCAACTTCTGTTCAAAGAGTTGCAGAGGGAGTTTGTCGATCTGCGATTTGAAGGGGGACGGGACAAAAAGTTCGATTTAGTTATGTATTTTTCAATTAGAGATATGTCATTGCTATAGAATAATGAATTCTGAAAACATGAATAGCATCATAGTTGAAATAGCAAAATTGAAAAATCAGGATATCAAACTATCAGATGGGTTAAATCCTGATCAAATTGTGTCTGATTTTCAGGATATAGAATACGGAGTTAACAACAATAAATATATGCTACCCAAGAAATATGCACTCATCAAAAGAATTCAGAATTCTATTAAAGACTCTCTTTCATTTTCCAGTGACATCAGTGTGTTCGTTCCGTTGTATACTATCGTAGAAGGGATACGAAAAGAATTAGGTAACGAATATGAATTGAAAAAAGAAGTCAACTCTAAAATTAGAAACCTACGGGCGTTAATTCAAGAAAATTGATTACCCGACCCTTTATCATTGACCCCTTATCATTTTTTGATTGCCCGACTATTATCATTTTTTTTAGCCGACCCTCAAGAAGTATGTCAAAAATCGATGGATGATCAATGGAAAAGTGAGGAAACTATCAGTATTATTTATTTTATATACAATTTTGATAGTTTCCTCATCAATGATAGAGCCGTTAAAACAATCAAATAACACTTCCATGACCGTATCAAAAATCATCCGACATGTCAAAAAAGTGAGGAAACTATCAGTATTAATTATTTTATATACAATTATGATACTTTCCTCATCATTGATAACGCCCTTAAAACAATCAAATAACACTTCCATGACCGTATCAAAAATCATCCGACATGTCAAAAAAGTGAGGAAACTATCAGTATTAATTATTTTATATACAATTATGATACTTTCCTCATCATTGATAACGCCCTTAAAACAATCAAATAACACTTCCACGGTGACTTTGTCACTGGTGTTAAAAATCATCTGACATGCCAAGTGTTTTGCAATTGAAAAATGGTTTGCGATTTCAAATAATGGTCAATGAAGCATTAACAACCCGATTGGCTCGTGAACGACTGGATGCAATCAGGAGATTTGTACCAATTCGTGACTCTGTACGGAATAAACTGCAACAACGACAGAGTTTACAAACGGATTTTGCTTTAGGGTCTGAAGAGTTGTTTAAACCAGTAACCACAGCAACGAAAGGGGTAGAGCGTGCTTTACTGGGAGATGATCCTGACGGTAAAAGAAAAGAAGAGGGTCTTATTTCTGTACTTGAAAAACTAGCAGCGAAAACTGAACAAACTGAACAAACTGATCCGAAAAAAACGACTGTTTCTCTGTTGAATAAATTTACTGATCATGCTAAAATAGTAATAAAACAATTTAATTTATTCAAACCAAAGGATTATCAAGCTTTTGGTGATTTTGCTGCTCAAAGCTATAATTCAAAAAAAGATTTTTTAAAGGACGAGTATAAGAATGATAGAATATCAAGTAATGATTGGTCCGATAATTTGTATAAACTAAATAAAGGGATTGGTTGTTTGAATAAGGATGAGATGGGGTACAAGGAATTTCAAAGGGGAATTAGTAATTATAAAAGAGAACAAATAGAAGAGCGACAACGAGAATTAGAAGAACGACGTCAAACACCAACACGTAGACAAACAAGAAGACAAAAAAAACAACAACTACCACCTGATGATGATGATGATGATTTAGAAGAACGACGTCAAACACCAACACGAAGACAAAAAAAACAAGAAGAACCTAATGATGATTATTTACAAGAAACGGATTTAGAAAAAATAGATGAAGCAGCTGGTTATAGCGGAAGTGGACTGCAAAATCCAAGGATTAGTTTCTGTCCTGATAGTGTTATCAATGATATATCACGATTAGAAGTTCTTGTAGGAGGGTTCCGAGCTGGAAATAACTCTCCAGAAATAATTAATGAAGCAGCTGATATCTGTAGACGGTTATTTGCCGGCGGTATCATGGATATCAAAACATATCGAGATTTCATTGACGAGTTAGCAGATGGGTATCATAGTGATTAAATAACAATTGAAAACACTAGTGTTTTTATAATAATGATCGTACACTACAATCATGATAAACCAACCCTCGTCTATGTAGTTAATTCACGGTTTCCAGTTTATAGAGCATACTATGGAGATGGCCTCGGCAATACCATTTTAGGATTCTTTTCAAGAATGGCTCCAAAAGTGATGCCGTTAGCTAAACAGTTATCAATGAAAGCCATTGATGTTATTCGTGATAAGGGTATTAGTACTGTTGGAGATCTTGCAGGAAAGGCGTTTTCAACTGCGAAGGATAAAATAACATCATTAGTGAGACGAAAAAAGAAACCGTTACCGTCTACAGCAGAAATGCCTGCAAGTGTTAGTAAAATAATAAATAACGCAGTAGATGAAAAACTAGCGTCAATGGCTTTAACTCCCGACCCAAATATGATAGCAGGAAGTGGCTTTAGAAAACGCTAGCGTTGAAAATCCGATTTAGACTCTGATAAATAGAATAAAATGTTCAAAAAGTCACGTGATCCAGCATTTGATATAGACGCCCCAGTTGGCAAGGATGATTCTGTACGCGATTATCAATATTACGCCTATCATGCCATAGACCCAAATAGTCGAGCAAGAATTGATCTTCAAGTCCATGATACCAGTAAATACTTTTTGCCCTGTGAAGCGTTTATTGAAATCGAAGGAGAAATTGTACCAGCTGCTGATACTGCTGCTGTACCAGCACCGTATCCAGCTGGTACTCAAGTCGGTTTTGTCAATAATGGTATTATGGCGTTATTTGAAAGTGCTAGATATCTCATTGATGGAAAAGAAATTGAGTCGATAGATCGTGATGTTGATGTGGCTACAACAATAATCGGGCTAGCGAGATATTCTGATGATTATACAAGATCAGCAGGACCTTCTATGATGTTTGCAAAAGATGTTACAAATACCGCTGGTGGAAATCAATTTGTTGTAAGACGACCAAAGAATAATGCTGGTAATGCTAATGCTGATGTCGAGAATATGATTATAAACAAAGATGATAATTTCAATCTAGGAGCTGCAACACGAAACGCAATGTTGCAAGGAGCGCGTAAATCATTTTCATGCGCGATTCCACTGCATCATATTTTTGGATTCTGTAGAAAGGTCAGAAAAGTTATCTACGGAGCGAAGCATACAGTATCGCTTGTACGAAAGGGTGATGATAATGACGCAATTTGGAGGATTCCAGCAAACCCAGCTGCAGCACATATAAATGATGATGCCGGTAAAGTCAATTTAACAAAAATATCATTGTGGATGCCAGTGTTGACTCCAGCATTCACCGCAGAAGAACGATTACTATCATTTATGGACCAAGGGGGAAAGTCGTTGTTGAGTTGGTTATCAGTGAGTACAGATGTGAAGCAATCAGAGCTGAACGGGTTATTCACGTGGAACCTAGCATCAAAACAAGGTGTTGCTGCGCCACGTCATATATTTATTGCGTTACAGGATAACACACGAGTTGGCAATCAACTCTCCAGCCATATGATATTTGATCAGTTAGGTGTTAGAGAGGTCTCACTGAGAATAAACGGCCAGCAGGAACCATCCGAGGATATACAACTTGATTACACAGAAAATCATATTGCACGAGTTTATCATAGATTGTTGTCATTTATGGCACGTGATCAAAATGTGGATACCGGTCTACAAATATCACAATTGGATTTCAAAAGCCTCTATCCGATTTATTACTTTTCTCTGGAACATCTTGATTTGATGAGACAATCTGTCGTTGATATACATTTTAGAGCCCGTGTAACCCCTGGTGGTATTGCTAATTATAGAGCGGTTGCTGTCATTCTCAGTGATAAATCAATGCTACTTGAAGGTGTTGGAGGAAAAATGAGAGTGGTAGATGCGCCTGTAGAAAATCTTTGAACGATTTTTCCATTAGAATCAATCTATTATGTATAATGTCATATAGTGTTATTAGTGTTGCGTTAACTCCTGGTCAAATCAAAAAATTGCAATCAGAATCGGCTAAAAAATGTGGAACCACAATCACTTTGAAACCGAATCAAATGACTGGTGGTGCAAATAAATTATCACTGACAACTCGTCAAATAAAACATTTCAATGATGCACTTGCAGCCAAAAAAGGTGTTCAGATTACTCTTTCTGCGGCTGCTATCAAAAATATGATGAAAACGGGTGGTATATTTCCATTGTTAGCTGCAATACCAGCATTGATTGCAGCAGCAGCCCCAGCAGTAGCTAAAGCAGCGGCGTTAGGAGCCGTTGGTACTGCAGCAGGAATGGCGTTGAAAAAAGCAACTGGACAGGGTTATAAAAAAAGGGGAAAGGGTCTGAGACTACCAGGAACCCCGTATTCGTGGTACAGCGGAAAAGGTCTAAGACTACCAGGAACCCCGTATTCATGGTACAGCGGGAGATCCGTTCACGGATCAGGCCTGAGACTACCAGGAACGGTTTATTAATTGAGGAATCTTTGATGGTTCCCATGTCCAATTTTGATTTAATGGATGCTGCTAAAAAACTGGCGATTAAAAATTTCAGAGGTGTCTTTATGAAAGATCAATTACCACATCAACCAAACAAAACTGAAACAGGTATTATTAATCTCGATAACAGCACCGGACCTGGTACTCACTGGGTTGCATACGCTATTGATCCACGTGGGATTGTCTATTTTGATTCATATGGATTAGCCCCGCCAAAAGAGTTTTTGCGTTATATAAAAAAATTTCCAATGAAGACTTGGTATTCTACGCTACCAACACAACAAATCAATGACCCACCAATATGCGGCAGTGAAGTATTAAATGTCCTTGATGCTATTTCAGCATCTAGAAAACCACCTCATATTGTCGTAAATGACTACACTAGTAGTCGCTGGAAATCGAAACGATTTTAGAGAGAGAAAGAGTTTTACAATAACATGATTGATATTTGGGGGAGATCTTTGAAACCCAAACCCGATGACACTGCAACGGGTGATATTAAAAAAAAAATCAAAGATGAAATAGCTGAGACGTTAAATTTAACAAGTGTCGACCCGAATGAAATAGTTGTATTTCAGGACAAACAGGGTAAATTGAAAACCAGTGATGTGTCGTTGGATGATATTTTAACACGACAACGAAACGCAATCGAGAACACCGTTGTGCTATTTTCCGATCAGGGTAAATTGAAATCTAGTGATGTCTCTCTGGATGATATTTTAGTTAAACAACAAAACGCAATCGAGGATACTATCGCGTTATTTTCCGATCAGGGTAAACTCAAACCGGGTGTACTCTTCTCGACTATTACAGATAAATTCACTGAATACAATAAAGAATTTGACGATCATTTAAAAAACTACAATAGTTTCCGTAGAAATGTCGTTCAAAAGTTCTTTGGATCCCCAATTGTAGTTACACCATCTATCGCTGAAATTAAAACGTTTGTTGATGATCAAAAGGTTATCAACGAAGCAACAAAAACAACAACCGACGCCATTGATAAATTTATTGGAACCCCGTTAGATAAAATTGAACTAAAACTCCCTGATATTAAAAAATCCATCGATGAGACCAAAAACTTCATCGAAGGCATCAAAGGTGATATTTCGAGGATGATAACAGTCATTGAAAAAACAAAAATCCCTCATGGGAAAACCAACAACATAGTATATACAATCCAACACGGATCATTTGAGTGGACACCTACAAACAACAAATTAGATATCACTGCAACCGTTAAGGGTATTTATCGATTAACACTAGTGACACCATTGACTCAATTTAATATTTCATCGTCCAGTTCATCCGGGGTCAATAATACGATTTCAACGATCATCGACAAGAATACAACTGAAAAGTTCACAATCACACCTACTGATAAAAATTTGGTTGGAGTCTCAACAACGTGGTATGTGGAATTCGTAGCGGATTTAAGTAAATCGTAATTGAAAACGCTAGCGTTGTTAAAATAAAAAATGATTTCATCATCGCAATATCGCTATGATCAGGTCAGAGAGTATCAAACTAGACTCAAAACCCTGTCTGAGGAGTATGCAATGAAAATTAAAAAATATCGCAGGAGAATTACCGCAATTGATGTTACCGTGTATTCAGTGAGTGGTGTAATCACCGGAGCTGGTATTATACTGTCTTCAGTGACAATGATGGCTCCGATAGCTGTTCCAATTTGCATTTCTGCGGCAACAACAATCGCTGGAATTATTTCAATAATCACAAAAAAAATATCATCATGCAGCCAACAGAAACTACAAGACTACATAATTCAATTTCATGTTGTGTCCACTGCATGCTCGCAATTATCCTCATTGATATCGTCATCTCTCGATGATACAATTATATCAGAGAGTGAGTTTTCAGCGATGGTAGATATATATAATTCTGCGATGTCAAAATTAGAAATACAAAAACATGAGTATAATAACAATGACAACACCGATGGAATCAGAAAAAACCAAAATGATCTCAATAACCTCAACGATATCAGATAGTGAGTTCTCAGTGATGGTACGTGTCTATGATTCCGCAGTATCAAAATTAGAAATACATCATGAGTATAGCAACGATGACAACACAGATGGAATTACTTCAACAAATAGTGGAGAACACGAACCCAGTACAAACCAGCATGATCTCAATAACCTCAACGAATCCAGAATTCAGTGTGAATTTCCCCTCTCCGGTTCCAGTGAAGGAGATAGCGCTAGCAAAATTACGAGTATACCATAGTTGGCCAAATATCAGATCAAAATCATTTGGTGGTCAACAACCCAATAATTCTTTAGTGTTTGCAAATAAGAATAAACCCGACGGGACTCCAGACTGGAATGTCGTTTCGATACCAACAGGGTCATACCAAATCGAACAAATCAATAATGAATTCGCGCGTAGAATAAAATCGATTACTGGAGCAGAATCAAAAATAGCTATAACAGTTCATGAGCCAACACTATCATCTGCCATTGAAATAAACTCAGAAGAATACGTCATAGATATATATCAAAGCTCAATAAGAACAGTGTTAGGTTGGCCTGAATTACCACCCGGGGGGAAAACCGTTAAATTACCAGAACCACAAAAAACTGATTATATCACCGACAGGATAAAATCTGGTAATCCAATAAGGAGTTATAGAGATTATGATAAGTCGTATTTTTTCATCAGAGTAGAATATGATGAAAGAATACGACTTATTCATCAAGTTGCTAACCGGGATAAAATCACTGAAAATTTCACAGCTTTCAATAACGATATTTCACTGTTGTTAATATCTCTTAAATCCGGTACTCTCACCCGAGATGAATTTATCAGTGTCGTAGAAACATGTAACAAAATCATCAATGACATGGAAACATTTCATTCACAAATTATTCAGGAGGTATTAGGTGACAGTAGTCCTAAAACAAGAGATGTATTTGCAATAGACTATAAGATCCGCATAGGAGATATTCCAACATTCAAACTACCAGGATATAACTTACCACAACTAACAAAACATCTCAGTGACTCCATCGATGAAGGTTTCAAAAAAATCCATGATACGTGGAAAAAAACACCATCAACTATCCTGACACACAATAATGACCCAGATGGTGGCGGCAGGCATATTGCTCCGTTCAATGTGAATATTTCATCGGTGATAGCGCTCAATTTAGTATGTGATGTTATCGAAGGAAGCTATCAAATAAATTTAGAACGATCAAATCAAGCTCAGCAAGGATATATTTTGTATTCATTTGCACCAATAGCTCCTCCAGGATTTTTAATAATCGAGTCTCCGGTGAATCCAGTCTATATGCGATGTCATAATAATTCATTAACCAGAATTAATTTCAAACTCACTGACCAGTCTAATAATCTGATTGATTTACAAGAGGAGGTTTTACAAATAAGTCTGTTTGTAAAGTCATAGTGATTTTTGACCCTCGGACACGATATCGTATCGGACTGGATCAAATATTCGGTTGAGAGGGTGAGTGACAACGACGTTGTAATCTCTTGAAAAGTTTTTGATTTCATTGATTTTTCATTATTATTTTTTGCCTGATTTCATTGATTTTTTTTTTGCCTAATCAATGATTTATTTGCCTGATTTCATTGAAAACTTGTATCCGATTCACCACATCTTGGCCGTAGAAGCCTGATTTCAGTGAAAACTTGTTTAAAAATGTTGTCCGGCTCACCCTCTCTGCTGCTAAATGTATTTCAGCAGTGGCAGGTGAAACTGGAATAGGAACTTTCTTTCAAAACCAGCTACAGCATTAGTCATATATAAAAGACAATCTTTTCTGATGACCTAACCATGTTTTTGGTTACTTGCTATGAATTTCTTCATCTTTAAGTTGTGAAAATCTGTCTGTTGGTGAAGGAGAGCCCAGTTCTTTATTCACTGTCCTGTTTTTAAGGCCATCTTGATTATCATATGAGTTAATTCTTTGACAACATTTGAATGTTCAGAATATATTTTGTTTTCAGCTTCTTTATGTACTGTTCTCTGGAATATACATGATATTTAAGGTTTTGTTGTAATGAAAAAAATTATTTACTTATTTTAAACATTTAAAAAAGATATTTTATCACATTTGCAGGAACAGTTTTCTTTTAATTCCATTGAAGAATAGGAACAAAGCTTTACCTCTTGGGCAGTTATCAAAAATAACTAGTGATCTGCATTTATGTCCAGTGCCATTGGTTAGATATTACAATGATTGTCATTAGAAATGCGCTTTGAAATTAAAAAATGCATGTTTTTTGGTTCACTGATAGTTCTATTTATCACATAGCTTTCATTATCATATCAGTTATCCATATTGTATGGTATAGTTAAACTTACGATTTCTTAATTTTTCTGTGATCTAGTTTTACCTGTATTATTTTGTAACATGAAATTTTGTGACAGTTTCTTAATATTCCAACTTTATAATTATTTTTCAGTGGATATTTCATGATAAGTTTTATTTCATTTGTTGATTTGAAAGGAATTACTTACCTAAACTAATTTGTTCAGTTCCTATACTTTTTTTTCCTTTTACATATATAAAATATTGCTATATGCAGAATTAGCAGTTATATTGGAACTGATTAAGACAATATTCCACTCAAGGTTATATAGTTTCATTATAATCTAATACATTACTACTAATGTGTACCTTAATTATTTTTTATTTTTTTAGGTAATCAGCTCGCCCTCTTTTCTCATTTAACTTTCAGTCTGTGTGTAATGTCTCTTATACATAACAATTTGCATAGTTTCCTAATAATTAAGCTCATTTGATAACATTTTGATGATAACAAAGATCTTTATAAAATAGTATTTATAGTGATATTCAAGATGTTTTATTAACAGTTAACTTTATTTTTCTGTCAACAGCGAAGCAAACTGCATCTCCTTTTACTGGATGAAGATTTCAGAATGCCACCAAAATACCCATACACTATTGAAGATCACAGCCACTACTTATGCTAAACAGTTCCAATGCTCGTGAATTTGAAAAGCAAACTGCAGAATTTATTTGCAAGAGGCAGCTTCTAGGAGAAAAGTGGACAACAGATTACAGTATAGAAGTTAAAACTCCTGTGTCAAATTCTTTACAGCAGGAAGCCGCATTACATCCCACAGATATTTACAATAAAACTTTATCCAGGAAAAGAAAGTCAGATTTATCAGAAGTTAGCATTGCTAAAAATGTGTTTACAACCAATTTGGAAAAGTGCCATAAAGCCATTTACATAGAGCATGACATCATCAGTCAGTTGATAGAGTGCCATTTCATGGATTCGAAGAATAAGCAGCTTCAACAATTTGAGGATGCTGCTATAAATATAGCCACTTTTCCTAATTGTACTGAGGGAGTGTTTCTTTACTTAAAATTATTAATGACAGCAGTGAAGCACCATTTTATTATATGCGATATATTGAATCAGGATATTATCAAAATTTTATGGTGGAGAATTTTTCACATCTAATATGTGAGAAATTGACTATCTCAAAAGAATCACTTTTCTTGTGCAACAATGCCACTGATGAAGATTAAAAAAAAGATAACACAGAGGAAAATGAAAGGTTCACATAAAAGTCATAGCAGACCAGATAAAGTATATAAATATAATTTAAGTAATTTGAAGGAAAGAAAACTAAAACTTGCAGAGCATGCTGAAAATTTCACCAACTTGGAATTACTCGCAAAGGATTCACTGTTAAAATCGACAAAGATGTATTGGATGCCTATTACATGTCCTGTGACAATGAAATGCTGAAGACTCCTGCTATTCGTGATCTCATATGTCATTATCCAGAGATCAGAATTTTGGATCGTTATGAGAAATCTTCAGTAGACTTTCTAAAAAGTTTTGCTTCTGTTGAGTCTCTATATGAACAAAAGTATTATGCTAAATTTATTATCAAATGACCATGGAATTGACATAATAAAATTTCTGTATCGCTTTTCTATCTGTTATAGTGCTAAATCATTAAGGAACAAGGTGCTTTATCTTTACAAGAACAAACAATTTGGTGAATTATTCAAAATCTACAGAGACCTTTGCCAGGAAAATGATCACAATAATAGTGCCAGTGAAAATATTGTGTATCATGCTGAACCTGCGCCAGTACATAGGAAAATGTTCATACCACGTGGAAAGATTGTGACAGCAGAAATGGTATTGAAAACTGTTGACCTAAAGAATGAAAATGCAATGAAAGATATAAGTATCTATGATAATTTCAAGAAACAGCTACTCAAATATGGAGATTTAGTTATACAGGTTTTTGATGAACACAAATTAATTGCTGTCATGAATGACAATGATGATGAAATGGGAGAATTCAAGAAGTCTGAGTATGTTGTGACGACAAGGGTGCAATTTGAAAATGAATGTTCTACACTTGTACATGTAAAATTTATTGCACACTTTTAGAATGTTTCAGTGAAATAGAAGAAGAACAGTATGATGCCTTGGATATATAAATGGTATAAAGTGCATGCATTGTCGAGTATTAAAAGAAGATATTTTTCCAAATATCGAAAGTGATGAAAATGCAGCAATTACAAACATACAAGCAGTGATACAGAGAAGTCTATCATTCAAAGATATGAAGGTAGTTGAGTTGTCATCTTGCCGACCAAATACAAAGAAATTTTCAGTCTTGCATGATGATGAAATTTCATTTGTACATTTAACGTTCATTGACTGTGTTCAGCGTTTTATACTTTCATGTACAAATGGTTTCTGCAGAAGTAGAAAGGGATTCAAAAGAAATGTAGATTTGCTCACTAAAGGAGGTAACCTATGTTGCCATTTGCTATAACTAAAAAATGCGCCTCATTACTGGATGGAGTTTTCCAATTGTTTATTTAATGATACTGCAGATGATTTGCAAACTGAAGCCTTTACTGAAAGTATGGATGTTGAAATGAATATTGAAGACCAGTTTTCAACAGGAAATGACTCAAACTTTAATGTCAATGATGGACTTTGGTCCTTTCCTTGTGTAAGTACACATTCAGCACGAAAACAGCAAGATTCAAAATTGGCCAAGAACATAAGGGAAAGATACATTTGGATCACTTCAGACTTTAGCAATATCGAAAATGGTTGTGTAAAAGGACCTGACCTTGTGAATGAGATACCAGAGTTTCCATGTCAGTGCGGTGCTGGGTGGACTAATTTAGATCATTTAAATGGTAAAACTGTTTTTGATCGTACATTGACCATTTACACAAAAATTGCACCAGTGCATTGTAGAGTTTTAATAGGAATATGTGTTAAAACTGAAGCACCATGTAAAATTAAATGGGATGAAGGGCAATCTCTGTGCATTCATGTTGCTACAAGGGACACTGCTGCAGGTGATGAGATTGGTTGGGCATTTGTAAACCAGGTTTTGTGTTCTAAATTGACGATTTCATCATTTTGTGACCTTAGAACTAAAGATTACCGTGAATCAAATCCAGATTTCCGCACATTCATGGATCCTGTAGTATTTAGGAAATGGTGGTTCAGCTGGGCTTCAAATATGAAGATAGATTTCAGAAAACCCTGTCCAGTTTGTGGGTTTGCCCCAAATCGGCTTGCATGTGATGGAACGAAAGTTGGAGTTGGGTTTCGCAATGCTAACTTTGAGGAAATAAGCAAGCCAGATGACCCTGATACCATCTTGCCAACACTGCACAGAAGAATGACAAGATGTTTCCTTCCTGACAGGACAGGCATTGATAAAGATAGCTTAAAACAAGCCAGAGAACATTTGCATTACATAAGCAGTGTAATTTTAAAAGAAATACCACAGCAGGAGATTCTGCCACATGAAGAACAATTTAACAGAACTAATTTGCTTTTGTCTTTGTTATGTGATTCAGTTAAGCCTGTTTTCAGACGATTTCTTGCACACATGTCAGAGGATGAAAATATTTTACCAGATGAAAATATTGCATTTGCTAATGTTGTTAAAATGTTGTCTACAACAGCTCCTATCATTAGCCTGATCCCTCATGTGTATTTAGATTACATTGTAGAACTTTTGGATCATATGACAGGAGAAAAGGTTACTAATGGTGGAGATCTTTTCTTCAATAGAAAAATGCAGGAAATGCGTGAATATTCACCTGAAATAAGAGATTTGATTGCAATGTCAATGCTTGGCAACATTAATGAGAATTGTGAAGATTGTATACGCCAAGATGTAGTTGACTTCATTCGCTATTTAATAACACAAGTTAGTGAAATAAATGTAACTCCAGCTGAACCTGGATTGCCACAGTTTGGTACTTATAATCCTCCAAAGTTCGGGAGAGCATACTATTTTTCTGAGTCGGGGAAAGAAATTGCGTTCAATCAGAAAATTTTCTATTGACTGTGAAAGGAAAACAACATTGGCTTATGATGATCCACCTTTAGATCATGATCGCTGTGAAAAATATTTCTCTAAAACTCATATTTCCGCACCTGGTACTTCATCTTTATTTCTTTGTTTCTGTCCTAATCATGGACATTGTTATGGATTTCATATGACAAATGCCGAAGGATGTAAAGACCCATCAGCATCAATTTATTCCCACTTGGAAACTCCACCAAAGAATATATTTTATGACTTTGCATGTAATCTCCATGAGTATTGTTTAAACCGAGAAAGTGGCTTTTTTAGAGATGTTAGATTCTTCCATGACATTTTCCATGGGTTTGCTCACAAATGTTCCTGTGCATATCGATCATCAAGACTGATTGGATTTGACTCAATAAATTCTTCAATATGTGAACAATTTAACAGTTTCATTCAGTTTATTAAATTGTCAGCTCGTCAAATGACCCAAGAACATTTTTGCTTCTACTTACAATTTTTCATACATGAATGGAATGTAAGAAAAAGTGAAAGGTATCAAAAACAAATGAGAGTTGCTTTAGCTGGAGTTTAGATGTATGTTATAGATCATTGGAACACTTTCATATTCTTAAATTTCTTTGCTGCATTTTACATTGTTTTGTTTGATACAATTTCTGGGTATATTATTGCAGTTGAGGGAGTAATTTTTACTCCAAAATTTAGATGTGAAACATATTTACAATATATAAAATGATCATAAACAGAGACAAATTTCATAAAGTAATGTAAAGATACTTTTTTTTATTAAAAAAATGACATTTGATATTATTGTTACACATGATAAGATGTCGGATTAAGTTGAAGGTTGAAAAAGCATCCGAAGATTCCAATAGGTACTTTTGTTTATATTTCTAATTTTTTAAGTTATTTTCGTAACTACATTGAAATAAACTTATTACAGTTTCTACTGTACGTTATTAAGCAATATTATTGTAAACACATTCCAGATTGTCCAAGCTAAATTTTTTTCAGATTATTAAATATAAGGGTTTATTGTACATGAAAACAAGAATCACAACTTTTTGCTTTATTAAAAATCGTTGCCATCTTTTCCAGTAGCAGCATACCTTTATTCTTTCAATAGTTCACCGACATACTAACCATCATTGGTGCTCTGCCATAAGAAATGTTTAAGTTTCCATTGGCTCATTTGTAGTTTGTCTTGTGCTTTCTTCTCTATATCGTGAGATATGTAAAGTTTCCCATTTTTCAATTAGTATCCAAAGTTATGCTTCCCATGTTTGCCTGAAGTTAATTTGCATTCAAAAAAATTCTCATTTACATGTTCTAGCCTCACAAAATATGGCTTCATTTTTTTTCCTATGCCACCATTCGAACTTTTCAACATCATTTACCTGATCGCATTTCCAAAACCTAGATCTTTTTAATATCTCCGGTCTTTCCCACTGTTTCAGCTTCTTAGGGTTTTCACATTTGTTCTTTTGAAGATTTGTCCTTCATGCTTGCATTTTTTCATCTATTTGTATTTAATTTATAATCATTTTTTATTATACTCATCCATAATACTATAAATACAAGCTTTAGTACTATTCACTATTGCTGCTATATCTTTAATCAAATGTACTTGACAAATGTATCCATATATTAACACCCACTTAGACATTTTTATTTGCTCCATTAAACCAAAAATTCTACATTTATCAATCAAAATTAGCAATTCACTTCATCGTTACCCGACCACTATCACTAATTTCTTTTGGTCTGTTACACTTTAAACGTTTGGATTGTAACTGACAAACTCTGATAAAATTATTTTACAATCCTTATGTTTCTCCAGTCATACTTTAAAGAATTATTGTTCATTTTACTACTGTATTAAAAATTATACAACTTTTATTTGGTGGTTAATTTAAAAAATGTTAACTGGCACAAATGTTGTGTGTATCAGTCAACAGAAAAATTAATAGAGAGCTGGAGATCGTTTTAGTTCTTTATTTCATAAATTTTGCCTTTCTTCTTCAGATGCTACTAACATTTTAGTTTTTTTTCACTGCTCAGCTCTTAAACTGCAGGTAAATGGCACAGTATTTACCTTTTTTCTGTCCTTTCATAATGATGTAGATTCATTAATTTTTTTCATTGCCCTCATCTTTTATATACATATATTACATTTGCAAATTAACTCCTGCTGGATAGAATGACATGTTAATAACATGTTAGTTGTTTGCACTGCTCAGCGACTTAAACTGAAGGTAGAAGACACGACACATTATTAGCTTTATTTCTAATGTTTTCATAATGTTATATGGTTAGCAATTCTTCCATTAACCCATACCTTTTTATATAAATTACATTGCATTTAATACAGGGGCCCAGAGTGGTCTAATTACAAGCAGTTTCTTGTCTCCAGGTATTGTCCTGAAGGTCAATGGTCAAAAAGAAATGTATATTTATCAACATAACACTTACCAGAGAGCCATAACTATCGTCCAATCTTTGATGTATTTTTTTTTTTTTTTTGTGTCCTCTAATATTCTTCATTCCTTCAATATTAAACAAGTTTTCATGTTAATATTCAAGAGTAGAATAATTGTCTAAGTTTTGACTTTTGAATATTATTATTATTATGGTTTGATATATGTAATAGTTACAGCACATTATATTTTCAAATACAGTTTTATGAACAAGATTAATAATATTTATTTTGAAGAAATATCTAATTTAAAAATTGCAAGCAGTTTATTGTCTCCAAGTATTGTCTTGAAGGTCAACGCTCACAAAGAAATGTATATTTATCCACATAAGTCACCAGAGTCATAAATCTTGTCCGATCTTTAATGTATATGTACTACTTTTTAAAAAAAAAAATTTTTTTTTCCTCACTCCAATGCTAATGCTAGAGTGCCTGCAAGTTAGCACCAGCCGGACAGAACGACATGCTAATAATATGTTAGTGGTTTTCACTGCTCAGCTCCTTAAACTGCGGGTAGACGTCACAGTATTAGCTTTTACTTCCCATCATTTCATAATGTTATATTTTAAGTAATTCTTTCGTTAACCCAATACTTTTATATATTTCATTCCATTCAATACATGGGTCTTAATTTTTCTTCATTATGATGTGATATCTACTGCAGAAATTGACTGGCACTATTACCCCTTAGGATAATGACCAACTGATGTTTATGTTTTATATCATCAGTTGTCACATGTTTTATTGGGTTTTAGTGAAATGCATCAGACATCTTCATTTATTTTAACTTTTTAAATGATGTTATTTCAAGATCTTCATATAAAATCTTATATTGGTGTATCTGTTGTAATTAAATTGTTTTTTTTTTCTTCAAAATACTTTTGTATTATTATTGTGGCTGTCAACAAATAAAAAAAAGTTTCCAAAATAACATTTAAATTGTATTATCTCTCTCTCTCTCTCTCTCTCTCTCTCTCTCTCTCTCTCTCTCTCTCTATTAATTTAGAAGTTTCATACGCTAATTCTCCTTTCATTACTCACTAAAGTTACATGTTTTGCTTAGTTCCATTTAAGAAAGATATCATTTCCATATAACAGTTGTTGAATTCGGTAAAATCATTTTGTAAAATCCGTTGTTGGACTTTATGCGCACGAGTATGGTTTCGGATTCATTTATCGTTCACGATAAAATAAACATTACACTCACAACACCGTGTCTTCGCTAAATTCAGTATCAACTCTCTCTCTCTCTCTCTCTCTAACTATATTTTGAGAGACTGTGTGCTGTGTCCTGTTCATTCTAAGCCAACTTGGATATGCTAGAAAGCTTGCCGGTAGGTTCTCGTGGGTCGGTGGATCTTTACGGGGATATCCCTGCTTTTTTCCTCCACCATTAATACTGGCCTCCATGTATAGCCTATATTGTGTTGAAAATGGCGTTAAACCCAATAACAATGAAAACAACAACAACTCTCTCTCTCTCTCTCTCTCTCTCTCTCTCTCTCTCTCTCTCATATATATATATATATATATATATATATATATATATATATATGTGTGTGTGTGTGTGTTAATTCACAGATAACAGTAACCCTAATAAAGTACACAACTGCATTTTACTCCTAAACCGTTTGATTTATTGCCATTAACAAACCTATAGGGCTCTAAGATACAAATACTGTAGTGAAAACAGCAATCAAATCGCATGTCCTTTCAGACCAACATTGCCGTTGCGTGGAAAACTATTGTGATAAATATGGGGATTTTTGTTGGCCGGGAAAATCACAACAAAACCCTAATAAGACAGGTAGGGAGAGTGAATATGAACATAAGCTCTCCGAGATAGACATAACCAGAACATGCGTTCCTAAACATGGGTTTGAAGTTCAAGCCAACAACTAAACTTCTACATAGAAAATCAATTTCAGTAACAGGTAAAGAATTTACTAGAAAATTCACGGTAATGAAGTTATTAAATGGTAAACCAAACATAACGAAAACATAATTTGTAATGATAAAGTTTGTACCCGCAACATTCAGTCTTCTGCGATTCATTGTGATGGAAATAACAGAACGAACTTGTATGCAGGCATCACAGTATATACCCGAAAAATTGCGCAAAGATTAATAAATTATAAATTTATTGCAAATAAAATTTCCGGCTCTTAAGCCCACCCGATAATGTTAGACATAGACACATTTAGACCTTGTTAAAAATTCAGAAATTTCAATCTTGGTCAGTCACTTCTAAAATTCCCACATGAAGGTCCATAGTTCATTTATAGTGAGCGAATCGTATAACATTGCGGAATAAATATACTCCTTTTTGGCGTGTGTGAACTGGATTTTTAACGTAGCTTTAACAATGTTTAAGCATTGGGGCATCATACCGGAGACATGTAGCATGATGTCCCACCCAGTCACATTATCCTGACACCAGGCCGACCAGTCCTACCATTAACCCCTTAACGCTAAGCAACTAGCGAGGCAACTGTGTGTATCATTTTTTATTAATCTTTGGTATGGCTCGGCGTGGGTTCGAACCGGCGACCAACCTCATCCTAGAAGGAAGCTATAACAACCAGGCCACTGGGGCGGTCCCTTTGATGGCTAAAAATATGACGTATCAGAAACTAAGTGTTAGGGAACTATTTCAAGAATAACCACGACAAGAAAAATCCGTTTTAGAAGTTAACAAATTGTTAAAGCTGGGTTTTAAAAAGTTAACTTTTAATTTAACTGTAATTGGTTCCTACAAATATCTGACACATTAAAGCCAACCTACACGCGCTAACTCTTGCACATAACTTCCTTCCATTCTAAACACACTTTTATTTGCATTCTGAAATCTCATATTATTAGGTTACACATAGATTATGTTGCAGAAATGGAAGATTTTCATAAAGCAAAAATACAAGGAAAATGACAAAATTACCAAACTCTTGAAAGATGTATCTCGTCAAGGCGCATCTTTTGACAGAACTGTTATAAAATTCGGATGATTTGTCCCATAGCTACAACCCTAACCATAAGCTCTACCCGTACATATGTGGGGGCGCTATGTGCTGTAGACAGACGAACCACTATGTACAAAATATCTCGCCAAGGTCGATCTGGGAAAGGAAACTGCATGACCAATTTCCAAGTAATTACAGAGATATTTCATTAAAAAAATAATAATAAAAGCAACCCTAAATGACAAATATCCATTTTCAAATCGAAACATCTGTATTGATTTTGGTGAAAAAGTAAATATCGATAGGGCGCCATGAGACACGGATTGCGGTGAAAAACGTCAGAATCATCTTGTCCGTCCGTACGTTATTACCAGAAAACCACAACACTAAACCATAACTCTAATTAACAAGAATGAAATTTTCTCCAAAATGACTCAACTAATTTTAATGAACGATGTATCGTTGGATTACTCTTGACAACGCACATCTCGGGATACAAGTATCGTAAAATTACTATAATTTACATTACAGTGAGCGTTGTAGGTCATAGATTAAAAAAAAAAATTATAGGAACAAAATAAACCCAATTAGTATTATACATCATGTCTTCATAAATTAAAACTGCTCCGGTGGCCTAGTGGTTAGAGCGTTCGCCTCGGATGCGGGAGGTCGTGGGTTGGATCACCGGCCGAGTCATACCAAAGACTTACAAAAACGGTACTAACAGCTGCCTCAGCATTAAGAGGTTAGTGTTAGGACTGGTCGGCCCGGTGTCAGGATAATGTGACTGGGTGGGACATCATGATATATGTCTGCGGCATGATGCCCCAGTGCTAGACATCACTATAAACTGCTACATTGCAGACATCGTAGCAATATGACTGAAAAATTGTTAAAGCTATGTTAAAATTCCAAATCACATCACATCCAAATCACATAAATTAAAACATTATATCAAAATTTAAAAGCAACCTAATAAAAACTATTTTTAAAAAATTCAGCTTTTTGTTAAAATAAACCAAAACCAAATGAAAACCAAACAAATGCGGGTTGCTTATACTTCCGTAGTGGTAATGTTGTGACTGAACACGTAGGTCATCACCCGCGGATTATAACACCTGATTCTCCCCAGAACACCATTACCACCACATTTATGCATCCATCGAGACCGTTTCGGTGACTTAGTGGTTAGAGCGTTCGCCTCGGATGCGGGAGGTCGTGGGTTCGCTCCCAGGCATACCGAAGACAGGTTACATATTAAACAAATTATTATTGAGTTTTCCCGACACACACACACACACACACACACACCGTTTCCTAGGCCTACGTACGTTATCTGTAGACTCCCTAGCCCCCTCCCCCCCCCGACACGCAAGCTTATGCATTTTGGTTAAACACCCTCCCCCTCCATGCGTACTTACTAAATGGATGGCCCCTATTACGGACTTTATGGCCATATAAAGATGCGGTTACTCTTTTTAAACGATGCTCTCCTCTACCATAGCCAAACCATCGGTTGTTGTTACCTCGATTGCCGTTTTCTCGGTACCGTTGATAGTTGTACAGGCTGCCATTCATATTACTACTCAGTTTAACTCTGTCTGGTCTACAATGGGCTTGAGATATAATGTATATTTTTTTTAAAATTTGAATTGGCCCAGCGTCATTCTGCAAGTTCAGCTGCTTTTTGACCATCCTCATCTCTCGCAAAAAGTCATCATAGTTCGAGAAGGTGTCGAACTTAGGGCAAGTTTGGCTCTTCAGGAGGTCACTCCTCAGGTCGACCATTCCGAACCTCTTAATTTTAAGCAGCAACAGAGGCAGCTCCTAATAACATTTTTTTGTTAAAAGTATTCGGTAGGACTACTACAATTCCAGTTAATTTTTGAATGTTAAACTAACGGGAAAAAGTGACAGTGCTGTTCTTTTAACCATTTATATAAATGTTAACTGTACTGAATTCGAAAAATGAAAATAAATGCAGCTATTGTATGTGAATTCATGATGTGCAAAAATTTCCATTGTCCTGACTGACGATCACCAAGCCAAAATAATGCAATGTTTTTTAATAATCTTTTCAGGAAGCAGTGGGGGTGGGTGGAAGTAGAGAATATAATAGTACAATAGTAGAATGATATATATGGTGGTATATAAATCAGCTGAGGAGTCTCACACAAATCATTGAAGACCATCAATTTGCTATCATTTGTATGATGCAAATATAGGAATTGAATAGCATTTGAATATAATGACAGAGTTGCTTAGGTTTCTGCCGAGGGTAATGAATTATGGAGTGAAGTTATGAACTTTGTGATCCAGCAGAACATCTAGTGAATTGAATAATGCATGAAAACTTTTGTTTGCTTACTAATGATGGAATAATTTCTGACATGTCAAAGATAACTTTAAACATGCATACAGTAAATTCTGTATTACATAGCAGGAGGGAGGAAACAAAATGTTTGCTAATTTTTGGTAACTAGATTAACCAAGGACTTGCATTTTTATATAAATGTGTGTGCCTTAATATAATGATACATAGCATCTTCTGCTGATATATGACTTATTTAAGTTCACCTAAGCTTTATATTGTTAATACCATTTATCAAACACCCTCATGGGCTTTATGAAGTGGCATTATTAATGAGATTTATGAAACCCAGGGTGCATATGACAATGTCTTAAACAATTCAACCACCAGAGGCTGTTTTTATTTGTGTCTGGGAAATTGTGATGCAGACATGTAACATGATATCCCACCCAGTCGCATTATATTGACATTGGCCTCTGTATATTCAAGTACTAACAAAATATTTGATGAAGATAAATGTTTTATTCAATATTTTTTTTATACAGAAAAACAGTAACAATAACAATATCTAAATACAAAGAGATTATGGAATTTAACAATGACAAAGAGTTAAAATATAACTAAGATGGACATAAATATTACATATGTTTCATTTTTCTCCTTTTAATAATTATTACAAGACCTGTTAACATGTGAAAAAAAAAAGCCTTAATCATAATGCAAAGCGCTAGCAGCAAAAATGCAATCTCTTAGTACATGAATTGTATTATGGTTTTATTGAAATTAATGGTGTATTATAAATCACAATATAAATGTCAGGTTACTAACATGAGCATATACGTGTCAATGGAGCAAGCTGGGTGTGATTCACAACTGGTGTTCTTTTAGCCTAATGTCAACAATTTGAACATATTCCTTATATATAATCCAATGCATTGAGTAGTTCTCTTATTTAATACCTGATGTATGGAGAGAAAAAATTGTGGAAATAGGTGTAAAATCTCATTTAACTTTTTTTATCAGTTATTTTGGTGACAATGTGGCCTTATTTGGAAACGTAAACAAATTGTAGTAAAAATTTGGCGTGGTTAGAGTCACTTGATTGATAAGTTTGTTGTTGTTGTTGTTCTTGGGTTTAATGCCATTTTTAAGCACAAAATAGGTTATACATGGCAGCTAGTATAACTGTTGGAAGAAGAACCCTGGAAAATTCAGGGAAGAACCACCGACCCATGAGAAGCTACACAGACATAGGTGAGATGGCAGTGATCAAGAACGGTGAGCACTTAGACCACTTGTCCACTAAGGGCCCACCTTGATTGATAATAACATAGCGTAAAATATCAAAAATATGGTCTGGCAAGCCTTACGTGGAAAAGTGGTCATGGCGAGAGTCTCACATTATCTGTCAGTACATGTTTCATGAACAGCCTCTTACCTACTTTAAATGGGATACATTATAGTTAAAACATTAATAAAGCATGAATGAAACGGTAGCAATTTATGAAGAACACAGTACAACTCTGAATTCATATAAATCACTGTTGTCAACCTGAAGGATATACAGTCTGTCATAGGTGGCTTTGAAAAAAGTTGTAAAAGGGAATTTCATCGGTAAAAATTAAATTCCAGTTCCTGCCTGATTTGAGTCCTGATATTTATAAGGAAAACGGAGAGAACAGACAATGATAGCGCATCCGAAGGGACAATAGTAACGGAAAACAATACGAACAGAGACACTATACTCGTCAAACACCACAAGCGATGTTTACCAATCTCGAAGTCGCAATGATACGATATGGGATGACCCGCATTTCCACAGAAAAAAAATAATATATGAACACAAATGGATCACACACACACAAAAAGTTAGACAATAACAATACAAAAATGAAAAACAACCATAATCTGAAGAAAAAAATGAAATAATGACTTAAATATCAATAAATACTGTTGACATGTGAAAAACATATATACTCACAAGGAACATAGCCCATTAGTTTTAATCTGCATGCACATTTTTTTTTCAAGGAATATACTGAACTGTTATTTGCCAAGTTAAGTTGCAGAAAGTAACACTTATAATGTACTATTACATCAATGTGTCAACAGGTACCCTTGTACAAGAACAATACAACTTTATTACAACTTTATTTAGACCATGATAATTCTCTCCTCATTTTCCTTCGAAGTAATATTTAAGTAATATTTAATGTATAGGATGTCTGAATAAAATGAAAATAGATCATTTCACTTATAGCAATTATGACATATATCACTGCACACACAAAAAACATACCTCTACATCCTCTTTATCTTGCTCTCTCTCTCTCTCTCAACAATAAAGGGATTAATATAAAATTAAATGAGAAGTATAGTCGGCACAACAAAGATAATAATACTTTGTCTTTTTTAAGTGAAAAATATAGGAGAGCACCAGTAACATAGAAAACTTTTTTTAATTATGTGACTTATAAAATTCCTGGTCTAGGACCACATCTTTGAAAAACTTATTAACGCAGAAAATTAACCAAAGAGAAGAAGAAAATTTACAGTTGCATAAAATAGAGATATGATATTACCATAATAATATTTCAGATCTATATTTAATGCAAAAATATTTCAATGAGATCTTTTATATTTCTAAACTATACAACTAAAATCGTTTCTAATAAGTCCAACATTTTTACATTATCCATTTTTATCCATTTCCTTCAGCCAAAGATCAATTAATTGGTAAGTTCTGTTTGACACGATTGGTATTTTCTAAATCCTGATTGCATTTTATGAAATAGAGAGTATGTTTAAAAAAATGTATAGACCTGAATGGCTAAAAATTTTAAAAATAGTTTTTACAATACTGATAGAATTTATATTGGTCGGTAATTTCCTGGATCCTTCGTTTCTCATTTCTTAAACATATGTGTAACCTTTGCACATTTCAGTGTTTCTGGAAAATTACCAATCATTATAATTAAATTTATGATATGCATTAGTGGCTTTGTTATTACTTGTGCAGCCATTTTAAGAATTCGTGGACCAATACCATCCAATCCAGAGGATTTATTAATATTCAGCTTAATTACAATATCAAAACATCAGCTTCACTAACATTGGCTACTGAAAATTAATTATCACCAGGAATTTTAGCTATTATAAATAACAGAAGAGCATCAAGTTCAATTTTTTATGCTAGTCTGGTTCTGAATACTGTTAATGGAGATATTTATGAAGAAATTGTTGAACATTTCCACAATGTCTTGTACAGATGTTGCCATATCAAATAAACAGTGTGACCCCGCTATAGATTGCTTTGATGTAACACAAATTTGGATATAACATGGCTTCTGAAATGAAATATACATGTACTCTTCTCATAGGGACCCTGAGTGGCCGAGTGGTCTAAAGTGCTCTCCATTACGGGTCACTGCCATCTCACCTGTCTGCGTTGGTTCGAGTCTAGGATTTGGCCAATGTGGGTATGTGAGAAAGTTTGCCAGTAACTTCTCGTGGGCCAGTGGTTCTTCAAGGGGTTAGCCCTGGTTCTTCCTCCACCAATAATACTGGCCACTTTGCATGTTATATCATAATCTGCTTATCCTGACATCTGGCCTGAGTACTGTATGTTCCAGGAGATCTCATTACTTTTTTTTCTTAAATCATTTTTGGTAGTGGATATCATTCTCACAAGGAACTAGCTCATAATGAATGTTTTGGAAGAAACAGTGTTGGTTTATTGGCCGCTCGCTAGTAATTAATATTTTTATTTTCACTGAACTCTGTAAGTGGATTGTAAAATTAAAGAATACTCGTATTTTCTGTAGTAATCACTGACAACAGAACGGAACACCTGTGTATTCATTTTATGATGGCCTTCTTAAAGAAAACATGTATGATGAAAGGCAGAATTACTTCGCCAACAGAAATATAATGGGAAACAACCCACCAAATGAGAGATCCAATTGTTGGTCTATCTATGATAACGAGATTTGCTACAGTCAACAAACTTTTGAACGTATGAAACATAAAAAACTGCTACAACTGACCAAACAAATGCTATTTCCTTTTTTTCTTCATAAAAACTTATGCTTAAAATTGGTAAAATCATTGGCACAAAACGCAAACTAAATGTCCAGACTTTTGAAGCCATATAGTCTACATATAATCAAAAGTGCCCCTTTTTGCAAACGCTTGTATAACCCCTCCAGCCCACCATATTTTAGGTAAATAAATTGGTTGGTTAAAACAGGGTTTGATTTATAACACAACTGGGTTTTATGGAGCCAAACTACACTGTTACAGCAGGATCACACTGTATTGCTTTATTAATAGGAAAAGCATGGAAGCATCAGCAAGTGTGATCAGAAATGCAATATTTTGAATATTAATGTACAATGAATTAACTAATACAGATATGTCTAGTACTAATAATTAGTGAGCCGTAAAAAGTTAATGCTGTTCAGGACTGAGGAATTATGCTTGTGCTCCAAGACTTAGTAGAGGTCACATTCTCTGTGTAAATCTGCTGTATGTAGTAGCTACTGTAAATGGCTTTCCGTGGAGAATAACACAGTTCTTCTCCATCATAAGAATGACATTCATCACTGGATCTGAAAGATAAAAGCTTCCAGTAAGTAAGGAATTAAGGGGTTTCATATTTATGATACTTATTTATTTTAATGTGTGACTTATAGGTTCCTGTGACTAAGGCAGAAAAATAAAAACTATATATATATATAGAAAATATGTATAGTATGTATGCTGTATCAATGATATACTTCAAGATGTATAAATTTTTCATTAAAAGGAAACAAGACTTGCTGGTATATCAAATTGTTTTATAATAATACTTTTAAATCCATGTTTTAGGATGTGTGAATACATACCAACCTCTGACGAGGAAAAAGTGGAATCCAAGTGGACAAAAAGAGAAATAGAAGCAGAAAAAGAGTAATCCACATATAACATGCTACAATTTCAATAAACAATGATTTATTTGCCCCTCTAGTCTTTTGACATCCTTTACTGCTTCAAGTTTTCATATGTGGCACTTTTAGCTTTAGAAAGCAACAGATTTTCATGTTGCATTTTAAAACACTGTACCAGCTGAGATCATGAATGTTTTGCACACCAGTAGAGCATAAATTACTGGGTTACTAAGCCTGGATCTGTATTCACTTTTATGTTTGTTAACAATACTGAACAATCTCTCACTGTCAGCATTAGAATGATAAAGAACCAATATTCCTTTCATAGCCTGACAAAGAAGAGGAAATTTATATCTTCAAGTGATTGTGTCTTTTAGCTGGGAAATAAGGTGCCACTGCACATCAACTCTATCTGCATTAAGTATATTGTCAGGTAGAATCTAAACTTTATATTTCAGGAATTCTCGTTCCAGATGATCCAAGGCAGACAAGAGTATTAGAAAGTGATTATGTCTTGAAAAATAATCTAACACTTTTGAAGCTTTTTGACTGTCTCCCATTTACATCAGCAACTGAAGCATTAAAAGCAGTTCATCTCCATAGGGGAATTTCTGGAGCATGTAATCACAGGTTGTAGCATAATAATCTCTAACATTATCATAGAACGCCTTCACAGCAAGAGTAGAATTGTGTTCTATGAATTCTCTTGCTTCTGCACCAATAGCAAAATCATCATTATCTTTCTATTAAGAACTTGGTAAATAACACCTCTGTGTTTATAACATTCATGTCCGCACTTTAGTTCTGCTGCAGATAAGAAGATCCTTAAGTATTGGAGTTCGTAAGACGAGCCATTCATATATTCATCTTTGAAGGATTGTTTTTTTTTTGTGTCTTTCTCTGATCCACCTGTGAATTTTTTTGAAAAAATATATGTGCTCTAACACAAACATCGACTAGAATACATCTGAAGACTTTTAGCGCCAAATAGTAAAATTATTTCCACCTGGCCTGCAATAGATGTCACGTGATGCTGCCCTTGTGTCCTCATCTTTGTAGGATTTTGTTATTTTTTGTTTCGTTTACTTTTGGCCTTTTTCTAATCCATCTGTGAAATTATTTGAAAGGAGATACTTTCGCTCTCATACACGCATGGACTAAAATAAATTACACTGTATCACAAAATACCTATAGACTGGTTTTGTACTAAATATAAATTAGAAAAAAAGAATCTGTGAGCAAAGTTTAAAAATTAGAAAACCAGTATATTGTCTTGTATACTAAGCCATGAAGCTGCTATGTATAGAATATGAGGTCAAAAATTTTAAAGTAGAGCATGTTTCTGGCTAATAGGATAGTTGCTATAAATAGTACATAATACTGTTAAGAAACAGCATGGACAAGTTTACTCTTATATTGTAGTTATGTAGAAGCCATCTTTTCTAAAATATGGTATGTGGGATTAATAAAAGTGAGAAAACAAACAATTGATTGTTTTTGGAAGGTGGATATACCAAAAAAGTGTAATCAATATACGTTTAGGTGTAAGGCGTAATTTAGTGAAAAAAAGCGTAATGATTGGCATGTATGTGTATGTAGTATAAATAAATTTATAGTTTTAACATGACTAAAATTTATGTACCCACAAAATGTTCATTATCAACGTCCTACAAAAATGTCATCGATTATTGTAATAATAAAGCATAATGATACATTTCAAACACATCACTGAAATTTAAAGATTATCTGTCTCATTGTCACTTTACTTTAATGTTCTTTACACTGTAGGTACGTAATAAATAAGACCTTCATAGGTCACATTTTCAAAATTGTCATAAAATTTATTATTATGCACAATTTTGCATGACCCCTCACCCATAAAATCCCTGTATAACTTCTTTATGGATATCTTAGAAGTGTATCACTAATTAAAATAACTGATGAAAACTTATTTAACTTGTATGAGATAAGAAAAATGTGTTAGCAGATTGAACACTTTCATTTCCAGTATAACCATGATCATCCCATACAAGTTTCTGAAAACATAAGACATCTTCATTATGGTAAAGTGCTGATCAACTTAAATGTTTTTAAATTCTGGAGCCAATAGCATAATGAAACCATGATAGCTGGTACATGTAGTTGAAATCACATTAGGAGAACCTTGGAAAGTGCTTCAACATAGTGCCCGGACAGAGGATGTTGGGATTTTAATGGCTTATGCTCAAATAAGGGGTAACAGGAGTCTGCTAATATTGGCAAAATTCATGACCGAAATGTGAAAGTAAGTTTTGGTAGTTAAAAAAGTTGGAGATTTGGAAAGGGGCTGTCCATTTAGTACATACGCATGGAGGGGAGCTGGAATTAACCGTAATGCATACACTTGCGTATGGAATGGTATAATGATAACGTACGTACGCATAACCTATTCGACTGGGTTCAGTTGGCATTTGAATTTTAGCGGACATGAGAAAAACTTTTTAAAGTTACACAGTTATTTCTTGGATGCAAACAGACATTCAGTGGCGGTGGACTATCTGTTTTATAAAAAAAAACAAATACTATTAAGCCTTGATTGTTCATACGTGAATTAAATATAGGCTGTTATACATAATTGGGTGGTCAAGCATACATACACAGGTTGGGGTGTGTGTAAAAAAAGTATGCATGTGTACAGGGAGGGGTGTAGGGGTGCAGCTTTGCCAGACTTTTGCATACATACTAAGTGGACGGCACCAAAGAAGCTGGTGCAAGACTAAACTTAGTATGTTACCTGTGAAATCAAATAAACTGTTATTAAAAAAAATAACACATAGGAATTAAAAGATCAACTACCAAAAATTCAATAACCATTGTAATTCCAACTATTGTCAACTTATTAATGGTACTGAAACTAACATTAGTGAGCAAGACAAGAAATTATGTACCAGCTTTTTTCCCCACTAGACACTGGCAAATTTAAAATTAAGAACTATCGTGGGAATAAGTCCTATAATAAATAAAATTGAAGAATGATGCTTCATTGTGGCACCAATAGTAACATCAGTGTATGTAATGAATGGCCATGACATCACTTTCATCATTTTTATCATCAAAGAGTGCTACTGAATAAATGCTCCCACCATAAATCTTGATAGTAATTCACATAAAACAGGCCGATGTATGCAAAACAAAAGAACATTCTTCAGCAGATACACTGAAGAATTCAACATTAACAAAATATAAAAACACTTGCAAATAAGAAAACATGGTTCACCTTATCTCATGCAAAATGTACAGTAGTAAGTATAAGGAAACACAAAAACTTAACATAAGAATGAACCTTCATCTTTCTGATTAACATACCCTAAAAAATAGACTTTAGTCTGGTAGATTTCTCTTTGCCTTTGATGATGCAGTCGTTCTGGATTTGCCCAATGCCATTACTGTTCAAATGAACAAATGAAAGAAAAAGAATATATTGCATTAGATGTCAATAAATCTTGCATACTATTCGTCAAAACAAAAAGGAATAACAACATACACATAATACATAAAATTGTTTATGAAACATATCATATCATATTATTTACATCAGAGTCCACTTTAACATGAAAAAGAAAAGAAAAAGGTCAGCTTTTGTATTCTGACTAAGAACTTAAAAACTGATGCAGACAGCATTGTTTCATAATTTTCCCCTGCATGAACTTTTTAACGTGGCTCTACATTTCACTGTTTTCATTGATTTTCGAATTAAGTCTGCTTATATTTTCACAGTGTTTATGTAAATATACCAAAATAACTGTGTCAATGACAGTGACACACACACATACACACAGTATATATCCAGTTCTGTATTGTCTTGACAAAATTGTGAGCTTCATGTTTTAAGCTCATTTGATGTATCAGTATTATGGATAATGGGTATGAATGTGAAACCTTATGCAGCCCTTAAAACAAAAATTTATGTTCATTTCATGATGTTTTCAATTACATACTGAACCATAAAATTTTAATAGAAGCAGAGATATTGAGTAAAAAAAAAACAATGGTAGGAAAGTTTATTTGAATTCTATATTGAAATACTTCTGGAAAACAAGCATAAAGAGAAATACTGCAAATTACGCTGGTTATTTTGTTCCTTCTTTCAGAATGATCTCCTGACAATCGATAAATTGTGGAATAAGAAATAAAAACAGGCATTGCCAACTTTTCAAAACAGTTTTTATTTTATCTTTCTTTTTTCATTTTTCCTATATTTTCTTCGTCTGATATTTGAAAACCGGTCAAACAAAGCACTGTAGAGCTATAACCCTCTCAATAGTCTTTATCATTACTGAAAAAAAACAAGTGCCTGTGACTGTAAATACTATTTAAGATGAATTAAAGTGTAAAGAATAACAAAGCAAACTAATAATAATTATTCATGACTAATGAGTTTCTGTGTGGTATAGATTTTTTAATGAATTTTTTTTAAAAAATCCCTCATATTGCTATGATATCTGCAGTGTGATTGTTTCTAGTGATGTCTAGCACTGGGGCATCATGCAACAGACATGTAGCATGATGTCCCACCCAGTCACATTAACTTGACACCAGTTGGACCAGTCCTAACACTAACCTCTTAATGATGAGCGCCAAGCGAAGCAGCTGTTAGTACCATTTTTGTTGTAAGTCTTTGGTATGACTTGGCCACAGGATTAAACCCATGACCTCCAGCATCTGAGGTGGACTCTCTAACCAATAGGCCACCAGAGTGGTTCATGACTGATGAAGTCTAAAATAACTTGCAAGATGTATCGTTTGTATTGATTCCCCATCTGTTGTATCAATATGTGTACCACAGCAGCTAAAGTAAATGAAAGAGCAGATCATGAACATTCAAATTCATTTGCATAACCAGCATGTAAATCTGAAAATTAAATGATATGAAATCATCAATGTGAACAAACAAACATTGAATATTTGAATAATGCACTTAATAATAATAATGTGAAATAACTTACACATGATGAATTGAAAGTGAAATATATAAGACTTAATGTAACTATTGCTTTTAATACAGATACATAGCACTTGTTGCCTTTAGTGCTTGTAGGAAAAATTAATAATTGTGGCTGATACGGGGTAAAATATTTACTTTATTGTAAAATGGAGCAATTGAACACACAATTGTGACAAAGATTTTAAGTTTATATTAATAAATAATAGACAATTAAAAAATGACCATACAAAGCTTAAGGTAAGGGAAACGTACCATTTTTTTTATGACAAATTGAAATGTTTTTGTTAGCTTGTCTTTAGCATAGGACTCATCTATAATGTTTCAACACAGTGAAGATGTCATGTGAACATCTTTTTGACTATAAGGTGACAAAGCCCTTCTGTAAAGAGCCATATAATTATCAGCTGAAATACAGAAGGAAATAATCATAAATTACAATGATATTTTATGCGCAAAGGAACAGTAAAGTCACTATGGTCTAAAGAAAAAACATGTTAAAAATAATGCTTAATTGATAAAATAATTTAACCTAAGAATAGTAAGTTTGGTGAGTATACCGGTAATATGGTGATAATGTTTGGGGTTCTCAATAAAGTATGTATGAAACAACTGTGATTTTTTACCACCTTTCCCCTTACAGACTGCACAGAATATATTTTTGTACACCCACTGTGTAAACATATTGGTGAGCCACCATCCCTTTTCCAAGAATAGCTGGGACAATTGAATTTTGAATGATGAAGTTATTAGGATATTCATTAAATATAAGCAGAGGTTTAAATTAATACTAAGTAATGAAACTTTACAAATGAAAATAAGAAAGTGTTAAACAGCAACTAATATTTAGTAGATTTTATCAGGTTAAAAAGTGTAATAGTAAAAAATCAGAAAGTGACTAAATTTATGATTTCAACCAATCGAACTGGATTACTGGAATATTTTCAGGCTTGTCATCACTTGGAATGACAAAATGACCGATTTCAATTTTTATCACCAGCTTTGACATCATCGAAATCATGAACATTAACAGTTCTTTTCCTGAATGACAACTATTGTAAGCTGTGTATAATCATGTGACATTTCATGCTGAACTGTAAATGGTACGGCTTTACAAATTCTCATGAGGAGTCAGGGTCTGGATTGCATAATATGTCAGATCATGAGATATCCCAACCAGTCCTGTCAGAAAATGAAGAATAAATATGTCTTCCACAATGTGCACCATGGGCAAGAACACTAAAAGGTAATCACACTTCATAACTTTAAGTAGTAACTGGCTCTGCTTGACTTGGCATAAGGGCCACTTTGCATCTAACTCATCTGCTTGTTATGATTCTGACTTGACTGGCTCAACATCTCTAAATAAACATCAGTTATCAAGGGATTTTGACAACTGCAGCTGCAGAAAATGCTCATTAACAGTCACCCTGCTGCTAATGCTTTTTCAAAACACTTCACCCTCACACCATGTATACATACTTTATGGATGACCCATTAGTTTAGGAGAAAAAACATATATGACAGAATGAATTAGACAGGTCAGTATCACAAGCTTTATATAAATCATTATATAATAATGGTAAATGTAAATATATATGGACATGTTATTTCAGAGGTCTCGGAAATGCTTAATCACGCGTATTTGGAGGCCAATGTTTTATCTTGGATGTAATAGGTGGGCGGCAACAATCAAAGACTTACCTGTCATGCTTCAGCCACCTGCTTAGTGGGTAAATGTGTTGATTCATTAGCTGTGTTGACATTTACATTGACATAATTTAGTGGCTGAAAGACCCATTGATATACAGGTTGCCATTATAAGACTACATTAAAAAAGAACACAATGCAATAACTGGGTGGCAGGTTCAAAGGCTGTAACTGGTGGCTGGATGGGACAATGTATTGATATTTACTGTGAATAAATTCAGAGGCAGAAAGAACCAGAGATGTAAATGTGGTCATTTATAAGAGTATATCAAATAAATAAATTTATATTTTATTATTGTCTTAATTTCTGAGCAAAGTAGAATAAGCAGTGAATGTGACCTCGGAATCAATACATGCTGAGACTTAAACAAAATACCATTCGCAAATTTGGATAAGTTTTTGGGGATTAAACAGCAAACTGACAAAGACTAAAGATATTCAGAAGAGTACTCAAGTTACTAGTCTAGAACTGATAGTTCGGATGACACAGTATCTAAATGTATGAAAGTGCTTGGAATAAGACATTCTTTGGACTGATAAAATGTGTGAGTGTGTGTGTGTTTAACGTAGCTTTAATAATTGTTCAGTCCTATCACTATGATGTCTAAAGTGCGACAGTTTATAGTGATGTCTTGCACTGGTGCATCATGCCGCAGACATGTAACATGATGTCCCACGCAGTCACATTATCCTGACATGACACCAGGCTCACCATTCCTAACACTAACCTATTAATACTGACCGCCAAGCGAGGCAGCTGTTAGTACCATTTTTGTAAGTCTTTGGTATGACTCGACCGGGGATCGAACCCACAACCTACCGCATCCGAGATGGAGTCTCTAAACACTAGGCCACCGGAGCGGTGGGGGAAAGATGATGCTACATGTCTGCAGCACGATGCCCCAGTGCTAGACATCACTATAAACTGCCACACTGCAGACATCGTAGTGATAGGACTGAATAATTACTACAGCTACGTTAAACACACACACACGCACAAACTCGTTTTCCAGAAATCCACTGGCAAAGAAGAACTAGTATCTTACGGTCATGTAGTGCATATAAAATATGTACATGATAGGTGGCGCTATGCAAAAAAAACCCTTAAATTTTCAAGATATTAAACCCGCAATATCGTAGGAAGAAATGCAACTGCAAGAACCAAACTAAAAGTAAATGAATTCTTACTAACAGTTTAATTATATATAATAGTACTAAATAGTAATAAAACAATGCGATCGTATTACCAATTCACGAAAACTGATAAACCAGTGCTATACATCACTATAAGCTGCCACTGCAGACATTATAGTGACATGACTTAAATTGTTTTAAAGCTATGTTAAAAATCTAAAACACACACTGTAATATACAGGCAAATGTACGTTTATATGGACATGTTATTCGTAAAACTTGAATAGTACTGGTTGTTATTGTCACCAAATATGGATTTGCACTGACAAAGTTATCATTCAACTTAATGCATCTGCTGAACAGACTTCTGATGTTAATGATCAGCTGACTGTAAAATATCAATAAGATTACCATCAAGGTTGTAAAATGTCTGTTTTAGGAGATTTTTGGATGGATTTTGGTATGTATAGGATATGGGAAGATATAGACCCGTATATAGACCCAGCTAAGTCTTTACAACTGCTACGGTAACATACATTTGAGTGATGAAGCTGTATCATGTATATTTATCATTTAAGTAGACCAAAAAGGGTCTTAAAACTTGTGTCGTTATGTCACAAAATTTATGAGACTCAGTCAATTCAGTTTTTGATTTAAAATGATTAAAATTTGAATTATTTGTTTCCTTTTGTTTAGATTTTCTGTTGTCTACTATACACGAGTGCTTTGATATTTCTGGTCATAAAGTCTGTAATCAGCAAGTAAGTTAATAAAAACAATGACCCTCAAGATATAATTTAAGTCTGTTGTTGTCATTTGTATTAAAATGAATTTATTTTCCACTATAAATCAGATGGCTGTGGGAAACAAGCAATAAATTGATGTTATGAAAAGTCTGTGTTGTGAAAGGGGAGTTACTCTGATATTGCAGTAAGACCAGCAACAAAAAAAATAATCTGATAATGGCATATACTTGTATTAATGTTGGAAATTTAATGTATCATTGTGTTGCACAAAGTGTAATGAACTTGAAAAATGGATGCTACTTCTATGGCACTCATTATGCCACCTGTGCCCTACAGCAACATAAACTTATAAGAAAGAATTAAAGAAATGCATTTGTAAATAACCAACCACAATGACTGGAGTTGCTCTGTGATTGTTGCTGAGAATGAACAATCAATATGAGGATGAAAGTACATATAAACCTACGATTGTTTGAACAACAACTGGTGTTTCAATGAAAAGTAATAAATTCTGTATAATGCAGCTTTCAAGTCAACACCTGTTAAATGCAAAAGCCACCAAAAAAAAATGACATTAACATGCTTCACATTTTGATTCTTATTTGCTAACAAAAATTAGATTTCCTAGTCAATGACCATCACAGTAATCATATGATCTAACTCTTGTATAGCATTATCAGACAACAAACTGGCTAAACATTTTGTTAAAGTGATAGAAATTTTAAGAAGATATTGATTCTACCTGAGAACATAGGTTAAGGATATTATTTTTAAACAGTAGTATTCATGGGTTTATTAATCAAATAGTGTACGTGTCAGCAATACTGACATTTTCCCAAAATAAACTGGTGATTTAGAACTAGTAACCTATGGTCATGTGGTACATATAAGTACACAATATGTGGTGCAATAGATAAAATAAATACCGAAATATTAAAAAATATCGAGATACCACAGAACCAGTATCGTCGGAAGCTAGACCATACCATATTGGTTTTTCCACAGGGGCTCGTATCGTTACTTACAATTGACCTGTCATATATATACTATAATACGATATTTATGTTGTAGAAATATCTAAAATGGGGAGGCAAGGGTCAGAGGAAACTCGTATCGTTACTTACAATTGACCTGTCATACATATACTATAATACGATATTTATGTTGTAGAAATATCTAAAATGGGGAGGCAAGGGTCAGAGGAAACTCGGACTAATGTACTATATAATAACTACAATATAGCACATGCATGACAGGTCCATTGTAAACAACGATACGAGCCCCTGTGGGTTTTTCCAAAAAATTTTTTACCAGTCCTCGAAAATTAATAACGGTAAAAAACGTTGAAGTGTTTTAATCGGAAATAAATGTAATTGCCAGTACCCAAATAAAATGTAAATTATTTCTTAGTAACGCTGTCAGTATACATACTAATACGAGTACTGCCGTGTAGACAAAAAAATGCGATCTACTAAAACACGAAAACTGATAACGGTCATAAATGGGTATGAGGCGTACTATTTCATATAATTTCAGTTCTAATTTCAAAACGGGTCTATTAAAAAGTATAAACGTACAAAGAATTCATAGAAACGGTAATAATAATAATAATAATAATAATAATAATAATAATAATAAAACTAAAACTACTAGCGAAATAACCTTGCAATTCAACCAATCCACGAAAATTGATAACGCCACCAATGGCGGTCTAATTTCAAATAGAACTTTAAAAATTTGTAATAATAAACAAAATAACATGTAATTACCAGCGTTGAAATGAAACGTACAATGCATTATTAGTAACGGTTCAAGTATATATACTACCGGTCTGATAACATAATACTAAATTTCCAGCAGCACAAGTCTCCACGTCAATGTTATTTTCTATAAACCACAATGTCCAATGAAAACCATCGTTTCAACAAAGTCATTTGCATATTTGCATATTTAATGAAGGCAGGATTTCTCCATTATCCCAAGTGTTAATATCCCCTATTTTTAAATATTATTTTGCTATATAAAATGGGTTAAATGTTCAATAATAATAATAATAATAATAATAATAATAATAATAATAATAATAATATCATCTAATTGTGATTCTTTAATACCAACATCATACACCAGCTCAATAACTTAAGAAAAATTATTTTTACCTTTCAGGCCACATACATTAATAGAACGAATACTATTTTTAAAAAATACATTTTTTTAAAAAAATGTTCAGTACGTTTATTGAAATATGGTTCAATATATCGCTTCCATTTAATTAAATTGTATTCTGCACTAAAATTATTTGCATAAAATTGTCAAGATTACCATCGCACTAATCCATAATATTCGTTGTTTTCCCTTTTTTCGACATCGTGCTGACCTATTTATCCTTGTTCACCTCAGACGACCCTGTCTCTATTGTCGTCTGCTCACTGGACATTAGCATTGTTATTTGTTACTGCTGGCAGGCACCATATGGGGAATAAGATTATGTCTCAGGTCCTACTGTTTCACCTAGGACTAGGACGCAAATCCGTTTTTTATAGTCATTTTGCTACATATGGCCTTTTTGTATGTACGTATTGTTTCAGAATGTTGCTTTATATCAAAATGCCACATCATGACATGATCCTGGTGGTTTACAAGAATTTATTTAACGAATCTTATTAGACATTGTATATTGTAAACATCATGTTCGGTCGTGACCCTCTGCTTGATATTCATCTCGTGACAGGTAAAGACCAATTGTGTGAATTCAGTTCACTAATACTATTAAATGACGTAGTCCGAAGTAGGAGCCAGTCTCATACAACTATGCTGACACCTGTCTATAGTATGGTATTTTTGGCATTCTAACATCAAGGTTCACTGAATGTCCTAACACTAAATGTTGCATATCGGTCACTTAAAAATGACCTTCCGTTATGATTCCCTCATTATCAGGACGGGCCATATGATGTGCGGACCCAAAGCAGCAAACGATGAGCGCGGGGCTCAAAAGCAAACAAACATATTACATTGCTTGACAGCACGAGACCCAAGGCGGTTGTCCTCATTAGCCTTGCCCTAGGACCGGTCCTGCTCTCTATCTGTTATTCAGCGACAGTAAAGAACAATTGTCCACCGTCACAAACACAAAACTATCGTCTGAACTAGAAGTCAGTAACGCGTATCCACTATATTAAAAATTCCAATATGACAGCTCAATACATCTGTCTCTTTCTTTGTCAGCCTATAGTAAGTAATGTTCTCTTTGTATTCCTGTCTGTTTCTATAGCTATCTTTTTAAAATGTTTAAAACGGTATGGTAGCTTTACGATAAAATAGACAAGTTGGACATTCATGAAGGGTAACTATTACAAAGAGGATTTGTAACTAAACAGGTACCAGCATTTACAAAGGATCTTAAATTAGTTCAATAATCAGTCAGTCTCTCGTTCCTACTTTCTTGGCAATCCGTTGTTCGACATTGCTCAATCAAGCTCGTGTGTAACATGTGTTCAAATTACAAATACATTTTAAAGGATGATTTTTAATTTAAAAGAACAACAATAATTTTAAAAGTGTTTAGTCGATAGCAGAATTGTCATTCCGCGGACTTTGTGTCGCTGCCAACGAATATGCACTATTGCATACTGTTTATAGATCAAATTAGGATGACTTCCTCCCACCCGCCTTAGAAGGTCAAAACTGGTGGACATCCAAACAATGCAGAAAGCTGAATTAGTAAGGGACCTATCCTTTGTACTGAAATTTGTTTTTTGTTGAAACTAAATGGCCAAAAACAAATCATTTCTAAAGGAGAGTTTCTAGGATATGATTCCGTAGCTATTCCTGGCTCTCCTTTATTTCCCAAGATAATGCTTGTGAGTATATAATAGAGAGTATACATTTTCATTCCAATTATCAGACATCATGTCATCGTTCTAAAATGAAAAACTTTGAAATTGTTATTAACCCAAAGTTACGCGGGTTGATTTAGCTACCATTCATGAAATACGGGTATACACGAATCTTTCTTTTCGTCTCAGTTTTAGATGAGGTTGTGCTTCTTGGGATTGTTAAATGGTTCATTTTTTTCAGAATTATATCAACTTACATGGATACCGAATTAGCGATTCCTTCAATGACTAACTTTGTTTTAACCTGACAAAAAATGTACCAGTTTCTGCTATAATGACTTCCTTGTTCTTGAATCAAACGAATCTTCCAGAAACAAAGAAATTTGGTGTTTCTGTTTTGAGTGATTCTATCGCCAAATATGTGACAGGAATTTTGTTCGCTCGGATTCAAGCATTCTATGTAAGCAATTTGCCAAAATCACAGAATAAGATTCAAACAAATCAGGTCTGTGTCAGCTCAAAATTGTAATCGTGTTGGCACAACTTTATAGTATGTAATACTAATAATAAAATGAGGACTTTCTATGGTGCCTAATCTCTAGAAGCTCCAAGCACTTTACAACATTAGACAACATATATAACATAAAAAGCATATATAATGATATGATCACAAAAAAACACCATGAAATTAGAAACCATAAAACTTGCTGAAAAGATTTTAGGTAGGAAACAATTTTAGGTCTTTAAGTTTGTTCTTGCAGTCGAAATAAGTGAGTTTTAATAGCACTTTTGAATCGGATGACTGTCTTTGTGTCTATGTTCAGAGGGCAATTCGCTCACGTAGCTGGGCCCTGGTATGCAAGAGAACGTTGTCCATATAATTTCGTTGTCATAGTGGGAATAATGAGTATACGATTGTCAGAAGAGGAGCGTAAGTATCTTGCTGGTGTATACACATGGGTGAGGTTGGATAGGTGTTGGAATGGAGTCCGTCATCGAAACGTAGCACAGAGAACACATTTTAGTTTTGATATTGTATCGAATGAATACAGAGCAGCGGGAGGTGTGCTCTAGTCGTGGTACTGTAAGGATGATCCGATCAGATGTGGTTTTTTTAAAAACGTTTTAAGTGTCATAGATCATCATATAGAATGAAGAGAAAAGGTCCAAGAACGTTCCATGTGGAACACCACAACTGGGTTGGAGTGTAGTCCATTTGCGGACACAATTTGTGTCCTGTTGACCAAGTAGGATTTATACCCCAGTAAGACTGTACCATGAATGCCAAATACACGCTGAAGACGGTGAAGTAATATATCATACATCATTAACTACTTTTAGAAGAGTAGTTTCAGTATTGTGGCAAGGGCGATATGCAGACTGTACTTTTCCAAAAAGACTGAATTCACATTAAATACAAGTTGGGTTAGAACAAATTTTTCTAAGATTAGTTATATGAATGAGAGTATATTATTTCCATTTCAGAAAAATGGAAAAAATTTCTTAAAATCATACAACAAATCTCAATAAGTCCATCATATCTCGATTACCTATTAAAATAATCGTATTGTGTTTCATTCCCAGACGAACAGTCTCAGCATAACTAGTTGACAAGATCAAAAATATTAAGAAAGACCTTAACGTCACATGTTCCCAAACGAATGGTCCATTTGCTTCAAACATGTCAAGTATTCCTGGAAGGAACTCGGAACTCGTGTGTTCAGCCTAATATCTTTCAATATCATGTCTCATTTAACAAAACGCAAAAGTATAGCGAAATTTCATTCATCCATTCCCAAATACAAGTAATAATTTTAACGTGTATCCCTTGAGATCTACAAAACCATATTTATCATTTATATTTACAGAAAAACCTTTGAGGTATTGATTCTGTGAATGACAGAGACTGTCAAGAACAGATTCTTGAATTTCTCCTTTCACAGTCTCATGTGGTGATACGTCGAAATGCATGGGTCTCATGTAGTGATACGTCGAAATGCATGGGTCTCATGTAGTGATACGTCGAAATGCATGGGTCCTGTCAATTGTGAATAAGATGTAGTAGTTTAGTTTAGGTTTGTGTGTTGGCCTTATTTGCGTACCTGTGGTTTTGCCGCTGAATTTTGGATCATATTGCATTATTAATTCAAGTTTGTGATCAAAATATTTCATTCAATGAGCTGCAGAATGAAATTTATTTAATTGTTTGTTTGTTTGATTAGGATTTTTAACGTAGCTTTAACAATTTTCAGTCATATCGCTACGATGTCTGCAGTGAGGCAGTTTATAGTGATGTCTAGCACTGAGACATCATGCCGCAGACATGTAGCATGATGTCTCACCCAGTCACATTATCCTGACACCAGGCCGACCAGTCCTAACACTAACCTCTTTATGCTGAGCGTCAAGCGAGGCAGCTGTAAGTACCATTTTTGTAAGTCTTTGGTATGACTCGGTCGGGGATCGAACCGACGACCTCCCGCTTCCGGGGCGGACGCTCTAACCACTAGGCCACCGGAGCGGTTACCAAATTTATTTAATAATAAAGTGTATAAATGTATATTAAACAAACAGTTATCTGTAAGAACCGGCATTAGTATTATTATTATTTGTAAACAAAGTGATGCATAATAAAATTTTCTATTTAACCTTTTGTGATTTTGTAATAATTTCTCTTGTTTATTGACGGCGATGAAACGACGGCGATTCTGCTTAGCATTTGAGTTATTGCATAGTTATTACGTTATAATGCTGCTCGATTTTAATCATTTTGTGTTAATTAGCTCAACTGCATAATCAAAATTCTTCATTTATTGTCATGTGGAACTAAATTTGACAGCTTGCTTATGTAATTAAGTGTAAACATTAAATTATAAAATAATTCAATAATACATGAATTGTTAAAAGTCATCACTTGTCTTAGTGTATCGCCACATATTCTTTTGTTGAACAATATTAACTAGTTCGGAACTAATAAACATTTGTATCTGTCCATCTATATTACACTTTGTTTCCCTGTCAGTGTTTTAGTGTGATGACGCGGGGTGAGGGACTTATATTCAGTTCATCTATTTTGTTACGACATCTACCTAATTCACATATTTTTTTTCACTCAGTCTCATTATACGCACAAAAATAATAATTAGCTTGAGAGTAGAAAGGCTGTACTTCCAAGTATTTGAACTTACTTGTACCAATTGTACAAAAAAAAAAACGTGATGCAAAACGGCGTAGTAAAATTCACTTCTGTTGTTTACAGGTAGGTATTGGGGTGGGGTGGTGTAGTGGTACGCATCAGAAATGCACAAACAATAGCCTGGTTTATTCGGGAAAAGCAGCCGGAAATTATTCTGTCTAAAGGCAATGAGCTAGTTTACTGTCATCATCGTAAAAAAAGAGTGATGTGGTGTATTAAATGGGACAATAGAAGAATGCCCTGCGACCTGTGTAGAACCCGCTTTATGAGCAGTGTCCTTATCTGTAAACTGTAAATTTATACTGAGATCAAAGACCCTGGTAGCCAGTAGGAAAATAAAACGCCTGATGTGGAAAGCAATGACCCGTACGAAGCATAAATCGAGAACGGACGCAAACAACCCTTATCACTATGTGCGAGACACAAAGTGTCACGGAAAACGACGCGAGTGGTTGAGAATGTGTTCAGAGACGATTTAGAGTTACAAAAACTTAACCTTTTTGTACTGAAATATGTCTTTGAATGAAATTAAATTAAGACCCCACCAAGCATTTTTATTGTTAACTACATGAATGAAAGTACCCGGAATACTGGTGTTCATCATCCATCAGAAATTTCTGGATACGATTACTTGTCATAAAAAGTCGTACATAAAAAAGCAAATATTAAGAGAAAACACGCTAAGATGAAGAAATATGTCTACTTTTCGTCAGCTAGTGCCTGGATGATTTGATTGCGGAGAAAAGATCTAATTATACGCACCAGTTTGACTTCGATTGCGGGAAAAGATCTCGTTGTTCGCACCATTTTGACTTTGATTGCGGAAAAAGATCTCATTTTTCGCACCATTTTGACTTTGATTGCGGGAAAAGATCTCGTTGTTCGCACCATTTTTGATATACGCTCGCTATCACCGGTAATAAAATTATACCGAGTACGACTCTCCTTGCAGAATTTCATTGACATCAGGCTAGTTTGTTCTCTCTTAACCTTAGTCTATTGTCCTTTTTGAAAAAAGCACACGAGTGCATTGACTGGATCCCACCTCCATTCTCTAATAACATACTAAAATCAAATATAAAACGCAGAATTAGAAATCAGACTATATATGGTGTCACAGATGTACTACATTGTGACGTTATCAATATATTTTGTCACTTGTTGTGTACTGAAAGATAACGTCGTCGGCCGCGTTCATCGTCACTGCAAGTAAAGAATTCCTGACTTATTCATCCTATGTGTTTGGGGTATTTTAAATATTTTGCATATGTTATATTTTATTTCTCAGAACTTGTTAGTACATTTTATGCCGATCGATAGACAAAAGAATGTTCTATAAAATGATATAGAGCAGTACGTGCAGCACGCCAAACAAGTGCAGATAAAAGCGTATGACGTAGCATAGGTAAATGACAGTGACATCAAAAGCTCAGAGAAGGACTATTCCGATACCCTGCAAAGATCACCTTGTAAAATTTAGGCGCTCGTGGGGTACTCTCTGACTGATATCAAGACCAACTAGGCTAAAGCTTAAGGATCACGTTATATGTCATATCCTGCGATTTTAAAGTTGTTTCGCAGTTTTCAAAACGATGAGAAAGCTTACCAGTTGTTTCCCTTAGTTTGGTGGTTCTTACGTTTTTTATATATCTGATTCTTCATTCACAAACTATACTGAACACTCCGGTGGCATAGTGATTAATACGTCCGCCTCGGATGCGGGAGATCATTGGTTCGAACCCTGGCTGAGTCATACCACAGATTTTCAAGCATGGTACTAACAGCTGCCTCGCTTGGCGCTCATCATCAAGAGGTTTGTGTTATAACTGGTCGGCCTGGTGTCAGGATAATGTTGCTGGGGTGGGACATCATTCTACATATCTGCAGCATGATGCCCCAGTAATAGGCATGACTATAAACTGTCACATTGCAGATATCGTAGCGATATGACTGAAAAAGTGTTCAAGCTACCATAAAAATCTAAATCACACACACACACACACACACACACACACACACACACACACACACTATACTGGCCGCCATGAATATCCTGTTATACGCTGAAAAATGGCGAGAGGAAGGTGATGCGATCATTCCTGGACATTGTGCTATGTATGTATGTATGTATGTATGTATGTATGTATGTATGTATGTATGTATGTATGTATGTATGTATGTATGTATGTATGTATGTATGTATGGACATGAATACATGCATTCATCTCTTCATATAGGCATATAAAGATAAATATTGAGATAGACAAACAGATAGACAGGCACACAAACAGAGATACAGACAGAGACTGAAATTCACGCATACACAGGTAGACAGACACACAGAGACACAGACACATAGACAAAGAGACGGTGTGTGTACATGTGTCTGAAAGGAAGACAGAACGAAGATGACAGACAAAAAAGTAAGATAGAAAATGATGAATGTAAAACAGTTAAATGTTATTATTAATAGAACTGAATTAAATTCGAATGTCTAGTCGTACGTACGAGATACTAAGTAGTAATTAGTGCAAAGCTAAGTCGTAAATACGAAATAATTAAGTTTTAATTCTTTATAAGAAGTTAGTAAATCATACTTAAGATATATCTAATTAATTATTATGAGATACCGAATCGTTATTACGAGAGGAATAGTGATTACACATGGCACTAACAGGTGTCCGTAGAAATCATAGCATCATAACCAAGTTTTCACTGAGTTTGCTTTTTTTCTGTTTCTCTATTAACTTGACTGTTTATTTTGGTCCTTATTCTTCATGAGAGAATGGTTGGTGGCACTTGAAAGATACATGTAGTGGCATTTGCTAGATAAAACATGAATAATAAATGTTCACAAATTAGCGGTATTTCATGCCAAAACAATTTTTTTTCCCTACCTTTCTAGAAATTGACCGTTTTCTCATGCTTTTCAAATTCAAAATGTAAATTTAAAAAAAAAACAATACAAAAGGACAAAAGTGCATGTGATATACTAACGACATGTCATGATGTGTGTGTGTGTGTGTGTGTGTGTGTTGGATTTTTAACGTACCTTTAACACTATTAAATTAATATCGCTACGATGTCTGCAGTATGGAGTTTATAGTGATATCTAGCAATGAGGCATCATGCCGCAGACATATACATGTAACATCATGTTCAACCCAGGCACATTATCCTGACACCATGTCGACTAGTCTTAATACTAACCACTTAATGCTGTGCGCCTAACAAAACAGCTGTTCGTACCATTTTGATGTCTTTGGTATGACACGGCTGGTGTTCCAACCCACGACCTCCCACATCCGAGGAGGACGCTCTAACTACTAGGCCACCGGAGCAATGCGTCCAAAACAGCAAGTACGTTAATGAAGAGAGATCTAGTCGCGCGTGTGTGTGTGTGTGTGTGTGTGTGTGTGTGTGTGTGTGTGTGTGTGTGATATGACTTTAGCTTTAACTCTTTTTCAGTTATTACCTTAGGATGTCTGCATTTTGCCAGTTTTTAGTGATATCTAGCACTGTTGCCTCATGTCCCGTCCATTCACATTATCCTCACGCCAGGTGGACCAGGCCTAACACTAACCACTTAATGCTGAGCACCAAGCAAGGCAGCTGCGAGCACCATTTTGATAAGTCTTAGGTATGACTCGGCTGGAGTTCGATCCCACCACCTCCCGCATCCGAGGCGGACGCTCTAATCTCTAGGCCACCTGCTCTGTCCAATGACATGGTTATTTGAGAGTGAGAGAGAGAGAGAGAGAGAGAGAGAGAGAGAGAGAGAGAGAGAGAGAGAGAGAGAGAGAGAGAGAGAGGGAGGGGGGTACCTGGTTGCTAGGAATTGTGTCCTCTTTTTCTTTCTATTCTTTGGATGTGTTTTTATTGGAAATGTTAAAACTGCGAAAGGAACATAAATTATTCAGAAGAACCACCATTAGTGTTATTGACAAATCATTTTTAAGAAAGGAAAGATATTTAATTTATATATATTGGATTCACCATTATAATACTGACAGCTAGATCGAAAAATTTAAGTCTAACGTTTTTTTTATTATAAATTAATAATATTTAATAAATAATATATTTTACTTATTTAAAAGGAAATAAAACTGTATCTATATTCTTCATTCAGTTCTACAAGTGATGGTCAGTCTTGCTTTCATAACTTTCTTCTAATTGGCAAAACAATAAAGTTTAACTTAAATTATGCTGAAGCACATGCGTGATGGTAAAGTATACCATGCACTTCATCTTTCATCTTTCCCCAGTTCTGGATTTTCCAGCACGATACTAAAGAGCTAATGATCTTCATTATCATCGCTTTATTTATCTGTTGAAATTATATCTAATTTTGTTCATTTACCAAATAGTGATAACGACGTTTTTTAATGATTCCTTTTGTTTCGTTTTGCTTTTCTGTTTCCATCCATCATTTAAGGATTTATATTTTCATTCTCTTCACGAACTCTCATATCCAAACAAGATCCACTCACTGTATTAATGAACTCTCGATTTTTGAAGGAAAGATATTAAGATAACCGACCAAATGGGTGATTTCCTGCAAGCTACTGCGTGTGGAACGTTCTTTCATGTAACAACATCATAGCTCGGATCACGCCTTGAACACGAACCAATCATCGATTAGTATCTCCGAACTTCCATTTTCTCCATAATTAATATGCCAAGGATGACATGGCCTGCAGGGTGTGAATAGTTCAACGTTCGGATTACTAGAGCGATACAGTTGGAACGGCATGTATGTATATATAAAGTGGCACGCGTCATTTGGAATATATCCTTACTAACGGTAACGCTCCTAACACGTATTTGCAACGCACTTTTACCTTATATGCTCCAAAAATTTGTCGACTGGGAATTGAATAGGTCACCTCCGTCAAATCTATACATAGTACAGTGGAGATATAAAAATCAGATTGCACTTCCATCTGACCTCTGTCCGCGTGGATCGGAGCCTCGGGTTCGGCAAATTTGAGTTTGTGAGAACAAATGCCACTATCGTATATCCCTGATTCGCCGGTTACTTCCTGCATCAAATATGCTTGCTGCAATGTGTAGCCAGTCACGTGCTGAAAAATGGCGTTAAAGCCAAAACAACAACAACGACAATCTAGTGCACGTAAACAAATTGAATACGGTTCAGGCGATTTTAGGTCTGTAACCACACAAAAATGTTGACGGTCAAAAATGTTTCATTAAATGTTGGAACTTTTATGTCAAATGATAAAGTTAAAGCATTACTCCCTCGGATGTCTTACAGAATTGACACAGAAAAGGGAACTTGATTGAAACAAATTGTAAGACAAACGTCATTCACAGACTGAAGAAAAGACGGATAAATAACTGCTTAATAGATGAAAGAAAAAAGGATTTTTACAAAAACAATTGACATACATAGCACATGATGTCTCCAAAGTTGATGAATCACACAAATATTTACAAAGTGCAAAGTAATGAAATAGAAATAACTATAATAACGAGATAAAGTTAAGAGAGCAAATTAAAAATGTTAAAAAGTACTTTACTTTGAGTCTCTTTTTGAAGACGATATTAAACAGTTAGGAAAGCACTGCCGTTTAATATGTCTGTGTGTATGTGTGCATGTTGGAAACGTCACTTAAAACTTACTCCAATTTACATGAAATGCAGATATCTCTAAATCCGCATCTTGTCATATGGCAGCAGGTCCGATGGTGGTGGGGGTGGCGACTATGACCTCGGCCCCTCAGGAGCCTCGGTGTTTAGGATTTATTTTTAGATCTCTCGTTGTGTACTTAGTAAATTTTGAATCTTTATATAGTAAATTATAAGGACTTGTTTTGGCCTTCGATTCATTTCCGCATTTACATATAACCCACAAGTGATCGACGCGAGCTTGAAGTGAAGAAGAAAAAAATAATCTAAAGGAAAAAAATCACACAGAGTGAGAAAAATACCTTAGATTACCCCCATGACCCATTCAGACATAGGCCCCTCTCTATCATACTATATAAAAAGAGAAGGTTCGTAACTTCCAAATACTTGGTTCCACATATGACCTTCGATTTCATTCTGCTATTTCCGTATTTAAAAGCACACAACCATTCTATTATGGCTTGTTTTACTCCTGAGATAATTTTCCATTCATCAAGCCATCATTGGCTTTTCTACGTTGTACCAAACTGAAGTTACGGCTTCCGAAATGTGCGATTTTCGGGAATTTTTCATCTTGGGACAAGTGCGAGCTCATGTGACAACCGGTGAAAAGAGTTACCCCTCCCTCCCCCCCCCCCCCCGGTCCATACCTTGAAAATAATTATGCGAATGCCCCTGGTAAATACTGCTTATTACGTCATACTGTATTGGATGCTTGGTTTCTTGGGAAAAGCACATAACTGCCATTAGATGAGCATGATCTAGCCAATGTGTGTTAAATGTACCGTTCAAACCGTCCAAAGCAAAATGCATCCTATGTTCCGATATTGTCTATTTATAGTTTAGGGAATTACCGACCAGTTCGCTTTGTTTACGTGGTATGTTGGTCACGTGAAACCGAGCCTTCACCTCTTTGTGACCTTGAATTGTCAGTTCCATTCATCACATGTATAATTATATTCCTCAATGTAAAGATTAGGTTAAATAACATTAGATAAACATGTATTAATTATCAATTACTGTGAAATCATACACGAGTCTAAATACTTGACGCTGCTTTCTCTTCCTAATTATATCACAAAGTGAGAGTGAAATATTAATAATCAAGCTTTCTGTCTCCCCACAAGAGATACCGGTAGTTGCAATGAAATGTAATTTATGTATTGAACCCGGCAATGATATTTTTTTTTAAATATCTAAATTAAATATATTTGGAATGATAATGCTATCAATCTCAGTTGGCGCATTACTTTGCATGGTGTGTACATTTAAGCAGTCGTTTAAATTGGTAAAAGATCAAGGAAAGAATGGAAGGAAAAACATGTTTCCGCCCTCCCACATGGAGTTCACGTGACTGGTGCATGCCTTGTATGGCAAAAACAGACATGAATCATCGTCGGCCTGCCAATTGCGACAGACCAACCAGCACGTAAACGTCGATAACTCTGGTAAAGAAAGGTAAGAGGATCATTTTATCGTATTCTATTCCGTTTTTATTTTAAAATTTGAATTTGCAAAGCGCGGCCTTCCAATTGACACTGAGTTTCAACATGCCATTAAGAACCAAACTACGGTAGAGTAATAGAAAGAGATTTATCTATATATTTTTTTGAAGCTCAGCCACACGAAGGTGATACACTAAACTGTAACAAGTGTATTATGGACATGATGAATAGTGTTGCGCTTTAAAAATAGTCAGGAAACTTGTTATATTGTATATATAAGAAATGTGGAGAGAAGGTTGCAGTTTATATTGATTTTCCTTTGTAATAAGTTTTACAATCTTTTTTAATCCTAACTCACAGATTAATAGGAAAATTGTACAATCAAAAACAAAACTATAATGATATTTTTAATGAAGTTAAATGAACATTTAAACGTCCATGTTTTACAATAAGCATTGTGCCTAGCAAAACCAACCACAACTAATATCGTCCATGGAAGCATCATTATCATCATCTTTTTTTGCCAGTAATAATAATAATACTACGGATAATAATAATAATAATAATAATAATAATAATAATAATAATAATAATAATAAGCTGCTTGAACTAAATAATAATAATAATAATAATAATAATAATAATAATAATACGGATACTACTACTACTACTACTACTACTAATAATAATAATAATAATAATAATAATAATAAGCTGTTTGAACTAAATAATAGAATAATAAGCTGCTTGAACTAAATAGTAATACTAATAATAATAATCATAATAATAATAATAATAATAATAATAACTGGTAAAGCCACCTTGGTTCACATACGAGAAACTAAGAAAATTGTACCTATATATAATGAAAAACATATATATTTCACTTTCATACATAGAAGGAAAACTAAACTTAAAACAAGGATGTTTTATTTTGAATGGTCATAGGAACTCATTGTCAACAGTCTTTACTTAAATGAATGCCATGAATAGAAAAGAAGGAAAAAAAATGGGTTTATCGTTGTTTTTGTGATATTAATTAAACAAGCGTCTTCTTTATTTAAAAAGTTTGATAATTTTGCTAGAATATAAATATTATCTACCGAAAGCTTTTCCTAAAAATAATTTTGATTATTTGAACATGTTTTATGTTTTTGTCAGTGATTACACTTTTTGTGACATCGCGGTGTGTTTTTATCACAAGATTCGATTTTCTGTGTTGGTGTTATTTTTTTCAGCGTATTGCTTCTATTATTGTACCTTTCATATTACTAGCTCTAAATACAACGGTCATGTTTTATAAATAGTGTGTAATTGTGAAGATTCGGTTCCTATTGAAAATGAAAATGAAAATAATTCTTACGTTTTGGTGAAGTAGCTACATTTGCATTCCATTATATAATAATCGACTCGATTGTGGTTTGGACAAAAACATTAAAAATAAAACATCCTTGTTTTAATTTGATACCGCTATCACCGCGCACGTGGTAATGGAACGTTTCTATAATGTACCAATGGAGCAGCCGGGTGTGATTTAAACCCGCGCTTTTTCAGCATATTGTCAGAAAGTGTTTAAGATGCTGCATATATATCCATAAGCAAATCAAATAGTTATCTTATTTAATACCATAACTGCAGAATTTCACCGAATAAACACGATTAAAAAAGCGTTTACCTTCTTCATGAGTATTTTGGTCTTGCTCATGTTAGTTCGTAAAATACTATATCCGTTTTCAGTCTTGTTTTTCGGTGTGCAGCCAAAAGCTTTTCGTCCTTTTTGGAAACGCAATCCGTTCGTTGTAAAACATGCGTGCATTAAATACGTTTCGTTCGAAAACTAATTGCCGCGTGAATCTTGTATTATCTGTCATTGTGGTCAAATTACGGTTAGTGCAAACAAGCCAGTATATTTATCATATACAGGCCTAATAACAAAAAGTATATTTACCATATACAGGCCTAATAACAAACAGTATATTTACCATATACAGGCCTAATAACAAACCAGTATATTTACCATATACAGGCCTAATAACAAGCCAGTATATTTACCATATACAGGCCTAATAACAAACCAGTATATTTACCATATACAGGCCTAATAACAAGCCAGTATATTTACTATATACAGGCCTAATAACAAACAGTATATTTACCATATACAGGCCTAATAACAAGCCAGTATATTTACCATATACAGGCCTAATAACAAACCAGTATATTTACCATATACAGGCCTAATAACAAGCCAGTATATTTACCATATACAGGCCTAATAACAAACAGTATATTTACCATATACAGGCCTAATAACAAACCAGTATATTTACCATATACAGGCCTAATAACAAACAGTATATTTACCATATACAGGCATAATAACTTAATCATGCTCAAACTTTCTAATTGGATGAAAGTGATGCTCGATTTGCAAATGGCTGCCCGGCGGTTCGCCACCAAACTAATATGTTAATTTGATATTTCTGTATGTATGTATGTATGTATGTATGTATGTATGTATGTATGTATGTATGTATGCATGCATGCATGCATGCATGCATGCATGCATGCATGCATGTATGTATGTATGTAGTTGAACGGCATATCATCACAATCCAGGTTATTCAGTGCTGAGTAAAAGGTAGCTGGCGAAAAAGACAAACTTGAGCTACTTTGTCAAAATTTCCAAGGAAGCGAACAGCATCTACCAAAAGCAACCAACCACCATATGACGAAAGATGAAAGATTAAACTCCATTAATGACATACAAAACTTAGATCATATTTGAAAAGGGGGACGGGGTTAAATCTTTCAAATACAAGGTCATATATTTTCGATAGAAATTAGAGTCTTTTAAAGAATCAAAGATCTTCTCGTTTAAAACACAATCACATGACACATTTCACAGCCAACACCGATCTCCATTAGACAACTCTCACGAGATGTTGGACAGCATAGTGGGCGTGGTCTTTATCTCGAGACATGTTGGACAACATAGTGGGCGTGGTCTTTATCTCGAGACATGTTGGACAACATAGTGGGCGTGGTCTGTATCTCGAGACAGCCAGGGGAATATACGTAGGTTTCACACGGGTTATACAAATCTGATGTTTTTAGAACAATTAAGTTTCTGCGGTTCGAAAACTCTGATTATGATCAAGCTGTCGAATCCGTCTTAAAATATCTGATTGTTTAGAACGAATTAACACAATAATACTAATAATACTAATAATAATACTAATAATGATGATGATGATGATAATAATAATAATAATAATAATAATAATAATAATAATAATAATAATAAACAAGAATAACTAAAGCAACAGCACTAACCGGTCGTCGCAAATTTGTACTCCACATTCCAAACCAGAATCTTGCCCCTTGTAGTGACACGGATACCCACAGAACGTGACCCTATGGGTCATAAATCAAAAGGTTTCATCTGATATGTTTTCCTGCAAAGACTAAGTGTATATAATTTGTTATAGAGAATAGTTACAAATGCCATTGTAATTGAAATTTTTGTACACCTGACTTTATGTCTAATACTTGGGACACGGTGGGTAGGTGTCAATGACGAGACCCTTGTAGATGGTTTGCCCCAAGGGCAATTTAACTGAAAAGTTTAGTGAATTTTTACTCGTAGTTTTGCGAGATATGGTAATGCAGACAGACCAATGAAAAATATATGTATGTACTTAAAATAATATGGATAGAAAATAATGTGTCTGTATTCATTGAGCTAATTTAAATATGCCAAGGCAAGTGAAAAAATTAAAGCTTTCGTTTTTTTTACCAAATATGTAGTATTTAAATATAAGCTTTGATTTTGGTTGTGACTTACACACATTCTTATACTTGCACACTGATACGTGGATATCACACACACACACACACGCACGCACACACAAACTTGATGCGACTTGTACACATTCATATACTTTTTTGTACACTGATACGTGGATATCACACACACACACACACACACACACACACACACACTTGATGCGACTTGTACACATTCATATACTTTTTTGTACACTGATACGTGGATATCACACACACACTTGATGCGATTTGTACACATTCATATACTTATTTGCACACTGACAAGTTGATATCACGCACACACACACACACACACACACACACACACACACACACACAAACTTGCCTTTCAGGAAACAGGTATCATACAACTAGCCATACACGCCCCATCATGTGCAGAAAATCACGTTAAACAAAACAACAATAAGCATCCATGTCATTCCTTCATACGTTATGTTAATCAGTGAACCCGAATCAATATTTTCAATCATTATCGATCGCCTTAAAGTGTTCTGTGTCGATCCACATTTGCCAAATATAGCGAATCGTAACTGAAGTGCTTTTGACATGGATAATTGGAAATTAAAGCAACTTAATGAGTAAAAATATTGAGTTAATTAATAACATGTATAATTAGAAATTAAAGTCACTAAATGAGTACTAAGATTACATTAATTAATGACATGGATAATTGGAAAGTGAAGTCAAGAAAAGTGTAATAAGATTACATTAATTAATGACATGGATAATTAGAAATTAAAGCAACTTAATGAGTAATAATATTGAGTTAATTATTAACACGGATAATTGGAAATTATAGTCACCAAGTAGATTAGAATAATTAATGACATGGATAATTTAAAATTTTATGTCACTAAATGGGTAATAATATTACATTAATTAATGACATGGATAATTGGAAATTGAAGTCACTAAGTGTGTAATAAGATTAGAATAATTAATGCCATGGATAATTTAAAATTAATGTCACTAAATGGGTAATAATATTACATTAATTAATGACATGGATAATTGGAAATTGAAGTCACTAAGTGTGTAATAAGATTACGTTAATTACTGACATGGATAATTGGAAATTAAAGCCACTAAATAAGTAATAATATTACGTTAATTAATGACTTTGATAATTGGAAATTAAAGTCACCAAGTGAGTAATAAGATTAGAATAATAAATGACATGGAGAATTTGAAAATAAAGTCACTAAATGGGTAATAAGATTACATTAATTAATGAAATATATAATTGGAAATTAAAGTCACTAAATGAATAATAAGATTACATTAAATAATGACATAGATAATTTGAAATTAAAGTCACTAAATGAATAATAAGATTTCATTAATTAATAAAATATATAATTGGAAATTAAAGTCACTAAATGAGTAATAAGATAACATTAATTAATGACATGGATAATTGGAAATTAAAGTCACTTAATGAGTAATAATAACTTTTGCAGAATGCCACTAGGATTCAAACGTATTAGGCGACATACAAACTAGGCATGTATGTAAAGAGTTGTTAATTCCGAAAGCTAATTTTCCTTTCTTGCTTACCTCTCACATCAATTCATACTATATACTAATGGGAAACATTTCGATCATATTTCATAAAGCTATGACTGTACCACATCTTCAAGACTCGGCCGATAATGAGCTTCCCGAGGGAAATCATACGGACAACGAGAGAATTAAACTCATCACACCATGTGGCAACACAGTCGTTGCCATAGAAGTACGTGCAAGCGCAAAAAAACACGATGCATTAGCTTGCAATATTCTCATGGCTGCGAAACAGCACCTTGATAAACATGAAGAAAGTAAAGGTAAGATACACGTTTCTTTTTTATGCTTGGCAGACAGTTTAGAAAAAATATGTACATGAACCTTGCTGATTTGAGTTCTCATTATGTCCGTATATGAACATTGAATAAGTCATAAATTCTGTTGCAGATTGGAACTTTACAAATATTTTTGTCATGTCTGGTCTTAATGCCAATTTTTTGGTTGTTTTAAATTCAGTGCAACATCTTATGTATATTACAGAGGACTTAACTCAGGTTAATTTAGACCTTGAAACACATTTATATTTGAAACAATTACCCAAAACTCTGTGTTTAAAAAAGACAAAGAAACCTGCATCACAACGCATTCATACTCGGTCCTGCCAACAAAACAAATAAAATAATAATGCCTTTTTACCGTCTCTAATGTAAATATCGAATTAAAGTTGAATACAGCATCAATATTATCCCCTTCTGTTTCAAGTTAGACTGAAAATCTGATAGTTTGATTGTTTTCCTAAAACCAAATATTTAATCTGTATTGATAATACTTGTATATGTCTTAGGTATTAAACTCATAAGAGTGATTCCCCTTTAATTTCCTTTTCCTAAAATACAACAGTATATATGGGATCGGTATAATTATCACTTCACCTCCCTTGGTTGATATTAAACACTTTCATGCACATCATTAAATGTAGCACGTTATATTAGGCTAATCCTTCATAGTCCAGTATCAGATATCCTTTTAAGTTAAAACCATTGCCATTAATTTTATAAGCCTAAAGGTTATAAAACGCTGTATTTAATCTAAAGACATCGGATTTCTTTAAGTCTTCCAATAGAGCTTTATTACCGAAAATACCTTCATGTATTCTCGTTATGGGCTCTTCTGCATCCATCCAGGATATTAGATTTGAAGTTTCGAGAAAATCTACAAAGTAATGATTTCTTAAGGAGGAATGTAATCTGAACAATTTGTTCAAACAAACTTCCTCAATTCCCTTGGATAATTCCTTCTTAAATTAACAGGATCCATTTTAGAGGGGTGACACCAAAATGAAAAATTGCAAATTTTACAAAGCACACACTGCTCGGTCTAGTCGGATTTCCTAAGCGGATAACCGATCATAGTTAAACAGAGGCGTAGCTGGGGGGGGGGGGGGGGAAGGGCAGGGGGGTACATATGTCCCCGGGCGCCATACTAGTGGGGGCGCCAAAATGGGCTTTGAAATAGGTTGTAACGGGTAATGGTGATTTTATTGATGAAAATAACGGGTTTCAGAGTTGAGGTGGGGGGGGGGGGAATGAATATTGTCCCCGGGCGCCAAACACTCTAGCTACGCCTATGTAGTTAAATACATGACTAGCAGGCACGGGGTGCCACCATGCAGTCTGCAGAGCGTCTGGTGCTCCATGGTGGTAGTCTGGAGGTGTGACACCATGAGTTTACCGCACTGGGAGACACGTCTGGAGGGGTGACACCATGAGTTTACCGCACTGGGTGACACCAACCCTAGCAACGCCGCTTGGTATATCCGTCTTCTGTAAATTTTCTTTATGCGCCGTGTAACATGCCACTGAAATGGTACGAAGAAGAAAAACAATACACGATGAATTACTTTTTCATGCTTTAAGTTTGTTAGATTCTTTCATGACGTTAATTGTTCGGTGGACAATTATGTATGATATCATTTTAATAAATGAATTATATTTTATTAAACTGACACTGTTATCGGTGAACACTGTTGATTTTTAGAATACCTAAATATCAAGCAAATGTCTGGCAGACTAATTAGGTTGCGCTTTTAATTAAAAATTGATTCGTTTATTTTAACATCTATGGTGTAAATTCTTTGAATAGGATAGGTTAGCTTTGAACTAGAATGGAAACTACGATATGCACAAACAATTCTGAAAAATATAAAAGAAAGGTCAAAACATTTATTTTCTTGGCTTGCCAGGCAAAGTTGAAATTAGATATCAGTTTTATGATGATTCTGTATAGAGGTAACATTTTTACCTGGCTTCCAATTAATGCATGCTCAGTCTGCTAATTGAAGTCAAGGTTTATATTTCGTTAGACTTGACTCTTAAAACATTGACTAAATAATGTTTACTTCCTGATTTATTGTCAGCATAGTTTTGTTTTGTAATGGTATGACTTTTCTTATAATAGTATCATTGTGTATATTTTATGTGTTATCCGGTTTTGCAAAACGCTTCGTGTTCTAGAGATTAGACTCTACTTAGTACACATTATTATTATTATTATTATTATTATTATTATTATTATTATTATTAACTACTCTTTAATTATATACATACACTCATTTTATTGCAGTAATTGTGTTAATAATCGGAACTAGTCAATCTGAAAGAATAGCCTTTGAAATAGCGTCTAAGATACCTGTTTATTCAAAGGACCAAGTCAACATTTTTATGGCGGACAGCTCAATCGAAAGGCTCATGGCTGCACAGAAAGTGTGTAAAGACGTCATACACTGGCCAGTTGATGAAGATGAACCAAGTCTTGTTGAGAAGACAAAATGCACGTGCAAAGGAGGTGCAGACCTAATTCTCGACTTTGACGGAACCCCGAGAACTATTAAAAGAGCAATCAAACTTTTGAACAAGGTATTGTATTAAAGAAATTTATTAAAACTAATTATCCAATATAATTACACATTAATCAGTTAAAAATTAACTAAACAAGGCCTTGTATCAAAGGCATTTTGTTTAAACTAGTTATCCAACATACATAAACATTAATTAAACAAGGTATTGTATCAAAGAAATTGTATTTAAACTACTTATCCAACATAAATAATTAGACATTAATTAAACAAGGTATTGTATCAAAAGAAATTGTATTTAAACTACTTATCTAACATAAATAATTAGACATTAATTAAACAAGGTATTGTATCAAAGAAATTGTATTTAAACTACTTATCCAATATAAATAAACATTAATTAAACAAGGTATTGTATCAAACTAGATATCCACCATAATTACACATTAAAGTGTGAAAAAAGCAATTAGTAGTTAAAATGTTTTAGTTGCACGTTGATCGTATTGATGTTATTTGTGTTTATCTGAAATTTTTAACCAATCTATTAATACTTATTTATAAGGTTTATGTTTCGTTTATTGAGATAGTTCAGGAGCAGAACAGATTGCTATCGTCAAGGAATCCAAATTTATGCTTCGTCAATTTATGTTTAATCTGAGAAATGTAAAGAAATATAATGAATTATGAAACTAAAATTAATATATAGTATTTATCCGAATAGGGTGGAGCGTTACTGATTGGGACAGATACATTTACGAAATCATCCACCAGTCTGTATACCCTTATTGCACAACAAGAGAGCACAATTGGTGTCCCTGAAAATAAGAAAATAAATGAAACCGTAACATCTGATCACTTTGTAAGTAAACATCTCTCTCTCTCTCTCTCTCTCTCTCTCTCTCTCTCTCTCTCTCTCTCTCTCTCTCTCTCTCTCTCTGACATGCAGGCATTCACACTTATTGACAAGTATTAACGCTATCCTACCATGCACTATGTAAGGTATAAATCACTGGGTGAGTACGTAACTATTTGAAACATATACAATAAGAAACGTCAGTACATTTGATGATAGATATGTTTGTCTTTTATCTGCCATGGTACACCAAGGGAAATTTGATGTTAGATATCTTCGTCTTGTATCTTCCATGGCACACCAATGGTATTCAGTGGAGTGTTTAAATTCATAAATAATATCCATCTGAAGGTTTATCTTATATCTCCGGCTATTCTAGATATACGAGTGTCAAGGTTATTTGAGCTCTGGTGATGTTTCATGCATGAGTCAAGGTTATTGCATCTCTGGCTTTGTTAGATATACATGTTTAAAATTTATTTTATTACTGGCTTTGTTAGATATACATCTTTAAAATTTATTTTATTACTGGCTATGTTTTATATATGAGTTTAAAAGTTATTTTATTACTGGCGATGTATGAAATATGAGTTTCAATGTTATTTCATCTTTGGCTCCGTTAAATATACGAGTTTCAAGGTTATTTGATCTCTGGTAATGTTTTATATAGTAGTTGCAATGTTATGTGATAGCCTGTTCAATTTCATTTATGCTTTGTATGCTCAATGATTCAGACAGACTTCACTGGGTCTCCTTCCTTTTGGAAAGTACTTGTGACATTTTAAAAGTACATATGTATCACATATGCAGTTTCTTGCTCCAACAACACAATTTAATGCGTCCAATCAATCCCTATGCAGTTTCCTGCGTTGTAATAATATAACAGAATCATTAAAGAAAATGTCATTTATTTTTTTTCCCCAGCAGTTACATCGTATAATGTCCTACGATCCATTCCAAGTTTGACCTTCTAGGAGAGGGTGATTTTAACTGGATTCTCAGTCGCAGATGGGACAGTTTTGGAGTTGTTCACTTAGATTCCCGTATTGTGTTGTCTTAACAGGATACACATCCTCTCTAGAAATGAACAACTTCTCGATGTAAACAAGAACAGAAGCATCAAATAAGAGTGATAATTCGTACGTACAAGTGAAACACGTCAGGATGAACGGCATATAGAAGACCGACGTTTACCTGAAGCTCAAGTTCAGAAGATTGTGCGAGTTTGATCGAAACCACCCAGACAATTAAAAACAATTAGACTTAAGTTTATATTTGTTAATTTGTTCCTCAAAATATTAACGTATCGATTATAAATGTCAAGTATCTTGCTAAAGCTGTATGGTATAATGTGAAATGATCATTAATTGATTATTTATATCGTATGAATATAAAGAAATATCATATGAATTTGATAAATAAAGGCCAAACGTGTATTGGCCTCAGTGCCGCATTATATACCTCTGTGTTTACCTCTTTGAAGGAACAGAGCATTTATAGTTGGAAAAGTACAATCGTCGTTTATTATTAGCGATATCGATGTTGATATCGTTAAGTACAGTCGCCTTTATCGATGGCGACCGTATTTTAATTGATTTGTTTCTTTATGTTTCTTTTAAGTTTTATTGTATCTTTAAAGGGTGCGAATGAGTAAATATGTCTATATACTATGTTCTTGTATGGTCTAGAATGAGTAAATATGTCTATATACTATGTCCTTGTATGGTCTAGAATGAGTAAATATGTCTATATACTATGTTCTTGTATGGTCTAGAATGAATAAATATGTCTATATACTATGTTCTTGTATGGTCTAGAATGAGTAAATATGTCTATATACTATGTTCTTGTATGGTCTAGAATGAGTAAATATGTCTATATACTATAGAATGAGTAAATATGTCTATATACTATGTCCTTGTATGGTCTAGAATGAGTAAATATGTCTATATACTATGTCCTTGTATGGTCTAGAATGAGTAAATATGTCTATATACTATGTTCTTGTATGGTCTAGAATGAATAAATATGTCTATATACTATGTTCTTGTATGGTCTAGAATGAGTAAATATGTCTATATACTATAGAATGAGTAAATATGTCTATATACTATGTCCTTGTATGGTATAGAATGAATAAATATGTCTATATACTATGTTCTTGTATGGTCTAGAATGAATAAATATGTCTATATACTATAGAATGAGTAAATATGTCTATATACTATGTCCTTGTATGGTATAGAATGAGTAAATATGTCTATATACTATGTCCTTGTATGGTCTAGAATGAGTAAATATGTCTATATACTATGTTCTTGTATGGTCTAGAATGAGTAAATATGTCTATATACTATAGAATGAGTAAATATGTCTATATACTATGTCCTTGTATGGTCTAGAATTAGTAAATATGTCTATATACTATGTCCTTGTATGGTCTAGAATGAGTAAATATGTCTATATACTATGTCCTTGTATGGTCTAGAATGAGTAAATATGTCTATATACTATGTCATTGCAAGGTCTAGAATATCTCCATCATGATTCAGAATATGCAGTTAGATGAAGTATTTACAGCATATGACAAATTAACATTTTTATTTTTTTACTTCAAAATTGCATCTGCTATTTGACATTAATTCATGCACTCTTAAATCGTTGTAAATTACACGAAAAACGTATGTGCGTGTTCTCGAAACCAGCATTATATGTGGTCATATTGAATTTGTTACACGTCCAATGACGGTCGACGAGAGAAGAGAACAATGCCTTTTTTTGAAGGTAATGGATATCCTGATTCAACTGTCGTGCGACGATGACGACGACGATGATGATGATGATTAAAATAGTGATTGCCACAAAGAAGAATGAGGAAGGTTTCGCGTAAACATGAACTCGGGCATTACGTCCATATTGTTGAAAATCTTCCACTCCTAGATACGACAATTGTAGCTTGGCTGCAAGTTAACATCAAACAGAACTAGTGTGTGTGTGTGTGTGTGTGTGTGTGTGTGTGTGTGTGTGTGTGAGAGAGAGAGAGAGAGAGAGAGAGAGAGAGAGAGAGAGAGAGAGAGAGAGAGAAAATGGTTGCTTCAGACATCCTTCTATTTATTTGAAAACCAACCAAGCAGACCATCCGTTTTTTTGTTTGTTTTATTTTTAGGGGGATGGGGGTATGACGTCATTTTTCAGCGTAGGCCGCATGCATGACAGCCAGTATAACTGGTGGAGGAAGAACTATGGAAAGAACCACCAACACAAGGGAAGCTACTGGCAGGCTTTCTTGTATACCCACATTTACCGAGCCCGAGATTCCAATCCAGGCAGACGGAGATGTGATTGTCACTGACGGGTGAAGGGAATTATTTTAAACCACTTGGCCACGCGAGGTATTCAACAGAGAGCTATGTTGAAATGATCCGTTATAATGGATCTCGAAATGGTATTTGTAATTGATATTTAGGTATTACTGAAACCGTATTCAATTTTATTGACATTACAACTACGTGTACGCATGCGTTACAGGACTTTGTACTTGATATAAGAAAATTGATGTATCTAAGTGTGTCTTTTTTAATTCTTAATAAAAGAAAACACAACAGATCGTTTAGTATGTATTTTTCTTTGTGGAGGGTGGTGGGTGTTTTGTTTAACTGTTTCTTGCAATTTAGAGATGGGCGCGTCAGTGTAAATTACATAAATTGTTATTCGTGCCCTAAGCAAACGTGGACTGCTTTTAACAGCAATAACCCATCTCTGTTAGAGACGGTGAAATCAAAAGAGAAAAGTTGAGACGAGTGATCACGTGCAACCAGCCGACTGGCTGCGAAGAGAGTTTCATTCTACAAATTTCACGTTTAATTTCATTTCAGTTCTGGATATTTACACAAATCAACCATTGTATAAATATATCAGTTAATGCGATACCGCGGAAGTTTGTGCATGCATGTATGTATGTGTATTTATTTCTTTCCTATCTGTCTCACCAGCACCAGATAATTGAATAAGAAAGCTGTTTGAGGAAAAATTGAAGAAAGTAGGTAATTTTGAGTGTACTGAGTGTTGTCATCAATTACTTTCAGGCGCTCAGTTGTTCACGCCAACTTGATATTAACAGGTAAAGGGGGACCACGTACTCAGTCCAAACTTGATACTAAAAGGTAAAGGGAGACCACTTACTCAATCTTAATTTGGAGCGTTGAACTAGCATCGTTTGGTAGTACCAAATTCTGAATTTCTCTCCGCATTCTGCTTGCTCGCACCAACAATGTGCAATCGCTGCCTCGGGACTTCATTAATTATCTCTTCTCGCAAGAGTAACTAAATGCAATATTTCTTAATTACTTGAATTCAGACAACGATCACCTATAAAAGCAATTCTGGTACGGAATTATAATTTCTTATAATGTCAAAACATACATTAAAGAAATATCAAACAATGGCATTGTTTAACAAAAAAACAACAAATTTATCACTGCTGTAGCAACTCTAAGTTGTGTTCAATATCAATATCAGTCTCTGTCGCTCACACTGTTCAAAGTAATTCCGGACGAAAGCCGCCACTTGGTAAGGTTTCTCTCTTAGTAAGAGTTAATTGGATTAATTGCATTAAGTTAATTGGATTAATTGCATTAAGTTAATTGGATTAATTGCATTAAGTTAATTGGATTAATTGCATTAAGTTAATTGGATTAATTGCATTAAGTTAATTGGATTAATTGCATTAAGTTAATTGGATTAATTGCATTAAGAACAGCTGTGAGTGAAAGATATCACATCAACAGAGAACTGGGCAAGAATATGGCAAGAAAAATGCAATACGAGCCCCTTTAAACTAGAAAAATAACACATTTAGTCAAACAAATTAATAGTGGTAATTTCAATTCAACTTAAATGATATCAACATGATTTATTAGCAGTGTCTAATTTGGATTTATTACATCATCATAACGAGTGGAGAAAAGAACATAACGTCCACGACTGATTGTATCACCTTCCTCACGACCATTCCAACGTTTCCTATTTCCTTTAGTCTTCCCTTTCCTCGCTGCCCCGTCCTTCTTTGACTTCCTAGATGTTACTTTCTACTCGTCACGTTCCCTTTTAGGACTTTACTCGTCACTACTCCAATTTCTTTTTTTTTCTCGGACTCTGTCATCTCCCTCCGAAAACTGTTTCCTTAAAGAACAAAATTATCCCTAAATTGCTAAGTCTACCACTTTCTAGATGAAATATACAATTCCTGCATTTACCTTACTCATAATACTCTCCATAAGTAAAGCCTACATATTGTCGTGCATTCCCATAAGTTACCAAGTGACATCTCTATCGAAAATGTACTACATGCTACTACATATTCGATTACTATTGCAGAGGCGTAGCTATGGGGTAGGGCAGGGGGTACATATGTCCCCGGGCGCCATACTAGTCGGGGCGCCAAAATGGGCTTTGAAATAGGTTGCAACGGGTAATGGTGATTTTATTGATGAATATAATAGGTTTCGGAGTTGAGGTGTGTGTGGGGGAATGAATATTGTCCCCGGGCGCCAAACACTCTAGTTACGCCTCTGTACTATTGTACAAAATGCACAGATTCTTACCCACTTCCAGATTATTTAGACATTACAAAACCAAATAAAATATATAGTTATCGTTAACTTATGATAATCAGTATCGTCCTAACAGACAAAGGAATTTTTTTCATATTTATTCATATAACCCTATAAATCATGCACATATGAACATCAATCAATTCTGCTAATGAACTAATGACTAAAATAAAGGATAAATTGCATAGCAACTCTAGCATCATACATTTCCATGAAATTAAAAAAGATTAATTGCATAACAACTCTAACAGCAACCCACTTCCATGAAATTGAATAAACGATACATAATATGGAACCTAGCCATATCAACAAGTTGCTGACAGACACAATAAAAAAGAAGAATAATACGTGAAATTAAGATTGCGTACCTTAATACTGTTAACTTTAGAGCATGTGCATCAGACATCAAACCTCTTTCTTGCAAGACAAACACATAGTCCCTCCCTTGTCTAACGAAGAAAGCACTATTCTTTATTAGGCTTCCCCAGAAGCCAAACGTCTCTTGTTTCGTCAGTCAGAATCTCTGAATGACGTTATATAACTTTTCTTTTGAAGAATGATTATTTGATACGGATCGGAAGTTCAGCTGTCTCTTTCTCAAACCCGTTTTAGAATATCCCGTCAATTTCATTGAATCGGAACACTGGCCCCTTTGAAGTTTTAGCACTGGTATGGAAGAAATTAAGAATAAAGGTCGAAATGACCCTTCTTAAATACTCCCCTGGTCTAAATGTGATAATATATTTAAGCTCGGCACATTAAATTTTAAGGTTAACTGCTTATCTAACCCTCGATACTAAACAAAGATTGCCATATGCAAAAGCTATCGAAATGATATGCTGGATGCCTATGGTAACCATGGAAACAGCAGGCTGCTATGATGGTATGTGTCGTATATAGGACTCAAAGTACTAATTCAACTCCCACAATAAAATTATAGAAACGTTATCATATCTTAAATTCGATAACTAAAAATTTGTGGGTGCTGACGCTCAGACCTGTTCTCCATGCACAACTATCCTTGGTGCAAGCTTCTGTGTGGACAACACCATATGAGCCATTGGCATGTTTTTATCTACATGTGCATGAAATGCATGTTATTGATTCTGCACCAAATGAATCAGGTGCTACTTTCATTATTGAGTATTTCTAAGTCTAGTCTGCAAAAACACTAAAATTGCATCAATCGAATTTTGTCATAATTTTAAAAAATACAGGTAGCATAAGCTTTCAAAAGAGTTTTTCTAAAATTTTACTTTTCATTATTAACTAATAATGGACCAAAAACATCGCATACACTTTATTTATTGTTCACGCATTTATAGACTGGTCCACAGTTCTTCCATAAAATTATATTAACGTGTGACACGTTACTAATTGTATGGGGAAAATGGGAACCAGTCCGAAGATGGGTGATTATTAAATAAAGTATATGGTTTTCGCTGGCCGAATTTGACTGATAAATGACAGTTAGATTTTAGTAAAAAGAATCATTTGAACGCTAGTCCTATTTATCAGATTTATTCACGCCAAAATGTTCCACACAATATCTCTTAACTCTGTAACATCTACTGGATATAAAGCTTTCCTCATTAATTTATTATTAATTACCAGAACAACAGCCACATATTCTTCACTCTATCAAGCCCGCTGTTCATACAGAATCTGATTTCTATATTTCTAATACTAATCATTTATACATGATCCTGAAAATCTATTAACAAGTACTTGTATTTCCGGATTTACGTTAACGTTGCTTAGGGTCCATATCCAGGATTGACGATGTTTCAGATACCCATATTTGACGATTAATGAAATTGTAATCTATTATGTTTATTGTTCCTCCATCGATCAGGGTCACAAAAGAGTTTTATAACTTTATAATAAACCCCAAAATGGAGATCGAAAATAGTTGATGTTGATTATCAAGACCCAGAAGGTGCAGAGAGAGCAAGAGGTGTGAATATGATTGCTCGAATGCCAAAGTTAACTTCACGTTCCCCTTGTTCAACTGAGAACAGCGATAACTTTGCCAGGTTTTAAGGAATGAGAGGAGCTCAATTGAGATACACGATCAGAGACTTTGATATAATTAACAAATACTATCATAAAAGTGACTGAGATGAACGGCGATTAAAGACTGAAAATATATTTAATAAATGCACTGCTTGAGCTAAATAAAGAAAACATATTGACACTTGATAAATCTACCCTTATTAACACAACATTTCATGGTGGCAAGAAATAGGAGTAAGAACGACTAAAGAAGATCTACGACGAGCAGGACAAACTAGCTGTAACAAGGTAGAATTAAGTTTCGCAATCCCAAGGACGCATTTGCTAAACGTTTTGTATTTCATGTAGTCGGTATGGAATATGATGATAAAAAGACGCTGCTTGAAATAGTTGATAATAGTGCTGACACTAACCTACTAACAACTGCATGTCTAGTTTTATATAGACTCTTACCTGATAAAAAGAAAAGTATAACGTATATAACATTAATATTGAACTAAGCGCAATGTCCGAAATTGAGTCCGGAGTTATGTGATGAAGACGAACGCGACATCTTTCATCAAGAGCTTGACGAAACTAAAACAATAAAACTAGAATGTATGAAGATTATTACGTACAAAATAATTCTAAACAGATAAATAACTATAAATGAGAAAGTTACTGACAAAATGCAGAAATATTAAACAGCTGACTGCTGGATACCTAAACCTACGCACGATATATATATATATATATATATATATATATATATATATATATATATATATATATATATATATATATATATATATATATATATATATATTGTAAAATATCAAAAGCGAATTATAATAAATTCCTTACACAACTTTCAGCTGCTCTCTCTCTCTCTCTCTCTCTCTCTCTCTCTCTCTCTCTCTCTCTGTTAAAATGTTTATAATGTTAGGTCTATTACAGGAACTGCGAGTCAAAGACGATTTGCTTGGTTATATATTTAGCGAACAGACTTACGAAATACGAAAAATGATCATGCTTTCGTCACCAAAATAGGGGTTTGGCATATACATCTCTTTATAGTCTACTACTGTCATATCTTCTTGCAGATTTTTGTTCGGACTGTGACTATATTGTCTCTTCGAGCTTGACTTAAACTTGTCGAAGCGAGATGACTTTCTTTATTTAGTGAACTAACGACAGTCTCTACTTCCTTGCGAAGAATGGGTTTGTCATCAATTTATTCCGCCTGATTACAGTTTATTACTGTTGGATCTCCTCGGGTCTTATGCTTTTACAATTCTGACCAGTATTCTGACCATTGCGTTAGGATCTCTTCCTGATTTATCCTGGATGGTGGCATGCTCCTCTTGTTTCATCGTTGTGATATCTTGTACCAGTTAATTTGCTTTCTTGCTGTTGTTTCTCCTCTGATGGTCTGCGATTTCGCATTGTCTTTCTGTCCAGCAACCATTTCTCTTTCGCGTGCATATCCTGATCATGTTGTTTGTCTTTCGGTATTTTGAAGTTCCTTCAGTATATATTTTTCCCTTTGGGTTCTCTTCTTTTCTGTCATCCAGTCTAAAGAGGGATGCCCTAAACTAGGTTGTACATTGTGTTTGTCACACCACATGAAGACAACATAAAAATTGACGAATGCCAAAGACGTTTAATGTTTGAAATTGACTCCCTTTAAATATGTAAAGCTGACGCTATTCCTGTATGTATATATATATATATATATATATATATATATATATATATATATATATATATATATATATATACAGTTTTAACTCGGGCGAAAGGAGCCCTAGTTGCCAAACGACATCTTTGAAGGTTCGTGGGGGTGGGGGCGTGTATATACACTCTTAGATCTAAGACGGCACAACTTCTATGTGATATGATCCCCTATATTGACAAACGACGTTCCAGTAGGATCAAAAAGGATATATATATATATATATATATATATATATATATATATATATATATATATATATATATATATATATATATATATATATATATATATATATATATATATATATATATTATATATATATATATATATACATATTATATATATATATATATATATATATATATATATAGAGAGAGAGAGAGAGAGAGAGAGAGAGAGAGAGAGAGAGAGAGAGAGTTAACTAAGGAAGGCACAACTTATATGTTAACCCTTAGATTGTCAAACTATATTATAGCAGGATCAAGAATTACTTATATAGGATGGCACAACGTGTAGTTTTCACTAACTTAAATCTAAAGACGGCACAGACATATACAAGGCTCTTCTCTAGTGCAACATTTTTTGCATACACTCCCCCACATCACCCCCAAAAATCAACTCGAGAGAGTGCAACACGTGACCCAACACGTGGTGACAAGTGGGAGTGTGTGTTTGTTGAATTTCGAACATCATAAGGCGGTTCCACAATGATTAAACGGATTATATGCTAAATAATCTAACTAATACTTGGAAATCAAACAAGCGTTCACGCAATTAGAAGGGCGTTAATACTTTCCTTTTTCTTAAATATTAAATATTTTTTAATAAATAAACAAAATCTAAATGGAGCAAAAAACTTGACAGATTGAGAAAAATGAGGATGTTTCTTAAAAAGCAACAAAGATAACATTCTATAAAATTTCAAACTCAAACGATTTACATAATTATTTACCCTGCGAGATAACACTCTAACAGCGTTGCGCGTATCTTAACGGATTTATCTCCCTTATCGAACAGACTCAAACATTATATTTCGTTGGTATTTGTTCGAGAAAGCGGATTTGTATAAATTTTCTGTGACGCGCTGAATCAAATACGTGTTAATATCAAAATATTTGCCTGCTGAGTACATTGATGTAAATGTTCTTTCTTCATCAGTCTCTGTATTTACAAAAATAACCGACTTCACAAGTATTCTTATATATATTATTCACTTTAACTTTCCCATTTTCGCTCTGTGAAAGAGCTTGTAAAAATAAAAGTATAATTATTAAGTTTGTCGCCATCAATACGAGCGATTACAAGACCGTCCTTGATTACTCCGTAAAAACACTCGAATATGAACTGGTGACAGTAAAAAAAAAAATTCTTCTTAGAAGATAGATAACCTGTTTTACCATTGACAAAATGACTGGTTTATTGTGCTTCATATTTTTCAAATGATAGAATGTCTCACAAATTCTTTTTGGCTCCATTTATGCATAACATTATTAATCTAAATGTTAATTTACAATTCAAGACAAATAATCTTCCATATTACTTATAACCTAATAGCTGTCTTTATTTTTAATCATAATATCGCTTTAACTCGCTATATGTAATGTTACAAATATAATACTTTAATTTAAATATATATGTCTTAATTATAAGATGGAAGAGTTTGAGAGATTATCTAAAATCAAACCTTGGAAAACGAAGTTTCCTGAGTCCAGATTTGACCTTGACAGTACAACACCTGACTTACCGATGCGAGATGTGTTTGATCCTGCAAATAATTTGATTGCAAATATTCATGACTCCAAGAAGGAATTTCGCGACGATGGTGCATCTCATGTGTGGTCAACATTTTAAATTATACGCTACACCAAAGGTGTTTTCGATGCTGCAATGAACGACAAATGAGTGGCAATGATAGGTAATGATAGGTAATGATAGGTAATTATCTCAACAATCGGATATATGTTTGTAAAGTTTAATATACTAGTCAAAGACAATAATTAACGCGACAAACGCGAACCCTTTCCTTGCTAATGAAATAATTGCTATATTGAGTAAAATATCCAAACTAGGAATATTGACCGGTATTGTCAAGCCGTATTATATACAAGCATATCCTTTAAAAGCGGTTATTTATGGGATATACACGCTGATGGATAAACTTAATTTAATGATTTATCACCAATGAATTTTCATCCTTGAATTGTGTAGATGAACGAGCAATGGAATATTTTAAGACATAAAAACAAAACTAGTGCGCTGAATTAGTCAAGGATACCGGAGCTACAATTAATGATGTATCTAAGTTAGAAAAAAACCCACGAAAATTTCCAATAAAAGTAAAATTTATAACAAGAGAAATTTTAGACGATTCGAAGCAATTTAGACACATGCGTTGACTAGTGCAGTAACAACATTTCCACGAAATCGAACCGCAAGACTTTATGACGGTGATATATTTGGTTTTATCGCGAAAATAAGTCAACACGATCTTCTATCAGTATGGTTATTTCGAACTGTTGCAAAATATGATCAGTTTGTAAAACCCAATGGCGAATAATACCGTTTATAATCTCACCATGAAGAAATGAAAAATCTTGTGGAGAAATCTTCAACTGACAACACTGAATAATTATTTTACCTTTCTGTCAGGTGAGGCACATTTTGCCAGAGACGAGATTCGTGGAAACAACACTGTTGGAATTTCTTGAAGATGTTAGACTTATTTTTATCGAATACGGGCAAGGTTTGTTGTATGATTACAAGGACGTTGTGTCCTTGGTGATAACAACGTGTTATCCATTAACTATTCTTGCTATGGGAGAGTGTTCTAATTATTTTGCGCGGTTTGGAATCCCATACACGAGCTGACCAGAGTATTTGTATCTGACTTTCGAGTCAATTGAATTTGCTGAGAATTTACACCCGATTTGTTATGCCTGGTTTGGTTGACATTTTTCATAGAAAAAAAATGGGCTCCAATAGTTTTATTACGATATATGGTTGATTGTAAAATACTGATATTGTTGTCGGTTAAGTGAAGCAATTATATCATATCTGAAATAGATTGAAATTTGGTTACCACAACCAGAGGAACCTGACGTCGATAAAGTTATCAACGAGATCAAAGAAAACTGTCCTAATTTGGCGAAAGCGAATTTACTGAACTTTTTAATACTATACGCAAAATAAAAAATAGCAAAGAGAAAAATATCGCGAATGATCGTGGCAAAATATAATCGGTAAATTTACTCAAGGTGGATCATGTGATCATAAACGCCATTGAACAAGATTAATTATAGATGATGCTGAACTCGATTTTATAATTGCCTATACTGCACGCAAGAATACGTCTATAAGTATAGAAACATCTTTTTAGTCAAATGGAAGTAGATTAGGTAAGACTTTAAAGTTCTACCGATGGCGAATCTCTGCAGTTTACGTATTTAAGGTCGTCGATGCTTGCGTAGGTTTCTTTAAATCTATTTTCGGTGATAAATATATATATACACCGCGGTCAGAGTTGCCACAAACTCGATTTATATCTCCCGAAAATATTGAGAATTACTAAAGTTTACAAAGATTGACAAATCAACGGGTTGGGGGTCGTAGATAATTAAAAAAAATGTTACACGGTTATACCGAATCCGCTGATGTTCCTGTTACATATATTTATCGTAAATCTCTATCACCTAGACAAATATCATCAGCACCATCTGTATATGATCCAGGATCCAGACATAAGACTATTTATCTTAACGGACCTGGAGGTTGGGGTAAAAGAACTCGAGTTATCGAATTATATAGACAGAGTTTAGAATTAGTTGTGCTAACACATACACATAAACTTGCGAGAGAAAAGATAGAACGAAGTCTAAATTTATGTACCTGTCACAGCTTCTTTCGGTACAAGGGTGATAAATGGACTCCTGAAAGAATGGATGAGAAATAAATATAATTGGGATGAAATATGCACCGTTTCATTAGATGTGTTAAAATGTTTCTTGATTGGTTATTCTTAAAGAATACCGCTGTAATAATGTGTGGCGATCACGATCAACCACCGCCCTTTGTTGGATTGTCTCCGCATGAATACCGAACAAAGTTTGTAGATTATTATCAGGAGATAACTGATGACATAGAATGCTTGGTCCAACTTGAAGAGAGTTTACATATACAATAGATTACAGTCGAATACAGTTCAGTGCGAAATAATGCGTAAAATAATTTCAGAAACTTCTATAAATGATTTTTTGGATAAATATAGACCAAACGATTTGATAGTAGCAAGTAGAAAGATAATTCGTAATACACATCATCAGCAATTATTTCAGTTACAACGAGAGAAATGTTCAGAATTGCCTGTGCCGATGTGTTATCGACCAGCAGATCCACGACTACATAATATAGCAGTTGATATACCAGGATAGACTGAAAAACAAACTCTTGTATTAAATGATGTTGTTGAAAATACAAAGTCAGCAACGCCAAACCGAAGCATCTAGCTGATCGAGAGTTTCTCTAATTGGGTTAGCTCATTTTGTTACTTTATATTTAGTCGTTAGTTGTTTTTTTTCTTCAATTTGTATGTATGTTTTCTTTATCTATCGGATGTTTCTTTAAGGTAGCACCCTCTCTGCTGCTCTTTTGGTTTGAGTAATTAAATCATTATTATATATCAATAATATGGCACCAGCTTTGGAAACTTATACAGCTAGATTAGCTTTGGAATCGTATGCAGCTAGTTTAGCTCGAAAGCTACTAGAGGCAAGTAAAACATATTTTCCGTTCCGTGATTCTGTCCGACAAAAATTACAATCACGTCAGGAGTTTAATGTACAAAACTATTACACAAGATGGTATCAGCTGTAGAGCTAACTATGACCGTATCAATGTAAAGCAGAATCATATAAGTCATAGTAGTGTAGGGCTGAATAGTGCTGCCAGTCGAGTAGCAGGTGATCGGGCGTTCTGACCAAGATTGTGGGCGCTGTCTGCTTGATTTACCAACCTGGAATACTTACGGCTTGATTGGCCAGTGTGACATGGAGCAGAGTGTGCTGGTGACGGAGTGTATAACTCCATACTTATAATCATTTAGCCATGGGCTAATTTTTGAGGTTCGTTAAACCCAGTATGTTTTTGGGACTGTAGAGATCATTTGTATATGCGTTCCTTTTGTTTTTATATTTCTCTATTTGAGTGAAAACATTGTACATTTTTACTATTTGAGAAAACTTCTACTATTTGTTTTGACTTTTTCAGTAAAACGCATCATTAATTTTGTGGTGAAATCACTGTGAATCATTCTCCCGTTGTCCTTGTAGCTGGTAATGTCTTTTATTTGTATTTTATTTTTTAAATCCGTGCGTTTTATTAATTGATATAATATTTGGATCGTATACACGCACATAATAATGATAAAGTTTCATTCACGTCATTTGTCATAAATCGCTGTAATTGTATGACCATCAATTGTGTTGTGTTGTAAATTCAAAATCCCATCCGGTTATCTTGTTACAATCATGAGGTGAAAACAAAATATCCTTCTGATGAACTCTAATAGGAGCACTGACATCAAAATGTTCGTACTGAATTGTGTAGGTGATGGTATATACATTTGACATATTTTCCTGTCGTGCTAACCAATTTGCAGCAATCAAACGTGTAACATTTGCTGCAACAGCGAGTTTACTAATCGCTGATCTAACTCCAGTATCGTCTTGGACTACAATAAATCAATCAATCAATCAATCAATAATAATAATAATAATAATAATAATAATAATAATAATAATAATAATAATAATAATAATCGGTTGATTAATTACCAGCCCTTAGCCCAAATGTACCTTTCATCGTGGATCTTACCAACCAAATAGCTAATATTGTCGTTGTTGTAAATCTTTATTTTTATACTCTGCATCACGAACACGACATGCTTGATCACTACATTTGTTGGATATTTTCCAGATTTTGGCTGATAACTCTCGTCAAGTCGGATATCATGTCGTCTTCCAGGACCAGAATAATTATATCCAGAAATGTGTATTTCTACTGGATATTAATCTCATGGAGTTCCTGGTTATTTTATTAATATTGCTGCATTATCACCTCCTCGATTGTTTTAAAATTCGTCTTGTCACCTGGGATAAATTTAAATTTCTTTGTACCGAAGCAGCGTTATCATCACCTATTTTTTTGAATTGTCAAGAGAGACAAATTAATATTTAACCACATTTCACACCTTTGCGGAAACGTGCATGTCTACGATGTTTCTCCTGATTCTATTTAATCCGCCTGTGTAGATAGATACTCCATATCGAACACAATACAAATATATATTATTTATTATATGTGTACAACACTGATGTCATTGATTTCTCAGCGAGACGAAAGCAAGAGTTAGACATTATCCAGCGAAACCAAATTCCATCAGAGCAATTATCATAGGCAAGACACAATTATTACTTAATCTAATAATGAGATGGCTTAAGCAGGATAAATTATATTTACCAGTACCATCTGATCATCGTAGCTACGACGTGCTTGAAGATTGTAATGAAAACGCAAAATGTTGGACGAGGATGGCAATGATGTTATTGATTTTATCACCGATAATGATGAAGCCTCATCTATAGATGACATCGTTGGTTATATTAATAATTTAGTTGTCTACAATAATGTAATGTTGGATATACGAACAAATCCAAAGTAGCCGTTTTATTATTGATATTTTTAAATCATTATAGAATCGAGTGGTACAATCGAACTCAATGCCTTGTTCGATTTTCATAATCTGCTATCCCTTGATCCTCTTTCACTGTTCCATTCAACGTTGTTCTAGAAGAGCCTGTCTCGTCCAATCTCTAGATACTCTGCATTCGTGGATGTTTCCGCCTGATTCAGGACTTATCCACTGTATCATGCGTTCACTGCTTTCATGCTTTCTCAGTTCTTTTTCCAACGTGTACATCGCTATTCACGTAACGTCACGATCTTCCAAAAAAATCTATTTTCACCCTTTCAAAACAAAATTAAAACAATCCTAAGTCTCTCGTTACAATGGTTACTGTTGAGACTTTCCATTATTCCTGGTTCGAAAAATCCGATATTTCTATCAGTGATAACAACTATACGGTTAGTGATTAACTTCATATTTTCGTCAAATGACTGTAGTTACAAACATTGCGAATTATACATCGACGATTTCAATTCGGGCCATATAATTTAAGCAGCACATCAATTGAATACACTGTCGCTAAAGCATCTATCAAATCAAAATTCGGTGAATTCACACGTAATCTCGAAAATAATTACTAATGTAACACTTTAAATTCTTAGAACATAATCATTATTCAAACAAGATGATAAATTCAAGAATTAACGCAACACCTCCTATTCATAACTCAGCATAGTGTTTTACGACATAAATTAACACTACGTCATTCTTAACTGAGAATTAAGGTAAGAATTCCAATTCATAATTCAAAAGCACATTATTATACAAATGTATCAAATTATATCAATTATACAAATGTATCAAATGAAAGCATGCAGACCTGTAAATTAAGCAAACATCATATAAATTGCATCAACAATATACATGGAATTGTGACAGTACCTTTGTGTTTTTGGAGTGTCCATCCCTTAGTTTGGCAGCTTCTCCTGGACTACGATCTAACGAATGTACTTCTCTAAATAACATCCGGAGCCTTTACAACATAATTCTACCCCTGGTTTCTCTTTCAGAGCAATTTCAAGATTCAATTCTAATTTAGCTAGTGCGATATTATGTCCTACGAATTTTCGTGTGTAAACACACCACTTATTTAAACGTGACCAATCAGAATCACATGTATTCTCTCTCACTTTTCTCTAAAAGTCGCTTACGTCATGGTCAATATGACATGCTTGGTTTTAAGTAACAGAATCTCTGTGTTTTCTCAATTCTGACACTTTTCGTGAGAAATGAAAATTTAAAATGTCGTTAGCAATCAATATAGCTGCTGAGTCAACAAGGTTTAATTAGTACAACTATCGCATCCTACTATACAGATCCCTCTTTGACACCGCGTGTCTTCATAAATCTAACTAATGGCTATCTGGTCTCACCTAATAGTTTATTAATAGATCGACTGAAATTTGCCATCTCAAAAACATGTTCTGCGAAATATTCATCTGACCTGGTGTATGGATACAATTAAGTTTACAAACTTCTTTTCAAGTGCACAAGCTACCTCACACGGATGTATAGCGATAAATTTACATAATCCTAGGTCACAACCACGTGTAGGTCTTGGCAAAATGTTTGGTTAAGAAATATCAGCTAGGCTGATATAATAACTATTTAATTACTCAGAACTAAATAGCAGCAGTGAGAGTGCGACCTCAAAATGAAACGTCTGATCGGTAAACAAAACATCCATGCAAATTATAAAAAAACCACTAACGACAACAGATTAAGCAACAAAACTAACTAACCCAATTAGAGAAAACTCGGTCAGTTATAGGCTTCGGTTTGGAGTTATTTACTTTTGATTTTAATTTTCGTAGGAAGCTTTATTTTTAAAAATAACGTTTCAATAAAAGGTCTGTTCACCCTCTGCTGCTCACGCTGGCCACATCAAGATTGGCTAAGTCATGCCTGTACATCTTTCAACAGAGTGCACTTTTTACTCTATGATTCTCATTCTACCATAGTAATGTACCGTTCATTTTGACATATGTTGCAACCAAAAAGGTTGAAAACACTCTACATACATTGCCTAGATAGATAGATAGATAGATAGATAGATAGATAGATAGATAGATAGATAGATAGATAGATAGATAGATGGATGGATGGATGGATGGATGGATGGATGGATGGATGGATGGATGGATGGATGGGTGGGTGGGTGGGTGGATGGATGGATGGATGGATGGCAGAGAGACAGACAGACAGACAGATATATAGATAGATAGATAGATGGACAGACAGACAGCAAGATAGATAGATAGATAGATAGATAGATAGATAGATAGATAGATAGATAGATAGATAGATAGATAGATATCGTATGAATGTACGGACCGCGTGTCTTACAGCTCAGTATATATATATATATATATATATATATATATATATATATATATATATATATATATATATATATATATAACTATTGACCAGTTAAGAATCTTTGTATGTATTTGAAGGCACGTGCATTTCCAGTCTCAATCCAGTCTCAATCCATACAGAGAAATGTGTTATTGTGATACAGAATTTAGCTTTTTTGCATGCAGTTCAAATTTGAAAAAAGTATAGGCCAAGTTTATACATTAAACATCTTAGTTGCTATAACAACTGAGATGTACAACCTTGATGATGTCAAGAAAAGTGTCTCCAATATAAAAAGGGAATGGGATTTTGCTTTGAAGTACGTAGATTTCAGTACACCTCAATTTAACGATACAAACGGAATCACTCGAATGTTACCAAAGACAAATATGTCATTGACAAATACAAACTATTTTCTCTCTTGGAATAATTGTCTGTAATTATGCATCAGGTATATAAGAAATAAGAGTATGAAACCGAAAAGTGCTTCAGTAAAATAGAAGAAATTTCAAACTTTTGAAATCCCATTTTTCCTCATTCAAACATTTTTCAGTTTCGCCTTTAAATACATAAACCAAACAATGGCCCCAATACCTCTGCTGTCCATAGTTTTGGCGATCTCGTTCCCTCCCTTACCACGTGTCTAACTATATAGATGATCTATAATGAGTTCACCTAATCAACATAAAATTGTGCTGTTTAGTCTTTACCTGTAGTGTACACATGCAGATCTATCTATCTATCTATCTATCTATCTATCTATCTATCTATCTATCTATATGCAGATCTATCTATCTATCTATCTATCTATCTATCTATCTATCTATCTATCTATCTATCTATATGCAGATCTATCTATCTATCTATCTATCTATCTATCTATCTATCTATCTATCTATCTATCTATCTATCTATATGCAGATCTATCTATCTATCTATCTATCTATCTATCTATCTATCTATCTATCTATCTATCGATCGATCGATCGATCGATCGATCGATCGATCGATTTACGGACCGTGTTATATCCAGATCCCTTACTACGTGTCTAAATATGTAGATAATCTATAATGAGCTCACCAAATCAGCAGAAAATTGTGCTGTTTCTTCATAGTCGTAAATCGATATATATATATATATATATATATATATATATATATATATATATATATATATGGGATGAAAAAAAAAACACAAACGCCGATAAATTTGTGCGACTAGTTTCGCATTTATGCTTCTTCAGGCACAATTTTATATATGTATATATATATATATATATATATATATATATATATATATATATATATATATATATATATATATATATATATATATATATATATATATATATATGTATGTATCGATTTACGGACCGTGTTACTTCCAGATCATTATATGTTTATCCTATCGAACACGAGATGATCATGAGTTCTTCCTGGCTACTTACATCTGTAAATAGTTTTCTTTCCATGGCGTCACCTAGGATACAATACATGACATCAATATAACTCATCTTATACAAGGAAATAACACATGACTGAACACATTTCCTCGACATGTAGTTGTAACGCACACATAAATGTAAAACTATTAACAAGGTAACAATCGTTTTATGGATTTTAAGGCCCACACATTTCACGTCTCTATCCAGCCACTAAAATCACAATGTGCTATTGTGATACACTATGTAATATTCTGTATTCGGGTAGGTGTTGTCCGATAAAAAGTTATTTTGCATGCAGTAAGTATTTTATATAGGCCAAGCTGAGACATTAAAATGCAATACATTAAACATGCCGTTAGTATAGACTTCCTAACTGAAATAAATTGACGAGTATACACGTTTGGGATGATTACAATAAACGTGCCTAGGGGTAGGGGATACTACTATGGACTTCGAAGTTTTCATCCTTTAATTTAATGATACATAAATCAAGAAAGTAAGAAGACTCCGAGAACGGAAAGGGGTAAATATTTCAATGAAACGTAAAAGGCATTTAAAAGGCTTTTTTTGAATCCAATCCTCAAATATATATATATATATATATATATATATATATATATATATATATATATATATATATATATATATATATATATATATATATATATATATATATATATATATATATATTAAAACTCTGAATTTAAATACATACAAAATACGACAATAGTATGATCAATTCTGACTTGACCAAATGAAAATAAAAATAGTGTTTATTTCATCATACAGTATACAGCCCGTGTTACTTCCAGATCATTATATGTTTGTCCCTTCGAACACGAAATGATCATGAGTACTTCCTGACTAATACCATGTGTAAATAGTTTAATGTGTACGGCCTTGACTTTAACTCTTATACCTACAGAAGATCAATATACAACGCACTATCTACCCTATTACTGTGAAGTCACACATGACACAACATTGCTGCTAGGACATGTGGTTGCCAAACAAAATGTAAAAGTAAATCTTGACCAGATAATAAGTGGTGTGTGTTATTTCAAGGTGTACACAATTCCCACGTAGTTGACTAGGTCTTCGATCGATCTGCTGAAATTCCATTTACTGTGCATTCTATTGATTCAGAAAACCCATAACGTTCGCTTTGTCCCACATGCACAGCACGTGATCGGTACATGCTTTTGTATGAATAAAACGGCTTGACTCTAAGGAAGAGTGCCTATTGCAACAGACAAATCGACACGTTCGGACGGTTTTGATAAACTCTTGCTAAGCGAAATAAGGTAAGATGTGTTTTCTTTCAGTTTGTAAAATAATGGAAGAGTGTGTTATTAAAACCAATGTTGTTCGTGTTGCCTTGAATGTGCTACACATTTGGCTGACGGTTTTACATCGTGTGTTTTACACGTAGGGAGAGTAAACAAATCTACTTAAACGTACCTAATGGTTCCTGGGAAAATATTTTTCAGTAGAATCTTTGAATTGACGTTACGATAAGGGGTTATCAATTATTGTAAATATGAGATGTCACTCGCATCCATTAGTATATTAGTACCATTCATGAGTGTAGATTTAGGGTTTGTAGATCATGTGCATGATGTTAGTCCGATAAATCAATACCCCAAACTTGTGTTGGTACTGATGGATCATTTTAGAATCTGATTTGACTTATTCGTTTAAATGTATCATGTTTCTGTCTACAAATCTGTCCGGAACAACACCAGCATACCTTTTAGACCCTTAACGTTATTTGGTAACGAGGAAATTTAAATTGGCACAAGACTGAGGCTGTTTGATTTAATGTAGATTTCACTTCGGATTCTGGAGGTTGTGGTTTCGATCCCCGGCCGCGTCATGCCAATGACGTACAAAATTGGTACTGACAGCTGTCTCGCTTGGCGCTCAACATTAAGAACTTTGTTAGGACTGGTCAGCCTGGTGTCAGGATAATGTGTATGGGTGGCACGTCATTCTACATGTCTGTTAAAGCTACGTTAAAAATCCTAATCGCACACACATACACAAATACACGTTTATACATGTAGATTTACAGTTTGTCAACCATAGGATTTCATGAGGAAAGTGTTTTGTTCATATCGTCAAAAAGATCTTTCAACTGAAAGTTGCGCAAGAGACGTGCGAAATACAGCGATGTGTCCAAAATGTACATCGATGTGTTGGGGAAGATCTGTTTGCAACAACTCCCAGATATTTAGGAATAATGACATCATACCCTTAAACCTCTTACCATTATCAAGACATTATTGGACTAGTGCCACCTGAATGTGCTTAAGAATTTCGTTGGTTCTATTATTAACAATAGGCAGGAACAATGAACAAAACCGGTTGGAGTAATGTAACAATATCCAAAGCCATGTACAGAAGCACTAGGGCATACTCCCAGTAATAGTGAACTAATAAGTAGATAGAAGTAATAAGTTTACAAACAACAATAAATACCTTATTCTTTTCACTTGTAGAGATGAACTGGTGTTGATATAAATAAAACGTTTATCCGAAAAGCAGTTGTTAATCTGCTAATTTTGTATCAGTCCTCTTGCTTTTTTTTTTTGGAATTTTCATTTTCTGATGAAGGTTAACGTTTATTGTCGAACCTTGGTCATTATACCATGTATTTTAGTCATATTAGTATGGTTCGAGGAGAAGCGGTGGTTAAATTGCTGGAGCAAGAGATTCGTCATCAAAGGATAGCCGGTTTGATATCCGCCCAGACTGGCAATGGACGAATATCTCAGCGTTTCCTTGGGAATGGTGCTTAGCTGGCACTTCCTCGACGTGATATAGCCCAAAATGTGTTAAAAGTGACATTAAAACACACAAAGACAAAACTCTGTTGAGTACAGTATATGTGCTGTAACTGTAATACCATGATTACGGTACTTAGAGGGGCCTCGAGTGGTCTAAGGCGCTCTCCGTTACGGATCACTGTCATCTCACCTGTCTGCATGGGTTCGATTCTCGGATTCTGCCAATGTGGGTATGTGAGAAAGCTTACCAGCAGCTTCTCGTGGGTCGGTGGCTCTTTCTGGGGGGTTTCCAGGTTCCTCCTCCACCATTAATACTGGTCGCCATGTATAGCCTATCTTGTGCTGAAAAATGGCGCCAAACCCTACAACAATAACAACGGCGTCTTTCAAACAGATTTTAAAACAAAACAAACATTAATAAATTACCATCGGAATAAACCATGTACATTGCGTTTTTTGGTTCACCTCACATATAAATTCAAATTCGAATTGACCCCCTGTAATATTGGTAAAATTCCATGGTAATACCGGTGACTATTTAGTTTCAATGCGTTGATATTATGATGCAGACGTTTCTTTCTTGCAGTCTCCTATACAGATACATCGATCGCTTTATAATGTGTAGTACCATATTAACGGTAGATTAAAATATCTGAATTGTTTTTTATTTTTTTTATTTCAGTAAACCATGACCGTCACAGACTTCGATAATAAGCTTGATAATTCAAATCTGGAGGGAAATGCGAACGAGAAAAATGTCAGACTTTTAACCCCAAGCAGGGACCATGTCGTCACTATGAATATGTACGAAGACACAGAAAAACATGTCGATGTGGCTTTTGATTTCCTTTTGGCTGCGAAACATCACATTCAGAAACACGAACGGAAATGTAAGACATGAACGTTCATGTATTTTAAAAGCGTCCATTAGTCAGACTGTCTTTGATGAATACGTAAATCTTAATAAGGAGAAAGCACATTTTAAAAAGTAAAATAAATACTTCTAATATCTGCATATAGCATTAGACTCCATAAATGCTCCGAGATAAATAGCATTTGTAATCAAATTTTCTTGTAATGTTTTCTCGTCGTTGTTTCATTCATTCATTCATTCACTGCCCATCACTCCTATCAGGGTATGGGCCGCCAACTAAAGATCTCCAGAGTCCTCTGTCCTGGGCCATTTTTTCTAGCTGGTTCCAGGTGTAGCCCATCTTGGTGGTGTCAGCCTGGAGGTTGCGTCGCCAGGTGTTTCTTGGACGGCCTCTCTTCCGCTTGCCTTGTGGGTTCCACCTCAGCGCCTGCCTGGTGATACTGGTTGGCGGTTTTCGTAGGGTGTGCCCTCTCCAGCCCCATCTCTTCTTCCTGATTTCTTCTTCAGCAGGAAGTTGGAAGGTCCTTTCCCAAAGATTGGCATTGCTGATGGTGTCAGGCCAGCGGATCCGGAGAATCCTTCTGAGGCAGCTGTTGATGAAGGTCTGGACTTTCCTGATGGTGGTCTTGGTCGTCCTCCAGGTCTCGTCGTTGTGCTACTTTGTTATTAGTCTGGAATATTCTCTTCTTATATTTTCTATTTTGTTTCAGCAAATACGATTGTGTTGATCGTTGGAGCAAACCAGTCAGGATGTATAGCTGCAGAGCATGCACCAATGGTGCTAGCTCATTCAGCGGGACAGGTTAATGTTTTCATAGCCGATAGTTCAATCGAAAGGCTTATGGCTACAGAGGAAGTTTGTAATGACGTCATCTGCTGGTCAGCTGATGAGCATGAACAGAGCCTTGTGGAGAAGACGAGAAGCACGTGCGAAGGAGGTGTTGATTTAATTCTTGACTTCATTGGAAATGCTAGGACAATTCAGAGAGCAATGAAAATTCTAAACAAGGTATTGGATATTGTATTAGCTGTGATACAACGTTTACCTTACAAATCCTTTTTTTGGGCAACTGAACAGTTGATTTTACTTGGTGCATTCGTTACATATCCATTCATTCTTACTTGCGCGATCTGGCGTTCGATACAGATATTCAATCTGTGATTGTTATCGCACATCGACAATTTCTGTATCACACACCCAGCCTGGAATTACCTTGACAACTTGAAATATTAAATAATAGACCACTTATAAAATATAGGGAATGATTTACTGCAATACGTTTTAAATTGGTTTTAAACAACCAGCCTGGAACTACCTTTACAACTTTAGGTATTAAATAATAGACCACATATAAAATACTGTATAGGGAATGATTTACTGCAATACGTTTTAAATTGGTTTAATAAAATGTCAACACGGGTTTGTAATTTTGTGGTATTTGGGTTGTACCGTAAGCAATGAGCAGGTTATGGGCATTAAACGGTATTTACCACCCAGGAATTGAGTTGTTTTGTTAATTCTGTACTTGTTTATAATATTGTTATACCAGATAAACATGATATGAAATATGTATGGTGTACACATCTAATATAATTATCATTTTTCAACGAGGAGGGGGTCATGCTGATTTTGTAGAAATTAGAAATGGACGTGTACTTGTTTGAATTGATCTTTGTAAGTAATATTATAATCATTTCCTCAGGGTGGCGCCTTACTGGTCGGACCGGATGCAATACCGAGCGTATCCATCAGCCTGTCTACTCTTATTGCACAACAACAGAGCATAATTGGTGTCCCTGACAAGAAGAAAACCAATGTAGCTAATAACTTTTGAAGATGTAGGTAAAACGGACACAAACCACACACAAACATATACATACATACACTCATTTTGATTAAAAGTGTGTATGAATAGTGACGACAAGAAGTTATTATTAGAAATTATAGCATGCTAGACAATTAAGCACATGAAGCGATTCTTGTTTAGAAGTGTTATTTTTATTCATAAAGAACTACTCTGAAAGATTTGCAAGAGTTTTCGAATTACATTTTGAAGTCGGATGCTGAAAGACATCGAAAGCTCAGGTTTTGTTCCGAGTGCAGTCATATTTTGTATAAAATATTTCACTTTTAAAGTTCGATACCTTTCCTTTCACGCACCAGCTCCTTCAGCCAAATTATATCTTATCTAAGACATGTTACGACATCGACGGAGTTTTCGGTGGGTGGGTGTGAAAAATCGGAGTGTGGATAGATCCATCATAATGCCAAGTTGATGACTTTCTTTTCAAAGAAAGCTTTATAATAGTTGCCTTTGTTAAAAGTCTTTTCTTTGTGTGTTGTCGCCTGCGGTTAATTTTTTTTATTTTTTTTCCAATAAGTTTCCAAGATAAAGAACCCGACCCTTTCCTATACCTGATCTTTTGTTACAGAAGTACAACAATAAATTACTTAAATATATTATTTTATTTTGTTGCAGCGGCATCATGGTCTGGTGGCCTGCGATCCATGCAAAGTCTGACCTTGAAGGACAGAACTACATAAACGTAATGCACAGACAGACGGTTCAACTTTAAAGTTGTTCATTTGTATTCATGCAGTAGGTTGATGATGCATCATGTTATAGGAAAGGAGTACGTTTTCAATGAGAACGAGATTTGTTGCATCGAGTAGAAGGTTATCAGAGCGAGCTGTATAATACGGTACTAATGTCGGCACTCTGACGAACGATGTATACCGGAAGTTGATGTGGAGCTTGATGTTCAGAGTTTGAACTACCATGACCGTCACTGCCAGCAGAATTTAGCCCTTATGGTTTAATATTTTAAGCAAAATATACATCTTGCTAAAAGAAACAAGAAGACACTTATCATAAGTTTAATCAGGCAAAACATAATGTTTGTCTTAAACACGCCATTCTATATGTACCTTCCTGTTTATTCGGTTGAAGATGCACTGAAGAAACTATAAATGCAACAGTCGTGTGTGTACGGGCTTTTTGTGTGGAAAAGACTGAAGACTTGTAAATCTTTTACTGATTCACATGTTTATGTTTTCATTTACCTTTTTTGAGATACTGACCAATTGTCATGGCATATTGAAACTTGTATTAAATAAAGGGAAATAAAACAGTTTTTACTTGATTTTTTCATTACTTGAAAGTTCCAAAATTCAGATGAAACGTAGGAAAATTGTGACTATCATTGTAAGCCATTTACATTTCTATCCACTTGAATGGACGTTAAACAGAGAGCCGTTTGATGTGTAGACAAGATATATACGTGTAAGCAAAATATATACATGTAGACAAGATATATACGTGTAGACAATATATAAAGGTGTAGACAAGACATATACGTGTAGACCAGATATATACGTGTAGACAAGATATATACATGTAGACCAGAAAAATACGTGTAGACAAGATATATATATATATATATATATATATATATATATATATATATATATATATATATATATATATTCGTGTAGACAAGATAAATACGTGTAGACAAGATGTATACGAGGATGTGTTATACAGCTTTTTAATTGAAGATTACACGCACTAATCGTACCTTTGCGTTCTTCGCTCAAGCAAGGAAAGAGCGGTTAACCAATCTATGTTATATTCTTACATTATGAATAAATGCATATATGTAAATTAGCATTACCTCCAAGGTGTACACATGAATATAACACTGGCCTTACATGAACATTGGTTTTAAAAAACAATTTTTAAGACAATCATTTCTTCTGTCAGTCAGAATCTCTAAACTACGCTATATAGCTTATCTCTTTGAAGAATTAATATTTGACACGGAGCGGAAGTTCAGCTGTCTCTTTCTCAAAACCGTGTTCATATATCCTGTCAATTTCATTGAATCGGAACACTGGCTCCTTTGAAGTTTTAACACTGATAAGAAAGAAATTAAGAATAAAGGTCACAAAGACTCCTCGATCTAGACATGATAAAATTTTAATGCTCAGTGCATTCAACTTTAAGGTTCAATGACTATTCCAAATTACACACACACACACACACACATATATATATATATATATATATATATATATATATATATATATATATATATATATATATATATATATATATATATATATATATATATATATATATATATATATATATATATATATATATATATATATATATTCGAAAAAGTAAAATTTAACATTACGCAAATTAATGTTTTCCTCTTACTCTTTTACTGAGAATGTGTACAAATATTTCTAAATGTTTTTGTTAGAGAAGGACGCGTTATACGGTATATATCGGAATGTTAAGGATCATCTAAAATAACTCGTTCAGCCTTTCTTGTGCTTCACAAACATACTTACGATTAAAAAAAATTGCTCATATGCCTGCCTTGGAATTGCCATAAAGTTACGTACAAATGTTAGAGAAACTTGCGAATAGACTACGCAATTCTTATTAGTGAAATAATAATAATAATGACGACTTTGTATAGCGCCTAATCTCGAGAAGCTCTAAGCGTTTTACGTCACTAAAAAACACCTATAACCTAAAAAGACAAACAAAATCCATATAATGATATGATTACAAACAAACACACCATGAAATAAAATATTAAAACATGCTGAAAATATTTAAAGTAGGAAACATTTTAGGTCTTTAAGTTTGTTCTTGTAGTTGAAATAATGAGTTTTAAGAACACTTTTGAATGGGATGACTGTGTGTTTGTATCTAAGATCAGTGGGCAGTTCGTTCAACTTTGCTGGGCCTTGGTATGCAAAAGAGCACTGTCGATATGACTTCGTTTTCATACAGGGAATAATGAGTGTGCCATTATCAGAAGAGAAGCGCAAGTATCTTTCTGGTGTGTACACACGGATAGATATGTTGGACTGGAGTCCAAATGTAGAACAGACAATACATTTTGTGCTTGATTCTGGAATGAATAGCTAGTGTAGGGTACAGCGTCTCGTCGCGAACTTCACCTCACCGTCTGGCAATTTCCGTACGGACCCGTCTTTTGCGTACCTGCGTACCTTGTTGAGAGACAAATGTTCCCTTTGAAGTTTCCCCATCTCGCCAGGAAGCAAATTGTCTATGGACGAAGTCATGGGTCTTAGCGGCTTTGACCCTGACCATCGCTTCATAGCCCTCGTCTCAACTGACCCGACATGTATAATGTTACACGTCATAGGGTTAGGTTGGGGCAACACATACCCACACCCTAATATTACGTCATAAGACAGTCCCGACAAATACGCTGCTTGAGTTCGTCCCTTTGCATACGGCGAATCAATGTCTATGCTAACTACCGGAAGCGAATCCTTCGTCCGGTTAGCAAACTGGACTTCAACCGTCTAACCTGTGTAATCTCCAGGCTTGACATACCTACTATCTACCAAGGCTGGATAACTGCAGCCGGTATCATACAGTACGGTTGCACTTCTCACATATTAGTTTCCCCGCCCCACTATTTCTCGTTTCTTAACAGTGTTCAGAGTTACTGAATTAATCGTTGTCGGACAATCTTTTCTACAGTCCTTAACAACATTTCCTGGTCTGTTGCAGCCATAACACACTGGCTCACCTCTCCTCAACTGAGGTATCCTTATCTTTCCCCTGAATCTTTCTCGACCCACGGAAATGTACTTGGCTGGGATTTTCGTCCCCTAGCCTCCCACCATTTGACCATTTCGTTTTTGGGGTGCCACCTCAGTGGTCCTTCTATGCTCACCGTTTCCAGGTCGGTCCCTACCACTACAAGTAGGTGGACGCGCATGCGCGCTATCATAGCGCTCCGTCATTACACTTATCTCATCCAAGGTTGAGAATTCACGCTCCGCCAAAACCACAATTAAGTCTTTCCTGTAAGTACTTAGGACATGATATTTAAAATTTCTTCGCGTATCCCCTCTTACGTTAGCGCGGTGCCAGACATTTTTATCCATTTATAAAAAATTACGCATACTCGACATTGAAATTGCGCGAATGTTCTGGTAGCCCTTTTTGACGAGTCCCTAAAAAAGTGTTCGAAACGTTTCCGCTGACAGCTCACAGTGTCGTAGTAACGCTTTCTTCAGAGCGCCGTTATCGTCTATCTCTTCTGGGGTCATATTTTGGTATACGTCTTTCGCAGCTCCCTGTAAAAATGCCGAAATATTGATAGTCCACTGGTTCCTAGGTAGCTGATGTACCAGTGCCAACTTTTCGAACTGTGTCAAAAAGTTGTCAACAATTTCGTTCTTGTCGTTGAACATAGGCATGGTGATCTGTATTGGTCGTCTATCTTCAGATAGTCTAGTTTGAGGGACCTGAACGTTAGTGCAGTTCTTCACCCCTCCTGAACTCGACTTCGATCATAGGTCTCTCCACGGCTAACACGTGTTCCCTTTCTCAAGATTTTCCCTCAGTCTGTAACCTGGCTAGTTCAAGCTCAGCTGCTTGCCTGTCTTTCTCTCGTTCAGCTTCTTGTTCCGCGGCTTCTCTGTCTTTCTCTCGTTCAGCTGCCTGTCTGGCTTTCTCTTGTTCAGCCGCCTGTCTTCCTATTTCTCTTGTTCAGCTGCCCGTCTGTCCTTCTCTCGTTCTCGTTATATTTGCTTATCGTGTTCCCTAAGACTACGGTCAATAAAAATTCCGCAAGTTTGGCTCCGTCGTATCCTAATTCGTCTTTACCGATGAATTTAAACTCTCTTACTAATTGTCTGTCTGTCGTAATTATGACTTTATTAGAAATAAGTCCCTTAATTACTCAAAAAAAGTGAATTGAACTATTTGAAAATAGCCTTTGTAATGTAACGTATTTAAAGTCTCCTAGAATGACCTGACTCAGGTCAGTCGGCCGCTCTTAACAAGCAAAATCAATAAACACCAGTTCCACCCAGCGGGACAAATTTTCTCCCCAAATGAGTGTAATGGGTTATCCTAAAAAGATGTAATTTATTGCTTTCGGATTCTGGCCTAACTAGCTCTTTTCACAAGAGAATACGTAGGCAATACCCCGCTTATTTCATCACAAAAGGTACGTGTCTCAATTCTTACAATATTTTTATCGCAATATAAAAAAACAGCCAAGAAATTTGCATGCACAATCTTTATGTATATAAAAATAGCAGACGATGACTCGATTCACTCTGATCCTTTGCTTATACTAATAATGAAATTATTACTCTGTTCAAAATATGCTCGGATTACTTTACTCGAATGATACTGTTCGAATCTCAGGATGAGCCGTCCACTTCTCAGGTTACTCGCGCGGTTATGAGCGTTATACAAGCCCCAAGCACCTGCACTTCCAGTCTCAATCCATCCAGAAAAATGTGTTATTGTGATACAGAATTTAGAGATTTTGCATGCAGTTCAAATAGCAAAAATAGCTATTTTGCATGCAGTTCAAATTTGAAAAAAGTATAGGACAAGCTTATACATTAAACATCTTAGTTGCTATAACAACTGAGATGAACAACCTTGATGATGTCAAGAAAAGTGTCTCCAAAATAAAAAGGGAATGGGTTTTTGCTTTGAAGTACGTAGATTTCAGTGCACCTCAATTTAACGATACAAACGGAATCACTCGAATGTTACCAAAGACAAATATGTCCTTGACAAATACAGACTATTTTCTCCCTTGGAATAATTGTCTGTAATTATGCATCAGGTATATAAGAAAGAAGAGTATGAAACCGAAAACTGCTTTGGGAGACATTTCAGTAAAACAGAAGAAATTTCAAACTTTTGATATACCATTTTTCCTCATTCAAACATTTTTCAGTTTCGTCTTTAAATACATAAACCAAACAAAGGCCGCAATACCTCTAGTGTCCATAGTTTTGGCGATCTCGTTCCCTCCCTTACTACCTGTCTAACTATATAGATGATCTATAATGAGTTCACCTAATCAACATAAAATTGTGCTGTTTCTTCATAGTCTTTACCTGTAGTGTACATATGTAGCTCTATCTATCTATCTATCTATCTATCTATCTATCTATCTATCTATCTATCTATCGATCGATCGATCGATCGATCGATTTACGGACCGTGTTACATCCAGATCCCTTACTATGTGTCTAAATATATAGATGATCTATAATGAGTTCACCTAATCAACATAAAATTGTGCTGTTTAGTCTTTACCTGTAGTGTACACATGCAGATCTATCTATCTATCTATCTATCTATCTATCTATCTATCTATCTATCTATCTATCTATCTATCTCCTATCGATTTACGGACCGTGTTACATCCAGATCCCTTACTATGTGTCTAAATATATAGATGATCTATAATGAGCTCACCAAATCAGCAAATAATTGTGCTGCTTCTTCATAGTCTTTACCTGTAGTCTACATATGTACCTGTATTATATCCATCCATCCATCCATCCATCCATCCATCCATCCATCTATCTATCTATCTATCTATCTATCTATCTATCTATCTATCTATCTATGGACAGTGTTACTTCCAGATTATTATATGTTTATCCTATCGAACACGAGATGATCATGAGTTCATCCTGACTAATTACATCTGTAAATATTTTTCTTTCCATGGCATCACCTAGGATACATTACACGACATCAATATAACTCAACTTATACAAGGAAATAACACATGACTGAACACATCTCCTCGACATGTAGTTGTAACGTACACATAAATGTAAAACTATTAACAAGGTAACAATCGTTTTATGGATTTTAAGGCCCACACATTTCACTTCTATATCCATCCACTAAAATCACAATGTGCTATTGTGATACAGTATGTAATATTCTGTATTCGGGTAGGTGTTATCCGATAAAAGTTATTTTACATGCAGTAAGTATTTTATATAGGCCAAGCTGAGACATTAAAATGTAATACATTAAACATGCCGTTCATATAGACTTCCTAAATGCAATAAATTGACAAGTATACACGTTTTGGATGATTACAATAAACTTGCCAAGGGTAGGGGATACTACTTTGGACTTTGAAGTTTTCATCCTTTAATTTAATGATACATAAGCGGAATCATTCCGTTGTTACTCCTTCGGAATCGATGTTTGGAACGATACATCAAGAAAGTAAGAAGACTCCGAGAACGGAAAGTGGTAAACATTTCAATGAAACGTAAAAGGCATTTAAAAGCTTTTTTCAATCCCCAGATATATATATATATATATATATATATATATATATATATATATATATATATATATATATATATATATATATATATATATATATATATATAATTTAAAACTCTGAATTTAAATACATACAAAATAAGACAATAGTATGATCAATTCTGACTTGACCAAATGAAAATAAAAATGGTGCTTATTTCATCATACAGTATACAGCCCGTATTACTTCGATATCATTATATGTTTGTCCCTTCGAACACGATATGATCATGAGTACTTCCTGACTAATACCATGTGTAAATAGTTTAATGTGTACGGCCTTGACTTTAACTCTTATACCTACAGAAGATCAATATACAACGCACTATCTACCCTATTACTGTGAAGTCACACATGACACAACATTGCTGCACGGACACGTGGTTGTCAAACAAAATGTAAACGTAAATCTTGACTAGATAACAAGTGGTGTGTGTATTATTTCAAAGCGTACACAATTCCCACGTAGTTGACTAGGTCTTCGATCGATCTGCTGAAGTTCCATTTACTGTGCATTCTATTGATTCAGAAAGCCCACAAAGTTTCGCTTTGTCCCACATGTACAGCACGTGATCGGTACATGCTTTTGTATGAATAAAACGGCTTGACTCTAAGGAAGAGTGCCTATTGCAACAGACAAATCGACACGTTCGGATGGTTTTGATAAACTCTTGCTAAGCGAAATAAGGTAAGATGTGTTTTCTTTCAGTTTGTAAAATAATGGAAGAGTGTGTTATTAAAACCAATGTTGTTCGTGTTGCCTTGAATGTGCTACACATTTGGCTGACGGTTTTACATCGTGTGTTTTACACGTAGGGAGAGTAAACAAATCTACTTAAACGTACCTAATGGTTCGTGGAAAAATATTTTTCATTAGAATGTTTGAATTGACGTTACGATTAGGGCTTATCAGTTATTGTAAATATGAGTTGTCACTCACATCAATTAGTATATTAGTACCGTACATTAGAGTAGATTTCGGGTTTGTAGATCATGTGTATGATCTTAGTCCGTTAAATTAATATCCGATAAATCAATACCCTATATCATGTGTATGATCTTAGTCCGATAAATCAATACCCTAAACTTGTATTGGTACTGATGGATCATTTTAGAATCTGATTTGACTTATTCGTTTAAATGTATCATTTTTCTGTCTACAAATCTGTCCGGAACAACACCAGCATACATTTTAGGCCCTTAACGTTATTTGGTAACAAGGAAATTTAAAGTGGCACAAGATTGTGGTTGTTTTATTAAATGTAGATTTCGCTTCGGATTCTGGAGGTTGTGGTTTCGATCCCCGGCCGCGTCATGCCAATGACGTACAAAAATGGTACTGACAGCTGTCTCGCTTGGCGCTCAACATTAAGAACTTGGTGTTAGGACTGGTCAGCCTGGTGTCAGGATAATGTGTCTGGGTGGGACTTCATGCTACATGTCTGTGGCATGACGCTCCAGTGCTAGACATCACTATAAACTGCAGACATCGTAGCGATATGACTGAAACATTGTTAAAGCTACGTTAAAAATCCAAATCGCACACACACACACAAATACACGTACATACATGTAGATTTACAGTTTGTCAACCATCGGATTTCATGCGGAAGGTGTTTTGTTCATATCGTCAAAAAGATCTTTCAGCTGAAAGTTGCGCAAGAGACGTGCGAAATACAGCGATGTGTCCAAAATGTACATCGAGGTATTGGGGAATATCTGTTTGCAACAACTCCCAGATATGTATGAATAATGACATCATACCCTTAAACCTCTTACCATCATCAAGACATTTTCGGACTAGTGCCACCTGAATGTGCTTAGGAACTTCGTTGGTTCTATTATTAACAATAGGCAGGAACAATGAACAAAACGGTTGGAGTAATGTAACAATATCCAAAGTCATGTACAGAAGCACTAGGGCATAATCCCAGTAATAGTAAACTAATAAGTAGATAGAAGTAATAAGTTTACAAACAACAATAAATACTTCATTCTTTTCACCTGTAGAGATGAACTGGTGTTGATATAAATTTTCACGTTTATCCGAAAAGCAGTTGTTAATCTCTTAATTTTGTCTTAGTCCTCTTGCTTTTTTCTTTGGAATTTTCATTTTCATTAAACGTTTATTGTCGAACCTTGGTCATTATACCATGTATTTTAGTCATATTAGTATGGTTCGAGGAGAAGCGGTGGTTAAATTGCTGGAGCAAGAGACTCGTTTTCAAAGGATAGCCGGTTCGATATCCGCCCAGACTGGCAATGGACGAATATCTCAGCGTTTCCTTGGTGATGGTGCTTAGCTGGCACTTCCTCGTCGTGATATAGCCCAAAATGTGTTAAAAGAGACGTTAAAACCCACAAAGACAAAACTCTATTGAGCACACACACACACACACACACACACACATATATATATATATATATATATATATATATATATATATATATATATATATATATATATATATATACACACACTAGACGCTGTAATTAGCTGTAACTGTAATACCATGATTACGGTACTTAGAGCGGCCCCGAGTGGTCTAAGGCGCTCACCGTTACGGATCACTGCCATCTCACCTGTCTGCATGGGTTCGATTCTCGGATTCGGCCAATGTGGGTATGTGAGAAAGCTTTCCAGCAGCTTCTTGTGGGTCGGTGGTTCTTTCTGGGTTTTTTCCAGGTTCCTCCTCCACCATTAATACTGGTCGCCATGTATAGCCTATCTTGTGCTGAAAAATGGCGCTAAACCTTGCAACAATAACAACGGCACTTTCAAGCAGATTTTAAAACAAAACAAACATTAATAAACTGCCATTGGAATAAACCATGTACATCACGTTTTTTGTTTCACCTCACAAATAAATTCAAATTCAGGTTTGAATTGACCGCCTGTAATATTGGTAAAATTCAATGGCAATATCGGTGACCGTTTAGTTTCAATGCGTTGATATTATGATGCAGACGTTTCTTTCTTGCAGTCTTCTATACAGATACATCGATTGCATTATAATATTTAGTACCATATTAACAGTAGATTAAGATATCTTAATTGTTTTTTTTTATATTATTTTTTATTTCAGTAAACGATGACCGTCACAGACTTCGATAATAAGCTTGATAATAAAAATCTGGAGGGAAATGCGAACGAGAAAAATGTCAAACTTTTAACCCCAAGCAGGGACCATGTCGTCACTATGAATATGTACGAAGACACAGATAAACATGTCGATGTGGCTTTTGATTTCCTTTTGGCTGCCAAACGTCACATTCAGAAACACGAACGGAAATGTAAGACATGAACGTTCATGTATTTTTAAAGCGTCCATTTGTCAGACTGTCTTTGATGAATACGTAAATCTTAATAAGGAGAAAGCACATTTTAAAAAGTAAAATAAATACTTCTAATATCTGCAAATAGCATTAGACTCCATAAATGCTCAGAGATAAATAGTATTTGTATTCAAATTTTCCTGTAATGTTTCCTCTTCGTCTTGTTACTTTGTTATTAGTCTGGAATATTCTCTTCTTATATTTTCTATTTTGTTTCAGCAAATACGATTGTGTTGATCGTTGGAGCAAACCAGTCAGGAAGAATAGCTGCAGAGCATGCATCAATGGTGCTAGCTCATTCAGCAGGACAGGTTAATGTTTTCATAGCCGATAGTTCAATCGAAAGGCTTATGGCTACAGAGGAAGTTTGTAATGACGTCATCTGCTGGTCAGCTGATGAGCATGAACAGAGCCTGGTCGAGAAGACGAGAAGCACGTGCGAAGGAGGTGTTGATTTAATTCTTGACTTCATTGGAAATGCTAGGACAATTCAGAGAGCAATGAAAATTCTAAACAAGGTATTGGATATTGTATTAGCTGTGACACAATGTGTACCTTACGAATCCTTTTTTGGGCAACTGAACAGTTGATTTTATTTGGTGCATTCGTTACATATCCATTCATTCTTACTGGCGTTCGATACAGATATTCAGTCTGTGATTGTTATCGGACATCGACAATTTCTGTATCGCACACCCAGCCTGGAACTACCTTTACAACTTGAAGTATTAAATAATAGACCACTTATAAAGTATAGGGAATGATTTACTGCAATACGTTTTACATTGGTTTTAAAAAATGTCAACACGGGTTTGTAATTTTGTGGTATTTGGGTTGTACCGTAAGCAGGTTATGGGCATTAAACGGTATTTACCACCCAGGAACTGAGTTGTTTTGTTAATTCTGTACTTGTTTATAATATTGTTATACCAGATAAACATGATATGAAATATGTATGGTGTACACATCTAATATAATAATCATTTTTCAACGAGGAGGGGGTCATGCTGATTTTGTAGAAATTAAAAATGGACCTGTACTTGTTTGAATTGATCTTTGTAAGTAATATGTATAATTATTTCCTCAGGGTGGCGCCTTACTGGTCGGACCGGATGCAATACCGAGCATATCCATCAGCCTGTGTACTCTTATTGCACAACAACAGAGCATAATTGGCGTCCCTGACAATAAGAAAACCAATGTAGCTACAACTTTTGAAGATGTAGGTAAAACGGACACAAACCACACACAAACATATACATACATACACTCATTTTGATTAAAAGTATGTATGAATGGTGACGACAAGAAGTTATAATTAGAAATTAAAGAAGTGTTATTTTTATTCATAAAGAACTACTCTGAAAGATTTGCAGGAATTTTCGAATTACATTTTGAAGTCGGATGCTGAAAGACATCGAAAGCTCAGGTTTTGTTCCGAGTGCAGTCATATTTTGTGTTAAATATTTAACTTTTAAAGTTCGATACCTTTCCTTTCACGCACCAGCTCCTTCAGCCAATTATATCTTATCTAAGACATTTTACGACATCGGCGGAATTTTCGGTGGGTGGGTGTGAAAAAAACGGAGCGTGGATACGTCCATCATACTGCCAAGTTGATGACTTTCTTTTCAAAGAAAGCTTTATAATACTGTAGTTACCTTTGTTAAAAATCTTTTCTTTGTGTGTTGTCGCCTGCGGTTAATTTTTTTTTTTTTTTTATTGCGGAACGTTCTCTCTAGCATCAATAAGTTTCCTAGATAAAGAACCCGACCCTTTCCTATACCTGATCTTTTGTTACAGAAGTACAACAATAAATTACTAAAATATATTCTTTTTTTGTTGCAGCGGCATCATGGTCTGGTGGACTGCGATCCATGCAGAGTTTGACCTTGAAGGACAGAACTACATAAACTTAATGAAGACAGACGGTTCAACTTTAAAGTTGTTCATTTGTATTCATGCAGTAGGTTGATGATGCATCATGTTATAGGACAGGAGTACGTTGTCAATGAGAACGAGATTTGTTGCATCGAGTAGAAGGTTATCAGAGCGAGCTGAATAATACGGTACTAATGTCGGCACTCTGACGAACGATGTATACCGGAAGTTGATGTGGAGCTTGATGTTCAGAGTTTGAACTACCATGACCGTCACTGCCAGCAGAATTTAGCCTTATGGTTTAATATTTTATGCAAAATATTAAGATCTTGATAAAAGAAACAAGAAGACACTTATCATAAGTTTAATCAGGCAAAACATAATGTTTGTCTTAAACACGCCATTATATTTGTACCTTCCTGTTTATTCGGTTGAAGATGCACTGAAAAAACTATAAAGGCACCAGTCGTGTGTGTACGGGTTTTTTGTGTGGAAAAGACTGAAGACGTGTAAATCTTTTACTGATTCACATGTTTATGTTTTCATTTACCTTTTTTGAGATACTGACCAATTGTCATGGCATGTTGAAACTTGTATTAAATAAAAAGAAATAAAACAGTTTTTACTTAATTTTTTCATTACTTGAAAGTTCCAAAATTCAGATGAAACGTAGAAAAATTGTGACTATCATTGTAAGCCATTTACATTTCTATCCACTTGAATGGACGTTAAACAGAGAGCCGTTTGATGGTACGTGTTAAAGATATATACATGTAGACAAGATAAATACGTGTAGACAAGATATATACGTTTAGATAAGATATATTCTTGTAGACAAGATAAATACGTGTAGACAAGATAAATACGTGTAGACAAGATATATACGTGTAGACAAGATATATTCTTGTAGACAAGATATATACGTGTAGACAAGATATATAAGAGGATGTGTTATACAGCTTTTTAATTGAAGATTACACGCACTAATCGTACCTTTGCGTTCTTCGCTCAAGCAAGGAAAGAGCGGTTAACAAATCGATGTTATATTCTTATATTATGAATAAATGCATATATGTAAATTAACATTACTTCCAAGGTGTACACCTGAATATAACACTTGCCTTACATGAACAGTGGATTCAAAAGACAACTTTTAAGACAATCATTTCTTCTGTCAGTCAGAATATCTAAACTACGATATATAGCTTATCTCTTTGAAGAATTAATATTTGATACGGAGCGGAAGTTCATCTGTCTCTTTCTCAAAACCGTGTTAATATATCCTGTCAATTTCATTGAATTAAACTGAGAGCTCCTCTGATTTAACACTGATAAGAAAGAAATTAAGAATAACGGTCACAAAGACTTCTCGATATAGACGTGATAAAATTTTAATGCTCACTGCATTCAACTTTAAGGTTCAATGACTATTTAAAATTACATACACACACACACACACACACACACACACACACATATATATATATATATATATATATATATATATATATATATATATATATATATATATATACATATATTCATTCGAAAAAGTAAAATATAACATTACGCAAATTAATGTTTTCCTCTTACTCTTTTACTGAGAACGTGTACAAATATTTCTAAATATGTTTGTTAGAGAAGGACGCGTTATACGGTATATATCGGAATGCTAAGGATCATCTAAAATAACTAAATCAGCTATTCTTGTGCTTCGCAAATATACTTACAATAAAAAAAAAATTTGCTCATATGTCTGCCTTGGAAATGCCATAAAGTTACGTACAAATGTAAGAGAAACTTACGAACAGACTGCGTGATACTCATTAGTGAAATAATAATAATAATGACGATTTTGTATAGCGCCTAATCTCGAGAAGCTCTAAGCGTTTTACGTCACTAAAAACACCTATAACCTAAAAAGACAGACAAAATCCATATAATGTTATGATTACAAACAAACACACCATGAAAGAAAATATAAAACATGCTGAAAATATTTAGAGTATGAAATATTTGAGGTCTTTAAGATTGTTCTTGCAGTCGAAATAATGAGTTTTAAGAACACTTTTGAATGAGATCACTGTGTGTTTGTATCTAAGATCAGTGGACAGTTCGTTCAACTTTGCTGGGCCTTGGTATGCAAAAGAGCGCTGTCCATATGACTTCGTTTTCATAGAAGGAATATTGAGTGTGCCATTATCAGAAGAGAAGCGCAAGTATCATGCTGGTGTGTACACATGGGTGAGATCGGATAGATATGTTGGATTGGAGTCCAAACGTAGCACAGATAATACATTTTGTGCTTGATTCTGGAATGAGTAGCTAGTGTAGGGTACATCGGGGAGGTGTGCTCTGATCGTGGTACTCTAAGGATCACCTGAGCAGCTTTATTTTGAACGTTTTGAAGTTTCTGGAGTAGAGGTTGAGACTATCCAGCCAGAATTGAGTTACAGTAGTCCAGTCTTGAAAGTGCCAATGAACACACAAGTGTTTTAGTTGCATCAACTGAAAGTTATTTGTGAATGTAGCTGATGCATATGTTTATGACATCTTGGTGCATTTACGAGTACTGTCCAGAGTAACACCTAAGTTCCGAACTGACTGTGAATTTAATGTTGGTGTTGTTGCTATTTATTGTTTAAGGTATAGGATGGGACTGAGAAAGTCTTTGTGTTGTGATCAGAATGGCCTCAGTTGTATCATCATTCATCCGCAGCTTGCTACATGTCTTCCATGATTTCACATCAGAAATGCACCTCTTTGCTTCTTGGATGGTATCATCAGCTTCAGTTAGTTGCTAGATTTGTATGTTCGGGTGTCATCAGCGTACAATGGGTGCGACACTGGATGATGACCTATGACCAATGATAGCCGCTGAGTGTATAGAATGAGGTGTTAAGATGGTTACAGGACACGACCTTCCATTCAATAGTGTAATTTGTTTACATACCGCTTCCTCAAATAGCATATTAACTTGATGTATTTCTCTTCCGATCTGTTTTTTAAAACCGTTAATAATTGATCAAAATGTATACGCTGCTCTTCTCGCCTCATTCTGCAGTGGGAGCTTTTAATCACTATCTCGACTAATGTCAGACACATGGAAACATACGGTTGACAATAATAAGCCGTATGTATCCTACTGTTGATCCAATGCTAATATGACGATTTGTAGGTTAAGCGAATTCCCGTCGTAGTTATACAAATAAATTAAGGAATATTCACTTCTTGTTTAACTACATTATTGGCTAACCAATAATAAATTGAAATAAGCATCATATAGACCTAATTAATTGCGTGGGTGTGATTAAGATCTTTAACGTAGCTTTAACAATTTTCAGTCATATCGCTACGATGTCTCCAGGGTGGCAGTTTATAATGATGTCTAGCAATGGGGCATCATGCCGCAGACATGTAGCATGATGTCCCACCCAGTCACATTATCCTAACACCAGGCCGACCGATAATAATAATAATAATAATAATAATAATAATAATAATAATAATAATAATGAGGACTTTGTATAGCGCCTAATCTTTCTAAGCTCTAAGCCCTTTACACCATCTATAATGATATGACTACACTACAGAATAACAAATGACAAAAACAATGAAATTGGAAAACATAAAAACATGCTGAAAACATATAAGATATAAAATATGATTAGGTCTCTAAGTTTGTCGCTGGAGTCGAAACAGGTGAGTTTTAAGAGCACTCTTAAAAGGGACCACTGTGTCTTTGTGTCTAATTTCAATACGCAATTCATTCCACATCGCCGGGCCCTGGTATGCAAAAGAACGTTGACCATATGACTTTGTTTTCACCTTGGGAACAATGAGTATACGATTGTCAGAAGAAGAGCGTAAGTATCTAGCTGGCGTATACACATTGGTGAGGCTGGATGGGTATGTTGTACTGGAGTCTGTCAGTGAAACATAGCACAGAGAACAAATTTTGTGTTTGATTCTGTATCGAATCGATAGCCAGTGTAGGGTACAGAGCAGTGGTGAGGTGTGCTCTAATCGAGGTACTCTAAAGATGATCCGTGCAGCTGTGTTTTGAACTTTTCGAAGTTTCTGGAGTAAATATTGTGAGGAACTAGACAGAATTGAGTTACAATAGTTCAGTCTTGAAAGTACTAATGAACACAACAGCGTTTTAGTGGCATCAACTGAAAGATATTTACGAATGGAACTGATGCGTCACAGTTCATGATATGCAGCCTTGCATATATTCATGACATGTTGGTGCAATGTGAGATTACTATCTAGAGTAACACCTAGGTTTCGTACTGACTGTGAGAATTTAATGTTGGTGTTGCTGATATTTTTTGTCTGAGGTAAAGGATGTGAATGAGAAAGTCTTTGTGTTGTGATCAGAATGGCCTCAGTTTTATCATCATTCATCTGCAGCTTGTTACATGTCATCCATGATTTCACATCCGAAATGCACCTCTCTACTCCATGGATGGTAGTACCATCTTCAGTTGGTTGGCTATACTTGTATATTTGGGTGTCATCAGCGTACAATGGTGAGACACTGGGTGATGATCTGTGACACTTGAGAGCGGCAGAGTGTATACAATGATCAAACAGGTCCAAGAACAGACCCCTGTGGAACACCACAACATACGTCAACTGGGCTAGAATGTATTACATTTGCATATATAATTTGTGTCCTGTTGAATCCATTAGTATATTAGTACCATGCATTAGAGTAGATTTAGGTTTTGTAGATCATGTGTATTATCTTAGTCCGATAAATCAATACCCGATAAATCAATACCCTATATCATGTGTATTATCTTAGTCCGATAAATTAATACCCTATATCATGTGAATGATCTTAGTCCGATAAATAAATAACCTATATCATGTGTATTATCTTAGTCCGATAAATTAATACCCTATATCATGTGTATTATCTTAGTCCGATAAATCAATACCCGATAAATCAATACCCGATAAATCAATACCCTATATCATGTGTATTATCTTAGTCCGATAAATTAATACCCTATATCATGTGTATGATCTTAGTCCGATAAATTAATACCCTATATCATGTGTATTATCTTAGTCCGATAAATTAATACCCTATATCATGTGTATGATCTTAGTCCGATAAATTAAAACCCTATATCATGTGTATTATCTTAGTCCGATAAATTAATACCCTATATCATGTGTATGATCTTAGTCCGATAAATCAATACCCTAAACTTGTATTGGTACTGATGGATCATTTTAGAATCTGATTTGACTTATTCGTTTAAATGTATCATTTTTCTGTCTACAAATCTGTCCGGAACAATACCAGCATACCTTTTAGACCCTTAACGTTATTTGGTAACAAGGAAATTTAAAGTGGCACAAGACTGAGGTTGTTCTATTAAATGTAGATTTCGCTTCGGATTCTAGAGGTTGTGGTTTCGATCCCCGGCCGCGTCATGCCAATGACGTACAAAAATGGTACTGACAGCTGTCTCGCTTGGTGCACAACATTAAGAACTTTGTTAGGACTGGTCAGCCTGGTGTCAAGATAATGTGTTGGAGTAATGTAACAATATCCAAAGCCATCCACGGAAGCACTAGGGCATAATCCCAGTAATAGTGAACTAATAAGTAGATAGAAGTAATAAGTTTACAAAAAACAATAGATACTTTATTCTTTTCACTTGTAGAGATGAACTGGTGTTGATATAAATAAAACGTTTATCCGAAAAGCAGATGTTAATCTGCTAATTTTGTATCAGTCCTCTTGCTTTTTTCTCTGGAATTTTCATTTTCTGATGAAGGTTAACGTTTATTGTCGAACCTTGGTCATTATACCATGTATTTTAGTCATATTAGTTTGGTTCGAGGAGAAGCGGTGGTTAAATTGCTGGAGCAAGAGACTCGTCATCAAAGGATAGCCGGTTCGATATCCGCCCAGACTGCCAATGGACGAATATCTCAGCGTTTCCTTGGTGATGGTGCTTAGCTGGCACTTCCTCGTCGTGACATAGCCCAAAATGTGTTAAAAGTGACGTTAAAACTCACAAAGACAAAACTCTATTGAGCACAGTATAATATATATATATATATATATATATATACTAGACGCTGTAATTAGCTGTAACTGTAATACCATGATTACGGTACTTAGAGGGGCCCTGAGTGGTCTAAGGCGCTCTCCGTTACGGATCACTGCCATCTCACCTGTCTGCATGGGTTCGATTCTCAGATTCGGCCAATGTGGGTATGTGAGAAAGCTTACCAGCAGCTTCTCGTGGGTCGGTGGTTCTTTCTGAGTTTTTTCCCGGTTCCTCCTCCACCATTAATACTGGTCGCCATGTATAGCCTATCTTGTGCTGAAAAATGGCGCTAAGCCCTACAACAATAACAACGGCACTTTCAAGCAGATTTTAAAACAAAACAAACATTAATAAACTGCCATTGGAATAAACCATGTACATCACGTTTTTTGTTTCACCTCACAAATAAATTCAAATTCAGGTTTGAATTGACTATATATATATATATATATATATATATATATATATATATATATATATATATATATATATATATATATACTGTACGATATATCGATTGCTTTATAATATTTAGTACCATATTAACGGTAGATTAAGATATCTTAATTGTTTTTTTTATTATTTTTTATTTCAGTAAACCATGACCGTCACAGACTTCGATAATAAGCTTGATAATTCAAATCTGGAGGGAAATGCGAACGAGAAAAATGTCAAACTTTTAACCCCAAGCAGGGACCATGTCGTCACTATGAATATGTACGAAGACACAGATAAACATGTCGATGTGGCTTTTGATTTCCTTTTGGCTGCCAAACGTCACATTCAGAAACACGAACGGAAATGTAAGACATGAACGTTCATGTATTTTCAAAGCGTCCATTTGTCAGACTGTCTTTGATGAATACGTAAATCTTAATAAGGAGAAAGCACATTTTAAAAAGTAAAATAAATACTTCTAATATCTGCAAATAGCATTAGACTCCATAAATGCTCAGAGATAAATAGCATTTGTAATCAAATTTTCCTGTAATGTTTCCTCTTCGTTTTGTTACTTTGTTATTAGTCTGGAATATTCTCTTCTTATATTTTCTATTTTGTTTCAGCAAATACGATTGTGTTGATCGTTGGAGCAAACCAGTCAGGAAGAATAGCTGCAGAGCATGCACCAATGGTGCTAGCTCATTCAGCGGGACAGGTTAATATTTTCATAGCCGATAGTTCAATCGAAAGGCTTTTGGCTACAGAGGAAATTTGTAATGACGTCATCTGCTGGTCAGCTGATGAGCATGAACAGAGCCTGGTCGAGAAGACGAGAAGCACGTGCGAAGGAGGTGTTGATTTAATTCTTGACTTCATTGGAAATGCTAGGACAATTCAGAGAGCAATGAAAATTCTAAACAAGGTATTGAATATTGTATTAGCTGTGATACAATGTTTACCTTACGAATCCTTTTTTGGGCAACTGAACAGTTGATGTTACTTGGTGCATTCGTTACATATCCATTCATTCTTACTTGCGCGATCTGGCGTTCGATACAGATATTCAATCTGTGATTGTTATCGCACATCGACAATTTCTGTATCGCACACCCAGCCTGGAATTACCTTGACAACTTGAAATATTAAATAATAGACCACTTATAAAATATAGGCAATGATTTACTGCAATACGTTTTAAATTGTTTTTTTTTAAATGTCAACACGCGTTTGTAATTTTGTGGTATTTGGGTTGTACCGTAAGCAGGTTATGGGCATTAAACGGTATTTACCACCCAGGAATTGAGTTGTTTTGTTAATTCTGTGCTTGTTTGAACTACCATGCCCGTCACTGCCAGCAGAATTTAGCCCTTATGGTTTAATATTTTATGGAAAATATTAACATCTTGATAAAAGAAACAAGAAGCCACTTATCATCAGTTTCATCAGGCAAAACATAATGTCTTAAACACGCCATTATATATGTACCTTCCCGTTTATTCGGTTGAAGATGCACTAAAGAAACTATAAATGCAACAGTCGTGTGTGTACGGTTTTTTTTGTGTGGAAAAGACTGAAGACGTGTAAATCTTTTACTGATTCACGTGTTTATGTTTTCATTTACCTTTTTTGAGATACTGACCAATTGTCATGGCATGTTGAAACTTGTATTAAATAAAGGGAAATGAAACAGTTTTTACTTAATTTTTTCATTACTTGAAAGTTCCAAAATTCAGATGAAACGTAGGAAAATTGTGACTATCATTGTAAGCCATTTACATTTCTATTCACTGGCATGGACATTAAACTGAGAGCCGTTTGATGGTAAGTGTAGACAAGATATATACGTGTAGACCAGATAGATACTTGTAGACAAGATATATACGTGTAGACAAGATGTATACGAGGATGTGTTATACAGCTTTTTAATTGAAGATTACATGCATTAATCGTGCCTTTGCGTTTTTCGCTCAAGCAAGGAAAGAGCGGTTAACCAATCGATGTTATATTCTTATATTATGAATAAATGCATATAAGTAAATTAACATTACTTCCAAGGTGTACACCTGAATATAACACTGGCCTTAAATGAACGGCGGTTTCAAAAACAATTTTTAAGACAGTCATTTCTTGTGTCATTCAGAATCTCTAAACAACGCTATATAGCTTATTTCTTTGAAGAATTAAGATTTGACACGGAGCGGAATTTCAGCTGCCTGTTTCTCAAAACCGTGTTAATATATCCTGTCAATTTCATTGAATCGGAACACTGGCTCCTTTGATTTAACACTGATAGGAAAGAAATTAAGAATAATGGTCACAAAGACTCCTCCATCTAGACGTGATAAAATATTAATGCTCAGTGAATTCAACTTTAAGGTTCAATGACTATTCAAAATGACACACACACACACACACACACACACACACACATATATATATATATTCGAAAAAGTAAAATATAACATTACGCAAATTAATGTTTTCCTCTTACTCTTTTACTGAGAACGTGTACAATTATTTCTAAATATGTTTGTTAGAGAAGGACGCGTTATACGGTATATATCGGAATGTTAAGGATCATCTAAAAAAACTCGATCAGCCATTCTTGTGCTTCACAAACATACTTACAATAAAAAAAAATTTGCTCATATGCCTGCCTTGGAATTACCATAAAGTTACGTACAAATGTAAGAGAAACTTGCGAATAGACTGCGCAATTCTCATTAGTGAAATAATAATAACAATGACGACTTTGTATAGCGCCTAATCTCGAGAAGCTCTAAGCGTTTTACGTCACTAAAAAACACCTATGACCTAAAAAGACAGACAAAATCCATATAATGTTATGATTACAAACAAATACACCATGAAAGAAAATACAAAACATGCTGAAAATATTTAAAGTAGGAAACATTTTAGGTCTTTAAGTTTGTTCTTTCAGTCGAAATAATGAATTTTAAGAACAGTTTTGAATGGGATCACTGTGTTTGTATCTAAGATCAGTGGGCAGTTCGTTCAACTTTGCTGGGCCTTGGTATGCAAAAGAGCGCTGTCCATATGATTTTGTTTTCATAGAGGGAATAATGAGTGTGCCATTATCAGAAGAGAAGCGCAAGTATCTTGCTGGTGTGTACACATGGGTGAGGTCGGATAGATATGTTGGACTGGAGTCCAAACGTAGCACAGATAATAAATTTTGTGCTTGATTCTGAAATGAATAGCTAGTATAGGGTACAGCGGGGAGGTGTGCTCTGATCGTGGTACTCTAAAGATGACCTGAGCAGCTTTATTTTGAACGTTTTGAAGTTTCTGGAGTAGAGGTGGAGATGATCCAGCCAGAATTGAGTTATAGTAGTCCAGTCATGAAAGTACCAATGAACACACAAGTGTTTTAGTGGCATCAAGTGAAAGCTATTTGTGAATGGAGCTGATGCATATGTTTATGACATCTTGGTGCATTTACGAGTACTGTCCTGAGTAACACATAAGTTTGGAACTGACTGTGAATTTAATGTTGGTGTTGTTGCTATTTATTGTTTAAGGTATAGGATGGGACTGAGAAAGTCTTTGTATTGTGATCAGAATGGCCTCAGTTGTATCATCATTCATCCGCAGCTTGTTACATGTCTTCCATGATTTCACATCAGAAATGCACCTCTCTACTTCTTTGATGGTATCATCAGCTTCAGTTAGTTGGCTAGATTTGTATGTTCGGGTGTCATCAGCGTACAATGGGTGCGACACTGGATGATGACCTATGACCAATGATAGCCGCTGTGTGTATAGAATGAGGTGTTAAGATGGTTCCAGGACACGACCTTGCATTCAATAGTGTAATTTGTTTACATACCGCTTCCTCAAATAGCATATTAACTTAATGTATTTCTCTTACGATCTGTTTTTTTTAAACCGTTAATAATTGATCAAAATGTATACGCTGCTCTTCTCGCCTCATTCTGCAGTGGCAGCTTTTAATCACTATCTCGACTAATGTCAGACACATGCAAACATACGGTTGACAATAATAAGCCGTATGTATCCTACTGTTGATCCAATGCTAATATGACGATTTGTAGGTTAAGCGAATTCCCATCGTAGTTAACAATTTTCAGTCATATCGCTACGATGTCTGCAGTGTGGCAGTTAATAGTAATGTCTAGCAATGGGGCATCATGCAGCAGACATGTAACATGATGTCCCACCCAGTCACATTATCCTAACACCAGGCCGACCAGTCTAAACAGTAACGTGTCTTAATGCTAAATGGCAAGCAAAGCGGCTGTACGTACCATTTTTGTAAGTCTTTGATAATAATAATAATAATAATAATAATAATAATAATAATAATAATAATAATAATAATAACAATGATGAGGAGGAGGAGGACTTAGTATAGCGCCTAATCTTTCGAAGCTCTAAGCGCTTGACACCATCTATAATGATATGACTACACTACATAAAAGCAAATGACAAAAAAATGAAATTGGTAAACATAAAAACATGCTGAAAACATATAAGATATAAAAAATGATTAGGTCTCTGAGTTTGTCGCTGCAGTCGAAACAGGTGAGTTTTAAACAAATCCCGATGAACTCTTATCTAATAGCCAAAAGTAAACCCGTGCCTAGGTTAAAATAATTATGCATGTTCTGCCTTTATTAATAGATATTCTTGGAAGGTCTCATTTTATGACACTATTTCTAATGGTACAATTTTGACTAAGGATTATTTCAACGTTTTCATTTTTCCAGCTGCTTGAATGCCAAGTAACCTTGCCTCACTATGTCATAAAAGCCGTAATTTCGGTCAATAATCAATCATGACACAGCAATAATGTTATATTCATCACAGGCTAGCGATTTATTGCGGTTACAGACCAAACTTCAATGTAAATTTACGCATCACGCAGCAGCAGAGAGGTTGAACGGACGTTTGACTCAAAAGTAATTTTTGAAAAATAGAGCTTCCTACGCAAATTAAAAATACAAAGTCAGTAACGCCAAACCGAAGCATCTAGCTGATCGAGAGTTTCTCTAATTGGGTTAGCTCATTTTGTTACTTTATATTTTGTCGTTAGTTCTTTTTTTTTCAATTTGTATGTATGTTTTCTTTATCTATCGGATGTTTCTTTAAGGTAGCACCCTCTCTGCTGCTGTTTACGTGTGGGTAATTAAATCATTATTATATCAATAATATGGCGCCAGCTATGAAATCGTATGCAGCTAGTTTAGCTCGAAAGCTACTAGAGGCAAGTAAAACATATTTTCCGTTCCGTGATTCTGTCCGACAAAAATTACAATCACGTCAGGAGTTTAATGTACAAAACTATTACACAAGGTGGTATCAGCTGTAGAGCTAACTATGACCATATCAATGTAAAGCAGAATCATATAAGTCATGATAGTGTAGGGCTGAATAGTGCTGCCAGTCGGGTAGCAGGTGATCGGGCGTTCTGACCAAGATTGTGGGCGCTGTCTGCTTGATTTACCAACCTGGAATACTTACGGCTTGATTGGCCAGTGTGACATGGAGCAGAGTGTGCTGGTGACGGAGTGTATAACTCCATATTTATAATCTTTTAGCCATGGGCTAATTTTTGAGGTTCGTTAAACCCAGTATGTTTTTGGGACTGTAGAGATCATTTGTATATGCGTTCCTTTTGTTTTCATATTTCTCTATTTGAGTGAAAACATTGTACATTTTTACTATTTGAGAAAACTTCTACTATTTGTTTTGACTTTTTCAGTAAAACGCATCATTAATTTTGTGGTGAAATCACTGTGAATCATTCTCCCGTTGTCCTTGTAGCTGGTAATGTCTTTTATTTGTATTTTATTATTTAAATCCGTGCGTTTTATTAATTGATATAATATTTGGATCGTATACACGCACATAATAATGATAAAGTTTCATTCAAGTCATTTGTCATAAATCACTGTACTTGTATGAACATCAATTGTGTTGTGTTGTAAATTCGAAACCCCACCCGGTTATCTTGTTACAATCATGAGGTGAAAACAAAATATCCTTCTGATGAACTCTAATAGGAGCACTGACATCAAAATGTTCGTACTGAATTGTGTAGGTGATGGTATATACATTTGACATATTTTCCTGTCGTGCTAACCAGTTTTCAGCAATCAAACGTGTAACAAATCGCTGATCTAACTCCAGTATCGTCTTGGACTACAATCAATAATAATAATAATAATAATAATAATAATAATAATAATAATAATAATAATAATCGGTTGATTAATTACCAGCCCTTAGCCCAAATTTACCTTTCATCGTGGATCACGAACACGACATGCTTGATCACTACATTTGTTGGATATTTTTCAGGTTTTGGCTGATAACTCTCGTCAAGCCGGATATCATGTCGTCTTCCAGGACCAGAATAATTATATCCAGAAATGTGTATTCCTACTGGATATTAATCTCATGGAGTTCCTGGTTATTTTATTAATTTTGCTGCATTATCACCTCCTCGATTGTTTTAAAATTTGTCTTGTCACCTGGGATAAATTTAAATTTCTTTGTACCGAAGCAGCGTTATCATCACCTATGTTTTTGAATTGTCAAGAGAGACAAATTAATATTTAACCACATTTCACACCTTTGCGGGAACGTCCATGTCTACGATGTTTCTCCTGATTGTATTTAATCCGCCTGTGTAGATAGATACTCCATATCGAACACAATACAAAATATATTATTTATTCTATGTGTACAACACTATGTCATTGATTTCTCAGCGAGACGAAAGCAAGAGTTAGACATTATCCAGCGAAACCAAATTCCATCAGAGCAATTATCATAGGCAAGACACAATTATTACTTAATCTAATAATGAGATGGCTTAAGCAGGATAAATTATATTTACCAGTACCATCTGATCATCGTAGCTACGACGTGCTTGAAGATTGTAATGAAAACGCAAAATGTTGGACGAGGATGGCAATGATGTTATTGATTTTATCACCGATAATGATGAAGCCTCATCTATAGATGACCTCGTTGGTTATATTAATAATTTAGTTGTCTACAATAATGTAATGTTGGATATACGAACAAATCCAAAGTAGCCGTTTTATTATTGATATTTTTAAATCATTATATTTTATTATTGATATTTTTAAATCATTATAGAATCGAGTGGTACAATCGAACTCAATGTCTTGTTCGATTTTCATAATCTGCTATCCCTTGATCCTCTTTCACTGTTCCATTCAACGTTGTTCTAGAAGAGCCTGTCTCGTCCAATCTCTAGATACTCTGCACTCGTGGATGTTTCCGCCTGATTCCGGACTTATCCACTGTATCATGCGTTCACTGCTTTCATGCTTTCTCAGTTCTTTTTCCAACGTGTACATCGCTATTCACGTAACGTCACGATCTTCCAAAAAAATCTATTTTCACCCTTTCAAAACAAAATTAAAACAATCCTAAGTCTCTCGTTACAATGGTTACTGTTGAGACTTTCCATTATTCCTGGTTCGAAAAATCCGATATTTCTATCAGTGATAACAACTATACGGTTAGTGATTAACTTCACATTTCCTCAAATGACTGTAGTTACACACATTGCGAATTATACATCGACGATTTGAATTCGGGCCATATAATTTAGGAGCACATCAATTGAATACACTGTCGCTAAACCATCTATCAAATCAAAATTCGGTGAATTCACACGTAATCTCGAAAATCATTAACTAATGTAACACATTAAATTCTTAGAACATAATCATTATTCAAACAAGATGATAAATTCAAGAATTAACGCAACACCTCCTATTAATAACTCAGCATAGTGTTTTTACGACATAAATTAACACTACGTCATTCTTAACTGAGAATTAAGGTAAGAATTCCAATTCATAATTCAAAAGCACATTATTATACAAATGTATCAAATTATATCAATTATACAAATGTATCAAATGAAATCATGCAGACCTGTAAATTAAGCAAACATCATATAAATTGCATCAACAATATACATGGAATTGTGACAGTACCTTTGTGTTTTTGGAGTGTCCATCCCTTAGTTTGGCAGCTTCTCCTGGACTACGATCTAACGAATGTACTTCTTTAAAATAACATCCGGAGCCTTTACAACATAATTCTACCCCCTGGTTTCTCTTTCAGAGCAATTTCAAGATTCAATTCTAATTTAGCTAGTGCGATATTATGTCCTACGAATTTTCGTGTGTAAACACACCACTTATTTAAACGTGACCAATCAGAATCACATGTATTCTCTCCCACTGTTCTCTAAAAGTCGCTTACGTCATGGTCAATATGACATTCTTGGTTTTAAGTAACAGAATCTCTGTGTTTTCTCAATTCTGACACTTTTCGTGAGAAATGAAACTTTAAAATGTCGTTAGCAATCAATATAGCTGCTGAGTAAGCAAGGTTTAATTAGTACAACTATCGCATCCTACTATACAGATCCCTCTTTGACACCGCGTGTCTTCATCAATCTAACTAATGGCTATCTGGTCTCACCTAATAGTTTATTAATAGATCGACTGAAATTTGCCATTTCAAAAACATGCTCTGCGAAATATTTATCTGACCTGGTGTATGGATACAATTAAGTTTACAAACTTCTTTGCAAGTGCACAAGCTACCCCACACGGATGTATAGCGATAAATTTACATAATTCTAGGTCACAACCACGTGTAGGTCTTGGCAAAATGTTTGGTTAAGAAATATCAGCTAGGCTGATATAATAACTATTTAATTACTCAAAACTAAACAGCAGCAGTGAGAGTGCGACCTCAAAATGAAACGTCTGATCGGTAAACAAAACATCCATGCAAATTATAAAAAAACCACTAACGACAACAGATTAAGCAACAAAACGAACTAACCCAATTAGAGAAAACTCGGTCAGTTAGAGGCTTCGGTTTGAAGTTATTTACTTTTGATTTTAATTTTTGTAGGAAGCTTTTTTTTAAAAAATGACGTTTCGCCCTCTGCTGCTCACGCTGGCCACATCAAGATTGGCTAAGTCATGTCTGTACATCTTTCAAAAGAGTGCACTTTTTACTTCAATGATAGTCATTCTACCATAGTAATGTACAGTTCATTTTGACATATGTTGCAACCAAAAAGGTTGAATACACTCTACATACATTGCCTAGATAGATAGATAGATAGATAGATAGATAGATAGATAGATAGATAGATAGATAGATGGATGGATGGATGGATGGATGGATGGATGGATGGATGGATGGATGGATGGATGGATGGATGGACGGACGGACGGACGGACGGACGGACGGACGGACAGACAGACAGACAGACAGACAGACAGATAGATAGATAGATAGATAGATAGATAGATAGATATCGTATGAATGTACGGACCGCGTGTCTTACAGCTCAGTATATATATATATATATATATATATATATATATATATATATATATATATATATATATATATATATATATATATAACTATTGACCAGTTAAGAATCTTTGTATATTATTTGAAGGCACCTGCACTTCCAGTCTCAATCCATCCAGAAAATTGTGTTATTGTGATACAGAATTTATCTATTTTGCATGCAGTTCAAATTTGAAAAAAGTATAGGCCAAGCTTATACATTAAACATCTTAGTTGCTATAACAACTGAGATGTACAACCTTGATGATGTCAAGAAAAGTGTCTCCAAAATAAAAACGGAATGGGATTTTGCTTTGAAGTACGTAGATTTCAGTACACCTCAATTTAACGGAATCACTCGAATGTTACCAAAGACAAGTATGTCCTTGACAAATACAAACTATTTTCTCTCTTGGAATAATTGTCTGTAATTATGCATCAGGTATATAAGAAGTAAGAGCAGCAGAGAGGGTGAATCCTACAACGTTTTTAGACAAATTTTGATTGAAATCCTAAAACGAGCCGTCCTATAATCTCATTTTAACCAAATAAAAATATCTCAGGGGCGAACCCTACAACGTTTTCAGACAAAAAATTGATTGAAATCTTAACGAGCCTTCCCTACGAAATCTCATTTTAACTAAAAAAAATGAAAACGGAGATTTTACGATTTTTTAATCAATTTTGGTCGCAACTTGTTGTCATCCACCCTCTCTGCTGCTATGGGTTAACAAAAAATAATAAATGATTTTAACCGAATATTTGATCAAGTCCGATACGATATCGTGTCCGAGGATCATGCAAATTTATTGTTGCGAATCCGTACGGGGTTGACTGAGCATTACTAAAGAAATTTCTAAATTGATTGAAGTCCATATCAGAACACCATGTCTGCCATATATTTCTAAGAGTATGAGTATCAACTCCGTTGAATACAGCAAGAACATTGCAGTTATCTCTGATGACTTTTGGAACCTGAGTGTAGCGTTGAGTGACATATATCACGTCAGTGTTTTTATGCCTGCCTCTGGAAAAGATCCTAGCAGGATTTTTTTGTTTATCCAACATTATATCGTCGTATACGACTAAATTGTTAATATCTCCATCAATATCATCAATACTCGGTGCTTCATCGATATCGGTTATAAATTCAATGGCGTTCTCACCCTTAATTTCTGAAGCGTTTTCATTAAAATCTTTTAGCACTTCATAACATCGTTGATCATCTACGCTAGGGGCAATTAAATACAACTTATCCCACTTCATCCATCTCATTATTAAATTGAGTAACAATTGCGTTTTACCGGATCCAGATGGCCCGATTATAATCATCCGGATAGAGTTTGGTAGCGCTGCATGATGCTTAACCGGTTCTCTTCTTTTAGTCGCTGAAAAATCAATTATATCCATATTTCTATACATAAATTATGGATCTATATTGTGTGAAGTGTAAAACGCGTACTGGCACAGATGATGTGACGACGGTTACAACTAAAAATAACCGATCAGCGCTTTCTGGTAAATGCGTGCAATGTGGTACAAAGAAATTTAGATTTGTGTCTATGAGATCTGATTTTAAAAAAAACGAGGAGGTGATATCGCAGCCAAATTGGCAAAGCTCCCTGGAACCCCATGGGCAAAGTACCCCGGAGAAAAGCACCTTCCAGGATATAGCTACTGTGGACCGGGAACCAGACTTGATATCAGACTCAATAATCAAAATCAACCCAACCCCGGTGAAGAACCAATAAACGCCATTGATAAGGCCTGTCACCTTCATGATGTTGCTTATAAAAGCAGCAATCTGCAACACAGGCATCTAGCAGATGTGAAATTAATTCATGCGTTAAATGCTATTCCTGATAAATCCTTCAAAGAAAAATTGGCTTCATTTTTAATAAAATCGGCTATGAAAAGCAAATTGATGTTAGGTGCCGGTAATTAATAATATGGAATCTATTTATTATTCCCCAAGAGGATACTGGAGGGGTAAATCAGCAGTCCATAAACTCGCTAGCGCTGCAAAAGTGAAAAAAACCACTGCGGCTAATTGGTTATCCAAACAGGCACTATGGCAAATTTATCTACCACCGCCTAAACAAATTCAATTCTCGCATTTTGATGTGACAGTTCCTAATGAAGTTCATCAGGCTGATATATTATTTCTGCCACATGATCGTGGTTACAAATACGCTTTAACCGTAGTTGATATTGCAAGTCGATACAAAGAAGCAGAACCGTTAAAAACAAAATCAGCCACTGAAGTCGCTTCTGCATTTGAAAGGATTTATCGACGAGGTCCTCTGCACTGGCCAAATCTATTGCAGGTTGATCCTGGCAAGGAATTTCAGGGTGCAGTATTATCTACAATGAAACATCATAATGTCACCATACGACGAGGGCATACTGCGCTACATCGCGATCAGGCCATTGTCGAACGATTTAATCGGACGATTGCTGAGCGGTTATTTGGATATCAATACGCAAAAGAATTCATTCAAGAAAAGCGATCCCGTGAATGGGTCAAAAGATTACCAGCTGTGATTACTGCACTGAATAACGAGATTACTAGAACAATCAACATGAAACCTATCAATGCGATTAAAAAGAAGTCAATACCTGAAAAACCACAAAAAGATTTCAAAGAACCAATTCTTGGTAGTAATGTCACTGTTAGGTATTTATATGAACCAGGAGAGCTTGAAGGGGGTAGAAAAAGGGCTACTGATCCTATTTGGAGTGTTACTGCACACAAGATATCTAGTATAACACGATCTACGGGTAGACCTCCAGTCTATAAACTGGATTCAACTGCCCCTCAACGAGGATTTACTCGACAACAACTACAGGTAATTCCCGAGGATACTCAATTGCCACCGCATGGTCTTAACTAGCACCGTTGCGTCTATTGCACTCAAGACAAGTCAACATCACATTATTTCTGACATGACCGAGACTGTTATTTTTTCTGTCTACGGTAAATTGGCGAGGATCTTTATCCGAATACTGCCAACGCATTATACAATTGCAACTCGCGCAGTGATTATTCTGTTGTTTCTTCAGCGTAATTATTAATTCAGCATCAATATCAAATTCTCGTTGTTTTTTTTTGTCCTGTTGTTTGTAACCGGAGAGTTTTTTATCAATAATTTTAACATCAATATCATTTATTGTGGTGTCATTATCATCGAAAACAATTCTTCGAAGTTGATTTATTTTTCGTACTCTGGATACTGCGAGATAGACTAAATTCGACCATTCGATGTGATTATCCACCATCCAAACAATTGTATCCGATATAGTCAATCCCTGTGAAGAGTGTATTGTTGCTGCGTATCCTAGCGTCCACGGGGATTTATTAGCACGCAATGCATTTTCGACGACGCTGATATCAACCAGCACAATATCATTTAATACGAGAATTTGTTTTTCACTCTGTCCTGGAATATCAACTTCAATGTTCTGTTTTCGTGTATCCGATGGCCTATAACAAAGGGGTACTGGAAGCGTTGCAAATTTTTCTTTATGCAATTCAAATAACTTCATCTGAAGTGTGTCCCTGACTATTTTTCTACTTGCAATTATCAAATCATTTGGTCTCCATGTTTCCCAGAAATCATTCATTGGAGTTTCTGAAATCACTTCACGCGCTATTTCGCATTGGATTCTATCCGGTTGTAATCTAATTAGCGCTTTGAATTCTCGTAATCGTTCATCAAGTGATCTATAATCAGTGGTAATTTCTTCATAATAGTCTACAAAACCCCTTAGCCATTCATGTGGAGATGCACCGACAAATGGTGGTGGTTGGCCGTGATCACCGCACATGACGACTTTTGTGTTTTTGTTTAACAACCACTCAAGAAATGTTTGTAATACATCTAATGACACTGTGCATATTTCATCCCAAATGATGATTTCAGGAATGAATTTATCACCCATACGCTCAGGAGTCCATTTGTCACCCTTCCATCGAAAGAAACTATGGTAAGTACAGGCATTTACCCCTCGCTGTATCATCTCTCTGGCGAGTCTGTGAGTCGGTGTTAGCACAATCATGGTTGACCGACGAAATAATTCAATTGCACGAGTTGTCTTTCCTGACCCACCACAACCGTTTAAATAAACTGTCTTGTATCTACATATTGGATCAGATACCGGTGGTGCATTAGAAAATTCTGATTGAATTTCAATACGGTTACAACAAAGATATTTATCATCCATGGCAACGTCTGCGGATTCACAATACTCATGTAGCATCTCCTTTTTAAATCGCCAACGCCCCCAATTTTCTTCGGGATCTGTGAATTTAGCTACAGCTGATTTGTATTTATTGTGTATATACATCGAATCAGTGGCCACTCTAACCGCGGTATTAGGAAATCTATTTATCATCGAAAATAGATTAATAGAAGCATAGGCTAGCATTGAACTTCTCAAATGTGTATACTGGGAATTATATCCATCACAGTAGGTAACAACCGTACCTAATTTCTCACCATTGGATAGAAAAGCATCCTTACGGGATACAAGTTTTCCCTGTTTCATTAAATCCGCTACAATAAAATCGTATTCAGCGATATCTATGATCAACCGCGAAGAATATTTTGCATTGTCGTATCGTCCACCCTGGGTAAATTTACCGATTATTCTTCGTCCGAGATCCTTTGCTTGTTCTTTTTTAATTTCAAATAACTTCTTAGACCAATTCATGATTTGTTCTTCACTGAAATCTGGAAACTGTTTTCGTAGTTCGCTGATTATACGATCTAGATCGGGTTGTGGTAGCCAAACTTCTTTCTGAGCTCGATAGCATATAATAGCCTCGGAAACAATCAACGATATTAGCATACCACAATCAATCATATATCTCAATAGCACTATTGGCATCCAGGCCTTTTCAGATAGGTGTCTACCGAGCCAAACATAACTACACGGATGTAACCCTGTAGCTAATTCAAATGATATCACACGAGCGAATCCGGTTAAATCAAAATCAGGCAATGGTCCATTAATCGCAACACGAGTCATTTCATGCGTGGGGTGTCCAAATCGTTTGAAGTACTCAGCACATTCCCCATACCCGAGAAAACTTCCGGGATAACACGCGGATATATCAATTGAAATCATACCATCACGTGAGTATTTCGTATTCCACAGTCCTCTATGACCAAATTCGACGCAACTCAATTTAACATCCTCGAGAAAATCACTTCGTGTTGGACGCCATGAGTTTTTTTCTCTTGCGAAGTGAGCTACCACTGATGGAATAGTAAAACTATCCGTGAGTAGTTTTTCATGGAAACTCTCCGGTGAAAAATCACTAGCGATTTTTCTCATTCTATTATCTAATTCTTCAACGCGATATAATTCACCATTTGGTTTTACAAATTGATCGAATCCTATTTCGGGATCTTCATCACTTCTAAGTAACCACACTGACACAGGATCATCCTTACACAACGCATGAATAGCATCAAATAATCTCTCTTCATAGAAAACATCCCCGACGAACTCCTTAGGGATATATTTCACGGTTCGTTCTCGTGGAAATACTGTTACCGCAGGTGTCCACGCGTGTTTATTATGATCAATAATCTGTATTGGCGCTCCATTTTTGTTATATTTCGGTTCGTATAAAACCTCTCCGGTTATCGTCATAACTGTTATTGGAAATCTTAATGATGTTTCTAATTTAGCTATATCAGAAATCTTTGCACCATGCTGTTTCACTGTCAGTTCCCACTCGGTTATTTTCCTACGTCGCAGATCAGTTAGTTTATTTCCTCGGGATGCATTTGTGAAGTGTTCTATTATTCGTTCTGCTACACAATTAAGCCCTGACGAATATTTCATAGGAGCCAGTTTTGCGATATCGGGTTTATCATTTAACGGATATATCCCATAAACCATTGCTGTTACGGGATAAGATCTTTCGTAGTATGGTTTGTCAATGCCGGTTAGAATTCCTGGTTTGGAATCTCTACTCACAATGACAGCTTTTTTATTCTTGAGGATTGGTTCAAATTTATCCCTAATAATCCATTTGCCATCGACTTCAATAATGAATTTGATTCGGAAAAAATACCGTTTTTCCCCAACACGTGAAATTATCACTGCTGCTTTTTCATCATTCATGGTAGCGTCAACAACACCATCAATTCGAAATGTTGACCAACAATAAGATGCTCCATCACGTTTGAATTCAGTAAAACAATCTCTGATTTTACTAATCATGGCTTTATCAAGAATTGTATTCTTTGGTGTATTAGAAACTATATCGAGATTGAATTGAGCATCTTTCCAGGGTAATTTCTTGGACGTTTTTTTTGGATTATCGCGATTAAATCTAGGATTGATTTTTAATAATCTCTTAAACTCTTTCATATTTCCGTCTCTTGGACGTTTTTTGGGTCTATCGAGATTAAATTTAGGATTAATTTTGTTACGTTTTTTGGGTCTATCGATATTAAATTTAGGATTGATTTTCAATAATCTCTTAAACTCTTTCATGTTTCCGTCTATTGGACGTTTTTTGGGTCTATCGAGATTAAATCTAGGATTGATTTTCAATAATCTCTTAAACTCTTTCATATTTCCGTCTCTTGGACGTTTGTTACGTTTTTTGGGTCTATCGAGATTAAATTTAGGACTAATTTTTAATAATCTCTTAAACTCTTTCATGTTTCCGTCTCTTGGACGTTTTTTGGGTCTATCGATATTAAATTTAGGATTGATTTTCAACAATCTCTTAAACTCCTTATCAACATTGAATTCAGCATTTTTCGAAGTCAATCTCTTGAACTCTTTCATGCTATACTAAAAACAAGTGTCTAAATGAAAGATTTATGTATAATGAATCCCTGCAATGGATCAGTCATTGAATTAGACAAATAGTATAGTATACGAATGACCCAAGAATTCAGACAGCACCCTGTGAGTACAAATTATGAAGCATCCAGTGATGGTGTTGTAAGAAACCGTAGACTGAAGAACCCAGTTGGGAGGGATAATGGTATGGGGTATTTGATGTTTACTGTTGGAAAGAAGAAATATTACAATAATCGTTTCATATTTGAATGTTTCCATGGATTGATCAAAGATGGTTTTGTTATTGATCATATCGATTCTAATCCGAAGAACAATTCCTTATCAAATCTTCAAGCAATCACACAGAGTGAGAATTCCAAACGAGGAAGGACTGGCAATTGTTCAAAAAAAACGAAACCAGTAAAATCTTTGAATACGATAACTAACGAAGAAAAAATATTTCAATCAATATATGAAGCCGGCAAGTATTTCAATATTTGTAGACCCTCAGTACGATATGTTGCAGAGGGGGTTTGTCGATCTGCGATTTCAAAAGGGACGGGACAAAAAATTCGATTTAGTTATGTCTAATGCGTCATATTTTTCATTTAGAAATATATCATTATTATAGAATAATGAATTCTGAAAACATGAATAGCATCATATCCGAGATTTCAAAATTGAAAAGTTGGGATATTGAACTATCAGATGGGTTAAATCCTGATCAAATCATGTCTGATTTTCAGGATATAGAATACGGAGTTAACAACAATAAATACATGCTGCCAAAGAAGTATGCACTCATCAAAAGAATTCAGAATTCTATTCGGGACTCTCTCGCATTTTCCAGTGACGTAAGTGTGTTCGCTCCGTTGTATACCATCGTAGAACGAATACGAAAAGAATTGGGGTACGAATACGAATTGAAAAAGGAGGTTAATTCTAAAGTTAGAAACCTACGGGCGTTAATTCAAGAAAATGAACAATTTTGATTGACCATTTATCATTATTTGATTGACCGACTATTTATCATTATTTGATTGTGACCGTCCCTCATAGAGATTTTAATTTTTTTTAGCATTTTTTGATTGATAATGTCAGAAACAGTGAATAAAAAATTGATGGCTGGTTCGGATTGATCAAAAATAGAATGGCGAAAGTGTGATACTAATTATTTTTATATACAATTTCCACACTTTCGCCATCATTGATAGAAGCCGTTATAGGATGAAATAACACTTCCATGACCATCCGATGGTGTTAGGTCGGATTGAAAAATTGTTTTGCAATTGAAAAATTGTTTCTGATTTCAAATAATGGTCAATGAAGCATTAACAACCCGATTGGCTCGTGAACGATTAGATGCAATCAGGAGATTTGTACCAATTCGTGACTCTGTACGGAATAAACTGCAACAACGACAGAGTCTTCAGACTGATTTTGCTGCGGGATCTGAAGAATTGTTTAAACCAGTAACAACAGCAACGAAGGAGATAGAGCGTGCTATACTGGGAGATGATCCTGACGGTAAAAGAAAAGAAGAGGGTCTTATTCCTGTGTTAGAAAAAATAGTAAAAAGAACTAAACAAACAAAAAAATCCTTGCAATCACTTCCTCAGGATATATCAACCGCTTCGAAACGAACATTTAAAGGATTTCAGGAAGAACTAGTTAGTGGACTACCTAAATCAATTATATTTACCGAGAGCGCTAAACAACAAATTCTCAACGAGGATATAGACAATTTAGGTGAATTCGCTGCTAACAGCTATGATTCACAAGAGAAGTTTTTCACGGACAATTATTCGGATTATAGAATGTCACATAATGAATGGGCTGATATAGTGTATGAAATAAATACTGGGGGTTTAGATAGAAGGATGAAAGAATACAGATACTTCAAAAGAAAATTTCAACTCCAAATAAGACAGCCATACGATGAGAAAAAATTTCTGGGGAGTGGTCTAGTTGGAAACGCTAGCGTTTCATGTCCTGGTAGTGTTCTCAGTGATATATCACGATTAGAGGTTCTTGTAGGAGGGTTCCGAGCCGGAAATAACTCACCGGAAATAATTAATGAAGCAGCTGATATCTGTAGACGATTATTTCAGGGTGGTATCATGGATATCAGCACATATCGAGATTTCATTGGCGAGTTAGTGGAAAGTGGGTATCATAGTGACTGAATTGAAAAGTCATTCGATTAGATAAATAACAATTGAAAAATTGTTTCTGATTTCAAATAATGATCATACACTACAATCATGATAAACCAACCCCCGTCTACGTAGTTAATTCACGGTTTCCGGTTTATAGAGCATACTACGGAGATGGTTTAGGTAATACCATTCTAGGGTTATTTGCGAGAATGGCTCCAAAAGTGATGCCGTTGGCTAAACAATTAGGAATGAAAGCAATTGATGTTATTCGTGATAAGGGTATTGGTGCTGTTGGAGATCTTGCTGGAAAAGCGTTTTCAACTGCGAAGAATAAATTAACATCATTAGTGAAATCACGGATGAAATCCAAAGGATTTTCAAAACCGTTACCGTCTACAGCGTAAATGCCTGCAAGTGTTAGTAGAATTATAAATAACGCAGTAGATGAAAAATTAGCATCGATGGTGACTCCCTTGATAAATCAAGGGGACCAAAATAACATGATAGCAAACATGATAGCAGGAAGTGGCTTTAAAAAACTACGACAATGAAAATGGAAAATCGCGATTTAGACTCTGATAAATAGAATAAAATGTTCAAAAGGTCACCTGATCCAGCATTTGATATGGATGCCCCAGTGCGTAAAGATGATTCTGTACGCGATTTTCAATTTTATTCTTATCACGCAGTACAACCAGATCTCCGATCGCGAATTGAACTTCAAGTTCATGATACCAGTAAATATTTTCTACCGTGTGAGGCATTTATCGAAATCGAAGGAGAACTTGTAACAAATGTTGCAGCTGATACCCCATATGACAATAACGCAAATGTCCGAGTTGGTTTTGTTAATAACGGTATTATGGCGTTATTTGAAAGCGCTAGATATCTCATTGATGGAAAAGAAATTGAATCCATTGACCGTGAAGTTGATGTGGCTACAACAATCATAGGGTTAGCGAGATATTCTGATGATTATACAAGATCGGCTGGTCCGTCTATGATGTTTGCAAAGGATACCTCTGATAACGCTGACCACCTTCAATTCATTAAAGTGTTAACAGCAAGAGATAATGCAGAAGCCGATCAACAGGAAGAAGCTAATCCAGAACGTCGAACTAGACCCGGAGCTGCGTTTGATATTCTCGGAGGCGTTAATGGTAATCTCAATTTAGGATTTGCAACACGCGTAGCAACGTTGCATGGGCAGCGTCGACGATTTTCATGTGCGATTCCACTGCATCATATTTTCGGATTCTGTAGAAACGTCCGAAGAGTTATTTATGGAGCTAAACACACAGTAGCGCTTGTACGAAAGGGTACTGATGATGATGCAATCTGGCGTAATGCTGGGGTTGCTCCCGGTAAAGTCATTTTAACAAAACTATCATTGTGGATGCCAGTGTTAACTCCATCAATCACCGAAGAACAACGACTACTATCATTTATGGACCAAGGAGGAAAGTCGTTGTTAAGTTGGTTATCAGTGACCACGGATATTAAACAAGACAGTGTTGATGGTACATTCACATGGCACCTGGCATCAAAACAAGGTGTTTCAGCTCCACGTCATATATTCGTAGCGTTACAGAATAATGCGCGAGTTGGTAATCAAGAACGAAGCCATATGATATTTGATCAGTTAGGTGTTAATGAAGTCTCGCTGAGAATAAACGGACAGCAGGAACCATCCGAGGATATACAACTTGATTACGGTCAGAATCATATTGCACGCGTGTATCATAACCTGTTGTCATATATGTCACGTGATCAAAATGTGGATACTGGTTTGCAAATATCACAATTGGATTTTAAAAGCCTCTATCCGATTTATTACTTCTCACTGGAACATCTTGATTTAACAAGACAATCTGTCGTTGATATACACTTTAGAGCCCGTGTAACCCGTCCGACTGGTCCACCAGTTGGTGGGGTACCTCCTATCCTTATCCCGAATTATAGAGCGGTTGCTGTCATTCTCAGCGACAAATCAATGCTACTTGAAGGTGTTGGTGGAAGAATGAGAGTGGTAGATGCACCAGTGGAAAACATGTAATTGAAATTGTAAACGATTTAGAATCAATCTATTATGTATAATGTCATATAGTGTTATTAGTGTTGCGTTAACTCCCGGTCAATTAAAAAAATTGCAATCGGAATCAGCTAAAAAATGTGGAACCACAATCACGTTGAAACCCAACCAAATGACTGGTGGTGCAAATAAACTATCGCTGACAACTCGTCAGGTGAAACATTTCAATGATGCACTAGTAGCAAAAAAGGGTGTTCAGATTACTCTTTCTGCGGCTGCTATCAAAAATATGATTAAAACAGGCGGTATATTCCCGTTGTTAGCTGCGATACCAGCATTGATTGCAGCAGCAGCCCCAGCGGTGGCTAAAGCGGCAGCGTTAGGAGCCGTTGGTACTGCAGCAGGAATGGCACTAAAGAAGGCAACTGGGAAAGGATATAAAAAAAGGGACGATCCGTTCACGGATTGGGTCTAAGACTACCAGGAACCCCGTATTCGTGGTACAGCGGAAAGGGTCTAAGACTAGGACCGGTTTATTAATTGAGGAACCTATGGTTCCCAAATCTTCGATGGTTCCCATGTCCAATTTTGATTTAATGGATGCTGCTAAAAAACTCGCGATTAAAAACTTCAGAGGTGTCTTTATGAAAGATCAATTACCACATCAACCAAACAGCGTTGAAACCGGAATCATTAATTTAGATAACAGCACCGGACCCGGAACTCATTGGGTTGCATACGCTATTGATCCACGTGGGATTGTCTATTTTGATTCATATGGATTAGCCCCACCAAAAGAGTTTTTGAGTTATATAAAAACCCTTCCAATGAAGACTTGGTATTCTACGCTACCAACACAACAAATGAATGACCCACCAATATGTGGCAGCGAAGTATTAAATGTCCTTAACGCTATTTCTAACTCCTTGAGTAACCCAAGCGGAAAACCACCACATGTTGTCGTGAATGAATACACTAGTAATCGCTGGAGAAAATCGAAGATTTTTCAACGAAGTCGTCAAAAACGATTTTAGAGAGAGAAAGAGTTTTACAATAACATGATTGATATTTGGGGGAGATCTTTGAAACCCAAACCCGATGACACTGCAACCGGTGATGTAAAAAAACTAATCAAAGATGAAATAGCTGAGACGTTAAATTTAGCAAGTGTTGACCCGAACGAAATAGTTGTATTTCAGGACAAACAGGGTAAATTGAAATCCAGTGATGTGTCATTGAATGACATTTTAAAACGGCAGCAAGACGCCACTGAAAACTCTATTGCGCTGTATTCCAACGACGGACGACTTAAAGCCAGTAATATATCCGCGGATGACATTTTAAAACGGCAGCAAGACGCCACTGAAAACTCTATTGCGTTGTATTCCAGCGACGGACGACTTAAACCAGGTGCACTTGTGTCTACGATCACAGACGCGATTGCCACCCACGACAAGATGATTATCACCAACAACCGCATGATTGCCGACAACGACAACAGGATTGCCGCCCACGACAATAAGATTGCTACCCATGAAAATGAGTTGGATAATTCTCTGTTAGAACTAACAACACTTGAATCTAAAATTGAAGAAAACGGAAAACAGTTTTCAGTTTTTCGTAAAAATATCATCGAGAAATTTATTGGAACCCCGTTGGATAAAGTTGAAATAAAACTCCCGGATATTAAAAAATCCATCGATGAGACGAAAACATTCATCGAAGCCATCAAAGGTGATTTTTCGAGGATGATAACAATCATTGAAAAAACAAAAATTCCTCATGAGAAAACCAACAACGTAGTATACACCATCCAACACGGATCATTTGCGTGGACACCTACAAACAACAAATTAGATATCACTGCAACCGTTAAAGGTATTTATCGATTAACACTAGTAACACCATTGACTCAATTTAATATATCATCGTCGAGTTCATCCGGGGTCAACAATACGATTTCAACGATCATCGACAAGGATACAACTGAAAAGTTCACTATAACAGCTACTGATAAAAATTTGATTAAGGTTTCAGCAACCTGGTATGTGGAATTCGTAGCGGATTTAAGTAAATAACTAAATTGAAAGGAAAATCGTTCGGATTTCACAATTGAAAACGCTAGCGTTTTTAAAATAACAATGATTTCATCAACTCAATGTCGCTATGATCAGGTCAGAGAATTTCAAAATAGACTCAAAACCCTCACTGAGGAGTATCAAATAAAAATAAAAAAATACCGACGAAGAATCACCGCAATTGATGTTATTGTGTACTCGGTGTCAAGCGTTCTCACTGGCGCAGGAATAATACTTGCATCGGTTACAATGATTGCCCCGGTCGTAGTTCCAATTTGCATTTCTGCGGTGGCTACAATCGGGGGTATATCAACCGGGATAGCAAAAAAGATATCATCATGCAGCCAGAGTAAACTGCAGAATTACTTAATTCAATTTCATATTGCATCAACCGCATATTCGCAGTTATCCCTGATGATATCGTCGTCACTCGATAATACGATTATATCAGATAGTGAATTCTCAGCGATGGTCAGTATTTTTGATTCCGCGATATCGAAATTAGAGCGACAGCATGAATATAATAACAATGACAACACCGATGGAATTAGAAAACACGAACCCAAAAACCAAAATGATCTCAATAACCTCAACCATACCAAATTGTGAGTTCTCAGTGATGGTCAGTATTTATGATTCCTCGATACCAAAATTAGAAATAAATCATGAGTATAATAACAATGACGACACCGATGGAATTACTTCAACGAGTAGTGGAGAACACGAACCCAGTACAAACAAGCATGATATCAATAACATCAACGGAACCCGAGTTTAGTGTGAATTTCCCTAGCCCAGTCCCCGTGAAGGAGATAGCGCTAGCAAAATTACGAGTATACCACAGTTGGCCTAATATCAGATCAAAATCATTTGGTGGTCAACAACCGAATAATTCACTGGTGTTTGCAAATAAGAATAAACCCGACGGAACCCCAGACTGGAATGTCGTTTCGATACCAACCGGATCATACCAAATCGAACAAATAAATAATGAATTCGCGCGTAGAATAAAATCGATTACTGGAGTAGAGTCAAAAATCGCTATAACAGTTCATGAGCCGACGCTATCATCCGCAATTGAGATAAGCACAGAAGGATACGTCGTAGATATCTATCAGAGTTCTATTAGAACCGTACTAGGATGGCCTGAATTACCACCCGGGGGAAAAACCGTTGATTTACCAGAACCACAAAAAACTGATTATATCACCGACAGAATAAAACCTGATAATCCAATAAGGAGTTATAAAGATCGCACAATCACTAGAGATTTTTTTAAGATCTTTCACGATAATGTTGGGGGAGGGAAATTTCTTGTTGCTGACGATCTTAAAATCGATGAAAATTTCACAGCAATGAATAATGATTTTTCGCTGTTGTTAATACCCCTTAAATCCGGCTCTCTCACCCGAGATGAATTTATCAGCGTCGTAGAAACATGCAACAAAATCATCAATGATATGGAAACATTTCATTTGCAAATCATTCAAGTGATATTAGGTGACAGTAATCCTATAACGAGAACAGAATTTGCATTAATCTATCAAATCCGCGTTGAAGACATTCCAACATTCAAACTACCAGGGTATAATATCTTAGAACTACAAAAATCTCTCAGTGATGCCATCGATGTTGGTTTTAAAATAATTCATGATGCATGGAAAAAAACAGCATCACCGGAAATAAAAATCCTCAAACACAATAATGACCCAGACGGTGGCGGTAGGCATATCGCTCCGTTCAACGTAAATATATCCTCAGTGATTGCACTCAATTTAGTATGTGATGTTATTGAAGGAAGCTATCAGATTAATCTCGAACGATCAAATCAAGCTCAGCAAGGATATATTCTTTATTCGTTTTCACCAACAGCTCCTCCAGGATTCCTGATTATTGAAAACCCAATTAATCCTGTCTACATGCGATGCCATAATAATTCGTTAACGAGAATTAATTTCAAACTCACAGATCAGTCCAATAATCTGATTGATTTACAAGAAGAGGTGTTAGCGATTAGTCTGTTTGTGAGATCCTAAAGACTGGATCAAATCATTTATTATTTTTTGTTAACCCATAGCAGCAGAGAGGGTGGATGACAACAAGTTGCGACCAAAATTAATTAAAAAATCGTAAAATCTCCGTTTTCATTTTTTTAGTTAAAATGAGATTTCGTAGGGAAGGCTCGTTAAGATTTCAATCAATTTTTTGTCTGAAAACGTTGTAGGGTTCGCCCCTGAGATATTTTTTTTTGGTTAAAATGAGATTATAGGACGGCTCGTTTTAGGATTTCAATCAAATTTTGTCTAAAAACGTTGTAGGATTCACCCTCTCTGCTGCTGTAAGAGTATGAAACCGAAAACTGCTTTGGGAGACATTTCAGTAAAACAGAAGAAATTTCAAACTTTTGAAATCCCATTTTTCCTCATTCAAACATTTTTCAGTTTCGCCTTTAAATACATAAACCAAACAGTGGCCCCAATACCTCTGGTGTCCATAGTTTTGGCGATCTCGTTACCTCCCTTACTACCTGTCTAAATATATAGATGATCTATAATGAGTTCACCTAATCAACATAAAATTGTGCTGTTTCTTCATAGTCTTTACCTCCAGATCATTATATGTTTATCCTATCGAACACGAGATGATCATGAGTTCTTCCTGACTACTTACGTCTGTAAATATTTTTCTTTCCATGGCGTCACCTAGGATACAATACATGACATCAATATAACTCATCTTATACAAGGAAATAACACATGACTGAACACATTTCCTCGACATGTAGTTGTAACGCACACATAAAAGTAAAACTATTAACAAGGTAACAATCGTTTTATGGATTTTAAGGCCCACACATTTCACGTCTCTATCCAGCCACTAAAATCACAATGTGCTATTGTGATACATTATGTAATATTCTGTATTTGGGTAGGTGTTGTCCGATAAAAAGTTATTTTGCATGCAGTAAGTATTTTATATAGGCCAAGCTGAGACATTAAAATGTAATACATTAAACATGCCGTTCGTATAGACTTCCTAATTGAAATAAATTGACAAGTATACACGTTTTGGATGATTACAATAAACGTGCCTAGGGGTAGGGGATACTACTATGGACTTTGAAGTTTTCATCCTTTAATTTAAAGGTACATAAGCGGAATCATTCCGTTGTTACTCCTTCGGAATCGATGTTTGGAATGATACATCAAGAAAGTAAGAAGACTCCGAGAACGGAAAGGGGTAAACATTTCAATGAAACGTAAAAGGCATTTAAAAGCTTTTTTAAATCCAATCCTCAAATATATATATATATATATATATATATATATATATATATATATATATATATATATATATATATATATATATATATATATATATATATAATTTAAAACTCTGAATTTGAATACATACAAAATACGACAATAGTATGATCAATTCTGACTTGACCAAATGAAAATAAAAATAGTGTTTATTTCATCATACAGTATACAGCCCGTGTTACTTCGATATCATTATATGTTTGTCCCTTCGAACACGAAATGATCATGAGTTCTGTATGACTAATACCATGTGTAAATAGTTTAATGTGTACGGCCTTGACTTTAACTCTTATACATACAGAAGATCAATATACAACGCATCTACCTTATTACTGTGACATGACACAACATTGCTGCACGGACATGTGGTTGACAAACAAAATGTAAAAGTAAATCTTGACCAGATTACAAGTGGTGTGTGTTATTTCAAGGCGTACACAATTCCCACGTAGTTGACTAGGTCTTCGATCGATCTGCTGAAATTCCATTTACTGTGCATTCTATTGATTCAGAAAACCCACAACGTTCGCTTTGTCCCACATGCACAACACGTGATCGGTACATGCTTTTGTATGAATAAAACGGCTTGACTCTAAGGAAGAGTGCCTATTGGAACAGACAAATCGACACGTTCGGACGGTTTTGATAAACTCTTGCTAAGCGAAATAAGGTAAGATGTGTTTTCTTTCAGTTTGTAAAATAATGGAAGAGTGTGTTATTAAAACCAACGTTGTTCGTGTTGCCTTGAATGTGCTACACATTTGGCTGACGGTTTTACATCGTGTGTTTTACACGTAGGGAGAGTAAAGAATTCTCCTTAAACGTACGTAATGGTTCCTGGAAAAATATTTTTCATTAGAATCGTTGAATTGACGTTACGATTAGGGCTTATCAGCTATTGTAAATACGAGTTGTCACTCACATCCATTAGTATATTAGTACCATGCATTAGAGTAGATTTAGGGTTTGTAGATCATGTGTATTATCTTAGTCCGATAAATCAATACCCGATAAATCAATACCCGATAAATTAATACCCAATATCATGTGTATGATCTTAGTCCGATAAATTAATACCCTATATCGTGTGTATTATCTTAGTCCGATAAATCAATACCATAAACTTGTATTGGTACTGATGGATCATTTTAGAATCTGATTTGACTTATTCGTTTAAATGTATCATTTTTCTGTCTACAAATCTGTCCGGAACAATACCAGCATACCTTTTAGACCCTTAACGTTATTTGGTAACAAGGAAATTTAAAGTGTTACAAGACTGAGGTTGTTTTATTAAATGTAGATTTCGCTTCGGATTCTAGAGGTTGTGGTTTCGATCCCCGGCCGCGTCATGCCAATGACGTACAAACAGTGGCGTCACTAGGGTTGGTGTCACCCGGTGCGGTAACTCATGGTGTCACCCCCATGGACCTACTTCTGTAACATATCATACGAAAACTTTATAGACAGTCATTTTGGTGTCACCCCCTCTGATGGTGTCACCCGGTGAGGTCCGCATCCCCGCACCCCCTTGCGACGCCACTGTGATCGGTTATCCGCTTATGAAATCCGACTAGACCGAGCAGTGTGTGCTCTGTATAATTTGCAATTTTTCATTTTGGTGTCACCCCTCTGAGATGGTGTCACCCGGTGCGGTCCGCACCCCCCTAACGACGCCACTGCGTACAAAAATGGTACTGACAGCTGTCTCGCTTGGCACTCAACATTAAGAACTTTGTTAGGACTGGTCAGCCTGGTGTCAGGATAATGTGTTGGAGTAATGTAACAATATCCAAAGCCATGTACAGAAGCACTAGGGCATAATCCCAGTAATAGTGAACTAATAAGTAGATAGAAGTAACAAGTTTACAAACAACAATAGATACTTTATTCTTTTCACTTGTAGAGATGAACTGGTGTTGATATAAATAAAACGTTTATCCGAAAAGCAGTTGTTAATCTGTTAATTTTGTATCAGTCCTCTTGCTTTTTACTCTGGAATTTTCATTTTCTGATGAAGGTTAACGTTTATTGTCGAACCTTGGTCATTATACCATGTATTTTAGTCATATTAGTTTGGTTCGAGGAGAAGCGGTGGTTAAATTGCTGGAGCAAGAGACTCGTCATCAAAGGATAGCCGGTTCGATATCCGCCCAGACTGGCAATGGACGAATATCTCAGCGTTTCCTTGGTGATGGTGCTTAGCTGGCACTTCCTCGTCGTGACATAGCCCAAAATGTGTTAAAAGTGACGTTAAAACTCACAAAGACAAAACTCTATTGAGCACAGTATAATATATATATATATATATATATATATATATATATATATATATATACTAAACGCTGTAATTAGCTGTAACTGTAATACCATGATTACGGTACTTAGAGGGGCCCCGAGCGTTCTAAGGCGCTCTCCGTTACGGATCACTGCCATCTCACCTGTCTGCATGGGTTCGATTCTCAGATTCGGCCAATGTGGGTATGTGAGAAAGCTTACCAGCAGCTTCTCGTGGGTCGGTGGTTCTTTCTGGGTTTTTTCCAGGTTCCTCCTCCACCATTAATACTGGTCGCCATGTATAGCCTATCTTGTGCTGAAAAATGGCGCTAAGCCCTACAACAATAACAACGGCACTTTCAAGCAGATTTTAAAACAAAACAAACATTAATAAACTGCCATTGGAATAAACCATGTACATCACGTTTTTTGTTTCATCTCACATAAATTCAAATTCAGGTTTGAATTGACCCCTTGTAATATTGGGAAAATTCAATGGTAAAACCGGTGACCATTTAGTTTCAATGCGTTGATATTATGGTGCAGACGTTTCTTTCTTGCAGTCTCATATATATATATATATATATATATATATATATATATATATATATATATATATATATATATATATATATATATATATATATATATATATACATCGATTGCTTTATAATATTTAGTACCATATTAACGGTAGATAAAGATATCTTAATTGTTTTTTTTATTATTTTTTATTTCAGTAAACCATGACCGTCACAGACTTCGATAATGAGCTTGATAATTCAAATCTGGAGGGAAATGCGAAAGAGAAAAATGTCAAACTTTTAACCCCAAGCAGGGACCATGTCGTCACTATGAATATGTACGAAGACACAGATAAACATGTCGATGTGGCTTTTGATTTCCTTTTGGCTGCCAAACGTCACATTCAGAAACACGAACGGAAATGTAAGACATGAACGTTCATGTATTTTTAAAGCGTCCATTTGTCAGACTGTCTTTGATGAATACGTAAATCTTAATAAGGAGAAAGCACATTTTAAAAAGTAAAATAAATACTTCTAATATCTGCAAATAGCATTAGATTCCATAAATGCTCAGAGATTGTAATCAAATTTTCCTGTAATGTTTCCTCTTCGTTTTGTTACTTTGTTATTAGTCTGGAATATTCTTCTTATATTTTCTATTTTCTTTCAGCAAATACGATTGTGTTGATCGTTGGAGGAAACCAGTCAGGAAGAATAGCTGCAGAGCATGCACCAATGGTGCTAGCTCATTCAGCGGGACAGGTTAATGTTTTCATAGCCGATAGTTCAATCGAAAGGCTTATGGCTACAGAGGAAGTTTGTAATGACGTCATCTGCTGGTCAGCTGATGAGCATGAACAGAGCCTGGTGGAGAAGACGAGAAGCACGTGCGAAGGAGGTGTTGATTTAATTCTTGACTTCATTGGAAATGCTAGGACAATTCAGAGAGCAATGAAAATTCTAAACAAGGTATTGGATATTGTATTAGCTGTGATACAATGTTTACCTTACGAATCCTTTTTTGGGCAACTGAACAGTTGATTTTATTTGGTGCATTCGTTACATATCCATTCATTCTTACTTGCGCGATCTGGCGTTCGATACAGATATTCAATCTGTGATTGTTATCGCACATCGACAATTTCTGTATCGCACACCCAGCCTGGAATTACCTTTACAACTTGAAGTATTAAATAATAGACCACTTATAAAATATAGACAATGATTATACGTTTTAAATTGGTTTTAAAAATTGTCAACACGGGTTTGTAATTTTGTGGTATTTGGGTTGTACCGTAAGCAGGTTATGGGCATTAAACGGTATTTACCACCCAGGAATTGAGTTGTTTTGTTAATTCTGTACTTGTTTATAATATTGTTATACCAGATAAACATGATATGAAATATGTATGGTGTACACATCTAATATAATAATCATTTTTCAACGAGGAGGGGTCATGCTGATTTTGTAGAAAGTAGAAATGGACGTGTACTTGTTTGAATTGATCTTTGTAAGTAATATTATAATCATTTCCTCAGGGTGGCGCCTTACTGGTCGGACCGGATGCAATACCGAGCGTATCCATCAGCCTGTCTACTCTTATTGCACAACAACAGAGCATAATTGGCGTCCCTGACAATAAGAAAACCAATGTAGCTACAACTTTTGAAGATGTAGGTAAAACAGACGCAAACCACACACAAACATACACATACATACACTCATTTTGATTAAAAGTATGTATGAATAGTGACGACAAGAAGTTATAATTAGAAATTAAAGAAGTGTTATTTTTATTCATAAAGAACTACTCTGAAAGATTTGCAGGAGTTTTCGAATTACATTTTGAAGTCGGATGCTGAAAGACATCGAAAGCTCAGGTTTTGTTCAGAGTGCGGTCATATTTTGTGTTAAATATTTCACTTTTAAAATTCAATACCTTTCCTTTCACGCACCAGCTCCTTCAGCTAATTATATCTTATCTAAGACAATTTACGACATCGACGGAATTTTCGGTGGGTGGGTGTGAAATAAAACGGAGTGTGGATACATCCATCATACTGCCAAGTTGATGACTTTCTTTTCAAAGAACGTTTTATAATAGTTGCCTTTGTTAAAAGTCTTTTCCTTGTGTGTTGTCGCCTGCGGTTAATTTTTTTTTTTTTATTGCGGAACGTTCTCTCTAGCATCAATAAGTTTCCTAGATAAAGAACCCGACCCTTTCCTATACCTGATCTTTTGTTACAGAAGTACAGCAATAAATTACTAAAATATATTCTTTTTTTTTTTTTGTTGCAGCGGCATCATGGTCTGGTGGCCTGCGATCCATGCAAAGTTTGACCTTGAAAGACAGAACTACATAAACTTAATGCAGACAGACTTTAAAGTTGTTCATTTGTATTCATGGAGTAGGTTGATGATGCATCATGTTATAGGAAAGGAGTACGTTGTCACTGAGAACGAGATTTGTTGCATCGAGTAGAAGGTTATCAGAGCGAGCTGTATAATACGGTACTAATGTCGGCACTCTGACGAACGATGTATACCGGAAGTTGATGTGGAGCTTGATGTTCAGAGTTTGAACTACCATGACCGTCACTGCCAGCAGAATTTAGCCCTTATGGTTTAATATTTTATCCAAAATATTAAGATCTTGATAAAAGAAACAAGAAGACACTTATCATCAGTTTAATTAGACAAAACATAATGTTTGTCTTAAACACGCCATTCTATATGTACCTTCCTGTTTATTCGGTTGAAGATGCACTGAAGAAACTATAAATGCAACAGTCCTGTGTGTACGGGTTTTTTGTGTGGAAAAGACTGAAGACGTGTAAATCTTTTACTGATTCACATGTTTATGTTTTCATTTACCTTTTTTGAGATATAACAAATTGTCATGGCATGTTGACACTTGTATTAAATAAAAATAAAACAGTTTTTACTTAATTTTTTTCATTACTTGAAAGTTCCAAAATTCAGATGAAACGAAGGAAAATTGTGACTATCATTGTAAGCCATTTACATTTCTATCCACTTGAATGGAAATTGAACTGAGAGCCATTTGATGGTACGTGTAGAATAGATAAATACGTGTAGACAAGATATATACGTGTAGACAAGATATATACGTGTAGACAAGATGTATACGAGGATGTGTTATACAGCTTTTTAATTCAAGATTACACGCACTAATCGTACCTTTGCGTTCTTCGCTCAAGCAAGGAAAGAGCGGTTATCCAATCGATGTTCTATTCTTACATTATGAATAAATGCATATATGTAAATTAACATTACCTCCAAGGTGTACACATGAATATAACACTGGCCTTACATGAACAGTGGTTTCAAAAACAATTTTTAAGACAATCATTTCTTGTCAGTCAGAATCTCTTAACTACGCTATATAGCTTATCTCTTTGAAGAATTAATATTTGACACGGAGCGGATGTTCAGCTGTCTCTTTCTCAAAACCGTGCTAATATATCCTGTCAATTTCATTGAATCGGAACACTGGCTCCTTTGAAGTTTTAACACTGATAAGAAAGAAATTAAGAATAACGGTCACAACGACTCCTCGATCTAGACGTGATAAAATTCTAATGCTCAGTGCATTCAACTTTAAGTTCAATGACTATTCAAAATTACACACACACACACACACACACACACACACACATATATATATATATATATATATATATATATATATACACACACACATATATATATATATATATATATATATATATATATATATACACATATATATACACATACATATATATATATATATATACATATATATATATATATATATATATATATATATATATATATATATATATATATATATTCGAAAAAGTAAAATATAACATTACGCAAATAAATGTTTTCCTCTTACTCTTTTACTGAGAACGTGTACAAATATTTCTAAATATTTTTGTTAGAGAAGGACGTGTTATACGTTATATATCGGAATGTTAAGGATCATCTAAAATAACTCGCTCAGCCATTCTTGTGCTTCACAAACATACTTACAATAAAAAAAAATTCCTCATATGCCTGCCTTGGAATTGCCATAAAGTTACGTACAAATGTAAGAGAAACTTACGAATAGACTGCGCAATTCTCATTAGTGAAAGAATAATAATAATGACGATTTTGTATAGCGCCTAATCTCGAGAAGCTCTAAGCGTTTTACGTCACTAAAAAAAAACACCTATAACCTAAAAAGGCAAACAAAATCCATATAATGATATGATTAAAAACAAACACACCATGAAAGAAAATATAAAACATTCTGAAAATATTTAAAGTAGGAAACATTTTAGGTCTTTAAGTTTGTTCTTTCAGTCGAAATAATGAGTTTTAAGAACAATTTTGAATGGGATCACTGTGTGTTTGTATCTAAGATCAGTGGGCAGTTCGTTCAACTTTGCTGGGCCTTGGTATGCAAAAGAACGCTGTCCATATGACTTCGTTTTCATAGAAGGAATATTGAGTGTGCCATTATCAGAAGAGAAGCGCAAGTATCATGCTAGTGTGTACACATGGGTGAAATCGGATAGATATGTTGGACTGGAGTCCAAACGTAGCACAGATAATACATTTTGTGCTTGATTCTGGAATGAATAGCTAGTGTAGGGTACAACGGGGAGGTGTGCTCTGGTCGTGGTACTCTAAGGATGACCTGAGCAGATTTATTTTGAACGTTTTGAAGTTTCTGGAGTAGAGGTGGAGACGATCCAGCCAGAATTGAGTTACAGTAGTCCAGTCATGAAAGTACCAATGAACACACAAGTGTTTTAGTGGCATCAACTGAAAGCTATTTGTGAATGGAGCTGATGCATATGTTCATGACATCTTAGTGCATTTACGAGTACTGTCCAGAGTAACACCTATGTTTCGAACTGACTGTGAATTTAATGTTAGTGTTGTTGCTATTTATTGTTTAAGGTATAGCATGTGACTGAGAAAGTCTTTGTATTGTGATCAGAATGGCCTCAGTTGTATCATCATTCATCTGCAGCTTGTTACATGTCTTCCATGATTTCACATCAGAAATGCACCTCTCTACTTCTTGGATGGTATCATCAGCTTCAGTTAGTTGGCTAGATTTGTATGTTCGGGTTGTCACAGAATTAGGCGAAAATTAAATGTATTTTCTTCTTGAATTACAAACTAATTTCACCATTTTTTTTGTTTCGTCGTACATGCGTTACCTGGGGTGAATAAGTGGTTTTCTCCAAGGTAAGCGGCGTGTAACGATTTGAATGTGCCTGATTTTGAATTACATGAAGTCCGGAACATTAGATTCACAGGGTGCACGGTAATCTTGCCGTGATTTCTGCTCACCTATTTGAGGGTATATAAGGAAGAATGTTTCTGATCAATATTACGGGACCTAAAGTATCTAATCACAGGATAGATAGCTCGTCCTTCAATCTCCAGCCAAAGGGGTGAGTGTTAAATTTATATTTCGTTTTATTGTGAATTTTATTCAGTTTATCATTTCATATAATGATGCCTTTATTGCAATGCAGATTTTAAACGTGGAATATTTGGAATTGCTAGTCACTATTAGACTTTAAATGCAATAGCGTAATCTAAGGTTTAGATTATTTTTTGAGACAACTATTATTAGTCTGGTTTCTTTATTGTTGCTGATAACGTCTTTGAGATCGTAGCTGAAATTGTAGATGATTTGTTGCGGAACATCTCTGATAACATCTCTGAGAACATCTCTGATAACGTCTTTGAGATCGTAGCTGAAATTGTAGATGATTTGTTGCGGAACATCTCTGATAACATCTCTGATATCGTAGCTGAAATTGTAGCTGATAATGTAGCGGAGCATCTCTGTTTGTCGGATTGTCTGTCCGTCTACATCTGTTGTGACGTGTAAATATCCGGAAATTTAGAAGTCCGAGTGTCGGAGCTGTCTAGAGTTGTAAACATCCGGGGTGGCATCTAGGGTATTGAGGAACGTTGGTTCTAGTAGATGTTGTATTCTGTCTGTACGTATAACTGTGGTGGATCCGTGAAGGGCAAGTGACCGATAAAAGTACTGAGTCAACCCTAGGTTTTCGGGGAAACTGGGCGGTGATTCAACTGTTGGTGAATCGTACCGGTTATACAGGGTCGAGACACATGTGTGTGTTGCAATTGTAGTACAATTGAATACAAAGTTGTATTTACATAGTTACTTCAGATCACAATAGTATTTCAAGGGATTGCATGAATCTCAATAAAAGTTAGCAGCTTGATTAAATACATGTATATGTTCGTGCTAGTTGTCGCAATCCATACGTGCCATAGTATAGTTTGATGCTTGTGTTTATTATCGTAATTTATACTTGCGTTAATATAACTTTTGTAAAGGTTCCTTGGATCTGTGTATAGTCCAAGAGATTCCTTTGTATCTGTGTTTTATTTTGTATTAATATTTCATTTATTCATGTATTGTGAATGGTTGTGAGTGTAATTGTGGGTTGAACGCATGAGTTATTGTGTTGATACATCATTATTTTTCATTAATAATTTATTTCATAAATTTATATTTTCTTTCACATATTGTGTTTGTGTTGTTCATTTAATCCACCATCCTCTCGGTAACAATTCTGTTACACGGGTGTCATCAGCGTACAGTGGGTGCGACACAGGATGATGACCTATGACCAATGATAGCCGCTGAGTGTATAGAATGAGGTGTTAAGATGGTTCCAGGACACGACCTTGCATTGAGTAATGTAATTTGTTTACATACCGCTTCCTCAAATAGCATATTAACTTAATGCGTTTCTCTTCTGATCTGTTTTTTAAAACCGTTAATAATTGATCAAAATGTATACGCTGCTCTTCTCGCCTCATTCTGCAGTGGCAGCTTTTAATCACTATCTCGACTAATGTCAGACACATGCAAACATACGGTTGACAATAATAAGCCGTATGTATCCTACTGTTGATCCAATGCTAATATGACGATTTGTAGGTTAAGCGAATTCCCATCGTAGTTATACAAATAAATTAAGCAATATTCACTTCCTGTTTAACTACATTATTGGCTAATCAATAATAAATTGACATAAGCATCATATAGACCTAATTAATTGCGTGTGTTTGATTAAGATGTTTAACGTAGCTTTAACAATTTTCAGTCATATCGCTACGATTTCTGCAGTGTGGCAGTTAATAGTAATGTCTAGCAATGGGGCATCATGCTGCAGACATGTAACAAGATGTCCCACCCAGTCACATTATCCTAACACCAGGCCGACCAGTCTAACGTGTCTTAATGCTAAATGGCAAGCGAAGCAGCTGTACGTACCATTTTTGTAAGTCTTTGATAATAATAATAATAATAATAATAATAATAATAATAATAATAATAATAACAATGATGATGAGGAGGAGGACTTTGTATAGCGCCTAATATTTCGAAGCTCTAAGCGCTTTACAACATCCATAATGATATGACTACACTATATAAAAGCAAATGACAAAAAGATGAAATTGGTAAACATAAAAACATGCTGAAAACATGTAAGATACAAAACATTATTAGGTCTCTAAGTTTGTCCCTGTAGTCGAAAAAGGTGAGTTTTAAGAGCACTCTTAAAAGGGACCACTGTGTCTTTGTGTCTAATTTTAATGGGCAATTCGTTCCACATCGCCGGGCCATGGTATGCAAAAGAACGTTGACCATATGACTTTGTTTTCACCGTGGGAACAATGAGTATACGATTGTCAGAAGAAGAGCGTAAGGATCTAGCTGGTGTGAACACATGGGTGAGGTTGGATAGGTATGTTGGACTGGAGTCTGTCAGTGAAACATAGCATAGAGAACAAATTTTGTGTTTGATTCTGTATCGAATCGATAGCCAGTGTAGGGTACAGAGCAGTGGTGAGGTGTGCTCATATCGAGATACTCTAAAGATAATCCGTGCAGCTGTGTTTTGAACTTTTTGAAGTTTTTGGAGTAAATATTGTGACGAACTAGACAGAATTGAGTTTCAATAGTCCAGTCTTGAAAGTACTAATGAACACACAAGTGTTTTAGTGGCATCAGCTGAAAGATATTTACGAATGGAACTGATGCGTCTCAGTTCAAGATATGCAGCCTTGCATATATTCATGACATGTTGGTGCAATGTGAGAGTACTGTCTAGAGTAACACCTAGATTCCGTACTGACTGTGAGAATTTAATGTTGGTGTTGCTGATATTTTTTGTTTGAGGTAAAGGATGTGAATGAGAAAGTGTTTGTGTTGTGATCAGAACAGCCTCAGTTTTATCATCATTCATCTGCAGCTTGTTACATGTCATCCATGATTTCACATCAGAAATGCACCTCTCTACTCCATGGATGATAGCATCGACTTCAGTTCGGTGGCTAGACTTGTATATTTGGGTGTCATCAGCGTACAATTGGTGAGACACTGGGTGATGATCTGTGACACTTGAGAGCGGCTCAGTGTATAGAATGAAGCAAACAGGTCCAACAACAGACCCCTGTGGAATACCACAACATATGTCAACTGGGATGGAATGTATTCCATTTGCATACATAATTTGTGTCCTGTTGATTGAGTAGGACTTGAACCACTGTAAGGCTATATTATGAATGCCAAATAAATGCTGGAGACGGTGAAGTAATATATCATGGTGTATTGTGTCAAATGCTGCAGACAAATCCAGGAGGGTGAGGACTGTAATCTTTCCACTATCCAAAGCAGAGAGAATGTCATTAAATACTTTCAGAAGAGTAATTTCCGTACTGTGGCAAGGGCGATATGCAGACTGTACATTGCTAAAAAGACTGTTTGAATTTGATAGGATTCGGCCGAGGATCGAACACACGACCTCCGGATTCTGAGACGGACGCTCGAACCACTAGAACACCAGAGCGGTCCAAATAATAATTAATTCCTAGCATAAGTGATTCATATGACAAATAAACGAATGCATTGAAACAATTATCTCAAGATTCGATAAAGAACAAAATATATAAAAACGTATATGCATGAGTTTGTTTGTTTGTTTGATTAGGATTATTAACGTAGCTTTAATTATCGTTACTATGTTTGCAGTGAGGCAGTTTATAATGATGTGTAGCACTGGGGCATCATGCCGCAAACATGTTGCATGATGTCCCAACAAGTCACATTATCCTGACACCTGGCTGACCAGTGCTAATACTAACCTCTTAATGCTGAGCGTCGAGGCAGCTGTTAGTATCATTTTTGTAAGTCTTTTGTATGACTCAGCCGGGGATCGAACCCACGACCTCCCGCTCCCGCGGCGGACGCTCTATCCACTAGGCCACCTGAGCGGTTGTATATGCATGAGTCATATAACTTGAAGACAAAAGAATTCAAGCAATTGTCTTCAGAATCATATAAAAGAAAAATCTTATGAAACTCATATGCCGTACCATTTGCGTTCTATATCCGCTCTTGTCTCACATAGCAGGGATGTATCTTTACCTTCTTGGTGCCGTGTCTCTTAAAGACTTCAAAACCCGTCCCTTGGACAAACTTTAGGCGAGAAACGCTCTCAAGTGTCGTCGGAGTCAAGATGTTTCGCCTTTCTTAGAAAACGTGGACTGACGAATTTTGCTGGGTAATACATTTATAAAGCTTCGCCAGGAAACACCCGTCATTGTTAACTTCGACACTCATGATTTTTGGTTTATTTTAATGCCTTAACTAATATACGCCCATTGAGAGTTTGGAAAAGTGTACCTACCTTTTCTTAGTAAACCTTTTGGCAAAGGTTCAGATTATGAAAAATATTTAATCAATTAAGAATGCTGTTTCAGCAATATTACAACACTTGACATTTTCTCATACATGACCAGTTCACCTCCTCTCTTGACCCTAACACAATTAGCAAAGGGACCCACATTAAGAATCAATCTTGTTCCCATCATACCTATTAAAGTACCGTATGCTAAAATCACATGCATCAACTTATAATGTCCGTGCGTCACCATGACATCCACAACGTTCACTCCGTTATGTTACCATGACATCTGCAAAATTCACACGGTTACAGTAATTTTATGTATGTAAACGTCTATTGTGTGCATGTCGCAATTTGTAATAATCATATATTAAATGCATTCGTGATGACAAAAATTAAAAACCAATGAGAATTAAAAATAATATGAAGAATACATTAATAATAATAATAATAATAATAATAATAATAATAATAATAATAATAATAATAATAAAGCAGCTGTATTGCCTTGTCATCGTACATCTCCACATTTGTTCAATATTGCTATCTATCTATCTATCTGTCTGTCTGTATATCTTTACACAGAGCCTGTGACTATAGTCTCAGGCTCTGTCAAATGTGAGTATTCCAGTGGTCCGGTGGATTCTTCCCGGGATTTTCTTGATTTCATCCTCACACCAGTTATTTGGTAGCCGTATGGAATCGCATCACAATTAATACTTGCAGTTCAGTACCCGTAGTTCCAGTCTATTTTTAGAACATTTTTCCCTCTCTCCTTTTGGTGGTGATAGAAGAGTTATATTGATGCATCTTTGGTATGGATTTAAAGGTAATTGTTTATTCTTGAGAATATGAGTAGAGAGAGTGGTTGTCAGTGTGTAATTTGGCGACAGTGCACATGGAGTAATTAGGCCTTAGTGATGATCCGGAAGTGAAATCAGTGTTCTGTGTACATGCTGCTTTGTTTACAGTGCAGCCACTCAACAAAATGCCGGTCAACCCTTGACAAGAACTTCACCGTGAAGTCATCTTTGGAGGTATTTTAGATTAACATATCACTTGGATTGATTGTCACACTGTGGAAAGGTCAGTGCTGAGAAATATATGTAGAGAACATATAGTAAAATTAATTGTGTATGGCCGTATAGCTTATTTTGTGCTCTGAAATAGTGTCACCCCCCCCCCCCAAACAACCACCAGCTATATATTAACATACCACGCAAACATTCACACACGCCTACTACTTACAAACATTCACACCTTAGCACCTTTCTAGTATGTGGTTGCACTGCATTTGTCCTGAATTTTAGGAACACCCACAACATGTCCAGAAAGCAGCACTGAATACACCCAAATGTACTGGAAAACAATAAACGCCAAATACACACAAATAAGTTGGAAAACAATAAACTTATAAATAACTCTTTTTTCACATGCTAAGCTAAGCAGAGTACGTTTTGATTAATTTTAATGAATTACGGAAACAGAATAATAGATGAAGATACTTTGTTAATATTAATAATTGTGCCCATTCAACAAACAGCTCATTAAATACGATTCGATTAAATTGGCCCCAGAAATTTAGATTTTGTTGCAGCAGAGTTGGAAGAATCGGGAAAATGGAAGCTTGGCATGGTTTTATCTTTAATTTCTATTTACAAATATGAAATGAGCAATGTATATCTCTTAACTACTTTGTATGATGCCCCAAGTACCACCTCTTAAAAATTTACTTCGAGAAAAGGTGCCAAATAAATTCACTCATCTGGCATTTGAAGTAAACAGCGTCCTGTGGCTCAGTGAAGTTTTATTTAAACCTCGCTGGTAATTTTAAAGCAGATCAAGCATTAAATAAATATTTAATATTTATTGTCACAAAGTTGCACACTATTGATCGGGCTAGTTTTACAAATCACGTGACCAAATATTGTCGCATTCACCTCCTCGTGGAATAGAGTTGCTATTTTGATCCTAATATTTGGCTAAGTCTGAGGTGTCATGTACAACGAGAATCAATATCAATCCTAAATTAATCAAGGAATTTTTTTAAAACTAGAATATATTGATGACATACTGTGAAATGTGTAATATTTGCAAATCAATCAGTAATTTCACCCCCTCGTAAAATAGTTTTGATTATTTTTGTCTTACAATTTGGCTATATTTAGGTTCTCGTACATGACCTAATATATATATATATATATATATATATATATATATATATATATATATATATATATATATATATATATATATATATATATATATATATATATATATATAATTTGTTTATCGACCCTGGACTGATAATTACACGACCTTATCACGGTTTAGTCATGACCACTCCCCTGTGTAAATATTTTCACCTGTACTTAGCTGGTATACCTTATGGAATCTCATTACCTAAGTAATCTATTACGGGGAAGTCATAAATGACGTAATAATACTCACTACTACCTTGAGATAGTTATAATACGCATAAACAAATGAAAAAATGAACTCCTGGCCCGTTCTCGTATGTACGTCAAAAGTATATGTCCTCATAAACACCCTCTATCCATAAATTCAGAAGACACACAAAGTAGGTATCGCCCGCCCGATGAACTACACGTGATAAAAACATGCTTTCTGTATGCATATAAAGGCTTGACTCAGCGCTAACGTGTTTATTGCAACATACGAACCAACACAATCGGATCGGTACGATACACTCTTGAGAAGCAAAACAAGGTAAGGATATTTAATTTTATTTATATTTATTATTATTCTAAAATAAAGAGGTGTGTGTGTGTGTGTGTGTGTGTGTGTGTGTGTGTGTGTGTGTGGTTTCAAAACCAAGTTTATACACATATGCTACTGCCTTAACTGTCCTACATTTGGCTTACAGATGTAAAATATGTTTTACACCTTGAGAAAAGGAATCTGTTCATTGATTGTATTATATCATGCATTACGGTGATCAGAAGTGGTCCAACATATTGACTATATCAGTGGCCATTTTACGGTTGTGTGGGGGCCCGGTGCGAATTTCGGAGAATGGCCCCCACACAATTTAATTTATATATGACTGAAGACATTCAGTGAAATATTCATAGACAATTACGGATTGGTTTTCAAAATCAAATTTAGTTTTAAATGATCTGCTTTTATACATTATAATCTGTTTTAAACAAACTCAGAAAGGTTCGCCCCACCCCACCCACCCACTCGCTTGTTGACCATGTAAGAATTTCGCATCACACTAAGACTACATAAACGGACTCTATAATACATAGTCTAGTTTGCGTTAGTTTATGAATTTACTCCATGCAAAAAATGTAAAGCGGACTTTATTTACTCGTAATTTTTTTAAAAATAAACCACGCAATTAACTGTAGATACCTTATTTGTTTTATTTTCAGTAAACCATGACCATCACAGAATTTGAGAACACAGTTGATAATTCACTTTGTGGAGGAAATAACATGGAGAAAAACAGTAATAAACTTTTGACCCCATGCATGAAGACAGTGGTTACCATAGAAACGTGTGCAGACGCAGAGAAACCAGTAGATTTGGCTTACAATGCCCTCTTGGCTGCCAAACAGCACATTAAGGAAAACGAAGTGAAAAAAGGTAAGATATGAACGTTTTCGATATTTATTATAGTTAAATATATAAATGTCAAACAGACGAAAATGATTTTTTCTTTTGAAGTAAAATAAATTTTTCAGATGCCTGAAATTAATATTAGAAACCGTAGTTGCTCTACAAGTTCAATTTCGTTTTTCAAATCCCAATTTATAGTAGTGTTTCCTCTTAGACTAGCACTACCTTGCGTTTGGTTTGCTATATTGTTCGTATCTATTATATTCTATTTCAGCAAGTACAACCGTGTTGATAATTGGAGCTAACAGACTGGGAAGGGTAGTTGCAGAGCATGCACCGAACGTGCTAGCTTATCCAATGGGGCAAATTAATGTTTTCATAGCAGATAGCTCAATCGAAATGCTAATGGCTGCAGAGGAAGTTTGTTGTGACGTCATCTGCTGGTCAGCTGATGAGCACGAACCGAGCCTGGTGGAGAAGACGAAAAGCGCATGCAAAGGAGGTGCAGATTTAATTATGGATTTCATTGGAACTCCGAGGACAATTCAAAGAGCAATGAAAATTCTAAATAAGGTATTGAATATTGTAAACTTTGTATTAATGCTTACATTAACATTCCTTCTTTGGGAAATTGAACGAGATTGTTGTTGTTATTTGTAAGGTTTAACGCCATTTTTCAGCACACGTTAGGCTATACATGGCGGCCAGTATTAATGGTGGGGGAAGAACCCGGGAAAACCCCCGGAAAGAACCACCGAACCACGAGAAGCTACTGATAAGCTTTCTCACATACCCACATTGCCCGAATATGAGACTCGAACCCACGCAGACAGATGTGAATTGGCAGTGATCCGAAACGGAGAGGGCTTTAGACCACTCAGCCACTCCAGGCCCCGAACGAGATTGTACTTGCTACATATATTTTCTATTTAATGCACACGTACTATGTATCCTACTCTTGTTTTAAAAAAAGATAACATTTATGTGAACATTTGAAAAATTGGATGAGTGCAACGCAGTCGCTGTAGAGAGTAAAGACTGATATGTGCTATTTTTATTTTTTTATTTTTCATTTTTTTATTTTTTATTATCCTGTGATAAATTTTATCCATCTTTCCACAGGGAGGTGCCTTACTGATCGGCCCTGATGCCTTAGCAAACGTTACCATCAACCCGAGTACTCTTATTGCACAACAACAAAGTATAATTGGCGTCCCTGACAACAAGAAAATAAATGAAGTCACTTCTGATCACTTTGTAAGTAATATATATATATATATACTGGCTTTAATTTAAAATTTGAAATTAAAGAATGCTAAGAACTTAAGTTTAAGCTGATGAAACGATTTGTAATTAGTAGTCTGGAATCAGTGCTAAGTTCGGGTTCTAGGAGTCTAGAATCAGTGCTAAGTTCGGGTTCTAGAAGTCTGGAATCAGTGCTAAGTTCGGGTTCTAGGAGTCTGGAATCAGTGCTAAGCTCGGGGTCTATTCGTAGTGGACTCATGATTTGTGTTAAATACTTGACCCTTCGATTGCTATTATTATACCCACTAAACTCATGATTTGTGTTAAATACGTGACCATTCGATTTCTATAATTATACCCAATATCTCATGGTTTGTGTTAAATACGTGACCATTCGATTTCTGTAATTATACCCCATTATCTCATGGTTTGTGTTAAATAATTGACCCTTCGATTTCTATAAGTATACCCAATATCTCATGGTTTGTGTTAAATACGTTACCATTCGATTGCTATAATTATACCCACTAACTCATAAAGCAAAATCAAAACTGGACCGAGGCATTTAGGGATCGCCAAGTAATTTTCGGCTGGTTGGGGGGAAGAGGTGGCCTAAAAACGGGGGATAGGGATGTTAATCACTCTTTAATCGAGTTTCATGAGTATTCTAATTTTAAGTTGTATTTTATTGATGGCTCCTGTGAGAACGCGTTGTTATTGAGGTGCGCATTGTTACCGTAGTTAAATGCCTTATGTTTGGTCCTTATAGGAATCGTTTCTCAAATGTCAGTATTTCTTTCTACCTGTAGAAGTCAGCACCATCATAAGTTACAGTATTACAAGAATAAGCTGATACAAATGCAATTTTGTTTTTACAGCGACTACATCGTCTTATGTCCTACGATCCATTCGAAATTTGACCTTCAAGGACAGAACGACTTACAAGTGGATGCAACACTTAGGTAGCCGGGTCAAGTTAACAATCGTAGAGTTAGATTTCCGGAGCACGTCGTCTAAACGGCATACACGATATCATTGGAAAGGAGCAGATTTTCGATGTGAACGAGAACGGTTACATCAATTAGAAGGGTTATCAAAGCGAGCAGTGGAATGCGGTACGATGAAGGTCACGTAAAACGTTGAAGTGAAGCGATTGAACTGGACTGCAACGACTATCACTGCCGTCATAATTCAGCCCTTGTGGTTTAATATTTTAAACAAAATATTAACGACTGGATAATAAAAACAATTGTTCTGACTTAAACCTATATTGTTAAATGTTACAGCATGAATGAATATGGCGAAACACACATTCACCCGCACATACACAGCAACACCCCAAATATATATATATATATATATATATATATATATATATATATATATATATATATATATATATATATATATATATATATATATGTGTGTGTGTGTGTGTGTGTGTGTGTGTGTGTGTGTGTGTGTGTGTCTTTAAAATATTTCCCATTTCGCGTACTTGTGTGGGCGTTCAGAATTGGTGTAGCGAGTGAACTATCTTGGTCAATGGATGAAAGTGCAATCATCGTGTATATGGTTCATACAAAAACTCGTGTAGTGTCAGATCTTTTATTGATTATTTTGTTTCTTTTAAGAGATACTGACCATCTTGTCAGGGCGTGATGAAACATGTCTGATCCACAATTGAAATGTGGAATCAGATAAATTACAGAACTTATATAAACACAAACTCAGAGCAGCCATTTTCTACGTTAATGAATTTTCTCATTATTTACATCTGTATATCGTACAGATAAAACATGTCTCAAATGTTATTGAAATCAACATGCATACCTCTTAATACGACTTTTGGGGTTAAAATTCAACCGCCTACCAGAGGCGTAGCTAAGGGGGGGGGGGGGGCAGGGGGTACATATGTCCCCGGGCGCCAAGGTACAGGGGCGCCAAAATGAGGCTTGCAACGTTACATTATAATAAGTAAACAAGGGTAATAAATCGGTCGCAAGATCGCTGGGCGCCAATTTTATAGTTCGTCCCCAGGCGCAAAATACCATCGCTACGCCTCTGCCGCCTACCATAACTCCTGAGATTGTTTCATACCCATTTGTTGTAGCCCCGCAACAGACACGTTTTGTTGTGCTTTTCATTTATACATATCATTCCGAGTACAACATAACATAGGTAGAGAATGAAATCTTTAAATTATTGGGATATTATTTTTGACAAATCGTGCCCATTCATATCTCGATGAATGTGCGGTAATTCGTTATTTAAAATATTTTTGCTTGCAAAATTAGACTGAAAGATTTGTTACCATTCAATAGCCGTGTTGGAATAGATCAGACATTTAAAAAAAAAAGGATTGGGAGGTCGTGGGTTCGAACCACGGTCGATGCATAATAAAGACGTATAAAAATGGTATTAGCAGCTGTCTTCCTTGGCGCTCAGGATTAAGAGGTTAGTGTTAGGACTGGTCGGTCTGGTATCAAGATATTGTAACTTGATGAAACATGGTGTCACATGCCTGCGGCATGATGCCCGAATGAAAGGCATCACTACAAAACAACCACATTGCAGAGATTGTAACGATCGGACTGAAATATTGTTCAAGCTCAGTTAAAGGTCCAAATCAAACACACACACACACACACACACACACACACACACACACACGCCAAATTTCTGCTTTACGAGCAAGAGAGAGGACTTGATAGTGATACGTGCCACTTTTCGGTTTCCCGTGTTCCCATTTCCATTTCTAAACTTGTTGCGAAAATGAAGCTGACAAAGAGATTATCAAGTCCTTCGAAGGATTCTGAAGAGCTATGTGTAGCTGTGATTGGTGTTTAGGACCGGACTTAGGCAGATTTGGCCGATTTGGCTCAATCTGGCCCTGCTCTCAAAATTGCACCGCGCGTTAGTATTTTTTAAATATACATAGAGAGAGAAAGTAATTTTAAAACGATGGAAGGAACTTTTAATTTCTTTGCCATAGAAAACGTTTTTAAAGTTTCATTTCCAAATGCGGTGCTCACAGTGGGCCACGCACGTAAATCCAGGAGGCCCAGCCAAAATGCTCCCAATCGGGTCGCATTTACAGAGGCGTAGCTAGAGTGTTTGGCGCCCGGGGACAACATTCATTTCCCCCCACCTCAACTCTGAAACCCATTATTTTCATCAATAAAATCACCATTACCCGTTACAACCTATTTCAAAGCCCATTTTGGCGCCCCCACTAGTATGACGCCCGGGGACATATGTACCCCCCTGCCACCCCCCACCCCCAGCTACGCCTCTGCGCATTTACTAAGGCCGTTTTTGTTGGCTTTACCTAACGTTATTTAAATGGAATTGAATTCTTTTCAATTGTATAATTACCACAACCAAATGAACTAAGTCTAGTAATTTGTAATGTAACGTCTCCATCATAGTAAGAGGGGTAGTTAATTGGATTTAGCTATGTTATCTAGAAAATGACCTCCCTCGATGTTATGACCCCGTAAGAGTGAATAGATAGAATATGAACAGAGAACTGGACAAGATTATTGGCAAGAAATAATTCAATACAAGACCATTAGACAAGAAAAATAGCAAATTTGAACAAATACATTAATAGTGATATTTTCAATTCAACTTAAAAGATATCAACAGGATTTACCAGCAGTGTCTAATTTGGATTTATGTCATCATCATAACGAGTGGTGAAAAAATCACGTCGTCCAATATTTATTACATCACTTTCTTCTAGACCGTGTTCCAACGTTTCCTATTTCCTCAAGTCTCCCTTTTCCGAATGCCGCATCCTTCTTGGACTAAATAGATTTTACTCTCTACTCGTCATTTCCCCTTTCTGAGTTTTCTCGTCACTCTTTCTTTCTCGGACTTCACTAAGGTCGCTTTTCAGTTCTTGGACCCCGTCTTCGGACTGTAGAGTCCCATATCCCTCGGGAAATTAATTCCATAATGGACAAATTTATCCCGAAATCGCTATATGTACCACTTTATATATATATATATATATATATATATATATATATATATATATATATATATATATATATATAAAGTGGTCCTTCACTTACGTTACTCAGAACACACTAGCCATTCAGACACTGCGTGAAGCCTACCTACAGCAGTATCTTGCCATAAATTCCACGTGACCTCTATATCGAACATTTACCGTATGCTACTACATGTTCGATTACTAGTGCATATAATTCACAGAGAATTACTCACTTCCAGATTATTTTTAAACATTGCAAAAGCAAATATAATAGGTTGTTATCGTTAACTCACGATACTCAATATCACTTTAACAGACAAAGTAAATTATTTCATATTTGTTCATATAACCCTATAAATTTTGAACATATGAACATTTGGATCGCATGCAATCAATTCTGCGAATGAACTAATAACTGTAAAATTAAAAAATAAATTGCATATTAACTCGACACGTTTCCATGAAATTGAACAAGACGAATTGCATAACAACTCTAGCATCAACACATTTTTATGAAATTGAATAAACGATATATAATATGGAACCTAGTCATATCAAACAAGTTTCCATACAATAAACAATAAATTTTGTTTAGAATATTACGTGAAATTAAGTTACCTTAATGCTGTTAACTTTAGAGCTTGTGCCTCCAACAGTAAACCCTGTCTTTCACACAAGACAGACACCTGGTCCCCTTTTTGTTTAACGAGGTTTCCTCGGCGCTAGCCTTCGCTCTCTCAGAAAATGTCGGACTAAAGAATTTCGATCATGGTTGTCACTTTCAGTTCACATTACTTCCAAGATGTATTCGAACAATCATAAGCAATAGTTTCTAAAACGTTTCCTAAGACAGTCATTTATTTCGTCAGTCCGAATCTCTTAACTACGTTATTTAACTTTTTCCTTTAAAGAAAGACTATGACACCGATCAGAAATTCAGATCTCTCTCTCTCTCTCTCTCTCTCTCTCTCTCTCTCTCTCTCTCTCTCTCTCTCTCAAAACCATGTAAAGATATCCGGTAAATTTCAGCGAATCCGAGCACTTGCCCCTTTGAAGTTTTAACATTGATATTGAAGAAATGAAAAATATCCCAACCCCAGCCTTCACACTGACAAATTCCATCTATGACCTCCTACATCAAACAATCAAAGTTTTGTACACGGTACGATATGTTTAATTTCCTAATTAATAACCCGTCCCAGGTCGAGAAACTTAATTATAAACGTAAAGTTAAAGAACTGACGAGGGGCAACCGACTTCTACCGTAAATTTAAAAAGACTGATGAGGTGCAACCGAATTTATGCGAAACGTTTCCTTCTTACGAGTTTACGTTTCAAGTTCAGCTCTGACCAGGTCATTTACAAACAAAAACTAAAACGTTTATTAGTATTCTCAGAGTTTAATTTCCCTGGGGTAATTTTTAAAAATGTTTTGGCCGTGCCTGCTGTAGAAAAAAAAAGTTTGATTGGTTTGATAGTGGGCAGATACTGGCGATTCTACTCTCAGATACATTTATGCATGTGTGTGAGTACTGATATGCACACATTTAGGCTTGCGTGTGTATGCTGGAATGCATTCGTTTACGTTGTGTGTGATGCAATGCATGCATTTAGGTGTATCTGCTTGTCTATCTTTCTCATATACAGTATGTAAGTTTCTTTATAACTCATTATCTACTATGTGTCAAGCTTCCAAACACCAAAAAAGCATGATTTTTTTGTTACTTTATTCCAAAACACTAGAGTGTTTTCTGCTGGAGTATGATTGCACCAGCATTGTGCCAGAAACAGAAGGTTGTAGATATAGGCTATACATGGCGGCCAGTATTAATGGTGGAGGAATAACGCGGACAACCCCCGGAAAGAACCACCTACCCTGCTACTGGCAAGCTTTCTCACATAACTACATGTGCCGAATCTTAGACTCGAACACACGCAGACAGAGGTGAGATGGCAGTGGTCCGTAACGGACAGCGCTTTAGGCCACTTGGCCACTCGGGGACCCTATGAAAACAGAAGGTTCTGATATACTTGAATGTTATATACAGATGATACTGTTTTAGTAGGAACTGAATTTAATCCAGACTCTTTCCAAATCAATCTCTCTCTCTCTCTCTCTCTCTCTCTCTCTCTCTCTCTCTCTCTCTCTCTCTCTCTCTCTCTCTCTGACAAATTCCATCTATGACCTCCTACATGCAACAATCAAAGTTATCTCTCTCTCTCTCTCTCTCTCTCTCTCTCTCTCTCTCTCTCTCTCTCTCTCTCTCTCATATCCTGTTTGTCGGTTTGAATTAACTTTTGCCATCTTTTATTTATACGTCCATAGATAGCATGGGATGATTGTAACGAAAATCCTGTACATTTGTCATTTCATAGATTTTTATTCCATTTCTTACTACGATGGGGGGGGGGGATAAGGCTTTGGACATTTCATATTTAATTTTTTTAAAATCGATTTTTAGAACATTACAGTATGTTTTTTAAAAAGCAATTAAAAAAAATAGCATAATACATCACAGTATGTGTACCGAGGAACTTACTGCATAATGTCGACATGGTCAAAGCTGTGAGCAGAATTGGCCGACATATCACGAGTCGTGAAAACACAGGGATGCTATCCCGTCTGTTCAAAATTAATAATTATTTTGAGCAGAAGTTTCTGGTGACACTTGCCTCTTTTCAAATGTAAGCATGGTAGTATTTTATTTTCGTCAATCGGTTGAATTCGGTATGAGTTTTGCTTCAGTATTAGAGATGGAAACCTTACGTGCGCAGAAATGCCCGACATCGACCGTGTTACTTCCAGATCATTATATGTTTATCCCTTAGAACACGAAATGAGTTCTACATTACTAATACTATGTGTAAATATTTCATGTATACGTCCTTGACTTGAACTTGTATACATTACAGACAATCAATGTATAATTAATCTACTTCAGGGAAGTCATACATAACACAACACTGCAGCATCGACATGTACACACAGAGGCTCGTTACCAAGAAAATTAGGAATATCCGTCCATTAATCAAGGGTGGGGTCTAACCTGTATCAGTATAAAGTAACGAGCCCCTGTGGCTGTAATAAGCAAACAAAATGTGAAGTTTGCGTTGTCCCATATGGGCTGCGCGTGATTGGTGCAGGCTTTTGCATGAATAAAACGGCATGGATCAACGGAATAGCACCTATTGTAATAAACAAATCGACGCATTCCAATCGGCGTAATAAGCTCTTGATAATTGAAATATGGTAACATTTGTTTTATTTTTGGTTGTAAAATAATGGAACGGTGTGTGTGTGTGTGTGTGTGTGTTATTAACACTAATTTTGTATATTGTTGCATGGTATGTGCGTGGTAGGTTTTAAACGTCGAGTGAGTAAACAAATGTTCTTAAACACGCCAGATTTGTTTACCCGATAAATCAATACCCTAAACTTGTATTGATACTGATGGATGATTTTAGAATCTGATGTGACTAACTGGATACATATCTGTTTGGAACAAGACCAACGTAAATTATAGACACCTGTCTAAATGCGGTAATAGCACAGAACACGTTGCTCTGGTATTTCATATGGATTTAAAAGTCGTCAAACATTGGATTTGATGCGGAAATGTTTTGTATATATCGTCAAAAGGATCGTTCAACGGAAGGTAGCTGAAGAGACAAGAGACATTCCGATATGGTCAAAAACGTATACCGATGTGTTGTGGACAGATTTGTTGGCAAGAATTCTCCCATTTTAGATGATATTGATTGATAAAATTAAATTGTTCACAATTATGAAGACATTATCTGACAAGGACTACAAGAATGCGCTTCAGATTTTCGTTGGTTTTATTACTATGGCAACTATATACAAATATGTTTGGAGTAATGTAACAATATATCCAGTCATGAACAGAAACGCTAGGACTTCGACAATGTGCTGATGGAAAGTAGATAAAACTAATAAGGTTACAATCAACAGCAAATACCTTATTATTCGTATAACCTTTAGAGATGAACTGATGTTGATATAAATATTTTTCCCTAAAAGCAAGTGCTAGTCTGTTTTTTAAATTTTATACGTCCTCTTGTTTTTATTGCAATTTTAATTTTGTGACGAAGGTTAACGTTTATTGTCGAAAAGTGGTCAATATAACCACGTATTTTGGTCATATTGGGTGGGTTCGAGGATAAGCGATAGTTTAGTTGGTGGAGCAACATACTCACTACTTAAGAATAACCGGTTCGATATCCACTAGTGCTAGCTCTAGAGGGATACCGAAGTTTGTCTTTGGGAAAACACTTGGCTCCCATTTTCTCGTCATGATATAGCGAATAATGTGATAAAAGTGACGTTTTAAACCGGCAAAAAACATATCTCACGAGCCAAGTGTATGCTATGCGCAGCAATATCAAGATTGTGGTAATAAGATGCAGATTTTGTAAAAACACAATAATAAACTAAACTATGTACATTTATTCATTTTTAAACCTCACAATAAAAAGGATGTTCAAATATTTCGCATTCAGTTTTTAATTGATATTATTCCACGGTAATACCGGTGACAAGTTGGTTCATGCAGTCTCCTAGATAGGTAATTCGGTTGTTTCTTACTATTTAGCCTGATATTAACGGTAGATTAAGATATCTTAATTTTTTAATTATATTTCAGTGAGCCATTGACTTCGAGAATAAGCTTGATAATTCCTATCTGGGAGGAAATTCGAAAGAAAATAAGGTCGAACTTTCAACATCAAGCAGGAACACCATCGTCACCATGAATACGCGTGAAGACTCAGAAAAAAATGTTATCTTGGTGTACGGTGCCCTCTTGGCTGCCGAACGGCACATTGAGAAATACGCAGAATGGAAATGTATGACATGAATGTTTACATTATTTTAATGTGTCCATTTGTCAGAGTGTCTTTGATGAATATAAGAACAAAAATAAGGTGCCGGCGCTTTGGGAAAAAAAAAACGTTAAATAAATATTTCTTGTGTCAGATAACAATGTTATGCGTCAAAGATGCTCTCTGAAAAGCACAAAAAATAAATTTTGTGTTTGATTCTGGGTCGAATGGATAGCCAGTATAGGGTACAGAGCAGTGTGTATGTCTGCTCTGATCGTGGTACTCTAAAGATGATCCGTGCAGCTGTGTTTTGAACTTTTTGAAGTTTCTGGTGTAAATATTGTGACGAACCAGACAGAATTGAGCTACAGTAGTCCAGTCTTGAAACTACTAATGAACACACAAGTGTTTTAGTGGCATCAACTGAAAGACATTTGCGAATGGAGCTGATGCATCTCAGCTCAAGATATGCAACTTTGCATATGTTCATGACATGTTTGCATATGTTTGCATGACATGATTGCATATGTTCATGACATGATTGCATATGTTCATGACATGTTTACATATGTTCATGACATGATTGCATATGTTCATGACATGTTTGCATATGTTCATGACATGATTGCATATGTTCATGAATGTTTGCATATGTTCATGACATGATTGCATATGTTCATGACATGTTTGCATATGTTCATGACATGATTGCATATGTTCATGACATGATTGCATATGTTTGCATGACATGATTGCATATGTTCATGACATGTTGGTGCAATGTGATAGTATTGTGCAAGGTAACACCTAGGTTTCGTACTGACTGTGTGAATTTAATGTTGGTGTTGTTGATATTTATTGCTTAGTGACTTCTTAGATTTCTTTCTGAATAGTGAGTCTGGTGGAAAGCCAAAGCCTCTCTGCTGTCCGGCGGTGTCTTTTAGCTGCGTGAAGGTGGTACCTAACCCCGCTATACCACGGAGAACACTATTTAATTGATACTTTGCACTTGGTGGCTGGGGCATGTTTATTCAAGCAAAGAACGCAGGCAGTTATAGAGTTGTTCTGCTGTAGGAGGTGAGAAAGTTGTTATGTTTTCTTGGATGTCATGCATTAGTTCGGTTCTATTTATCATACGGAGGTTTCTCTTAGTAGAAAATAAAGGTGTGGGGTTAGGGACTGATACGTCGAGATGGCATATAATGCAGAGGTGATCTGATGCACGTTCGTGCGATACAAGGGTGGATCGCATAATATTAACATCAGGACTATGAAGAATCCAGTCTAAAATGTGACCCATTTTATGGTTGTGTGGGTTAACTTACTGTTTAACGTTAAAAACACGAATGGAATCGACGAGTTTTGATGTGTATCGGTTACCAGGACAGTCAAAGTGAAAGTGAAAATATTAAACAGCTGTAAACATATTTCGTCCTCTATGCATGCATTGTTTGATTAGCATGATGTTAAACTTCTTTTTTATACAAATCTAAAATACATTTGGTTAGATATATTACAGTTAGATCTATATGGATGTGAAATGATTTGTACACAAATGTAAAATAAACCACTAATGCCGAGATGGTAACGTTTGTAAGCATTTAGGTTCAAAAGAATGTAAATATTTGTGTTTAAAATTTAAAAGAAAAACACAATTGTAAAATAAATATTTTGTCACATATGTAAAAACCTTGATTTGGAGATGTACATTTATTGTATACAAATGTAAAGGCGGCAATAAATTTTAAATAAACAAATGATAGGGAGAATAGGAAAGAAGAGTCGAATTTTGAATAAGCATTAAACCTTGAAGTTGAATGCATTGATCATTAAGATTTTATCAAAATTAGACCGAAGGTGTCCTTGTAAAGGGTCACTTTGACGTGTTTGGTTTTCCAGGACAGTCAAAGTGAAGTTGAAATCTCCAAGAATAATTAGGTTGCCACCTATCGAATTTCCATATTCCAGAAGATTCTGAAACTGCTCCATAAAGCAGAGATTCGATCAGCTTGTTGTTGCTACTTGGAGGAGGGCGGTAGAAGCACAAAAAATGGACTGACCTTTCTTCCAGTTTGAGTGTTGTTTGGACTAGTTCAAAAGATGTATGACAGAAATTGAAGGTTGTGTTGTACTTAAAGACATTTTATCATGGAATTATTGTGATGACAGCAATTCCACGAGAGTGGCAAGAGAACGACTTTATGAAGTAGGCGGTAGGTGTTAAATCAACGCACTTGGGCTCATCGCCTGATGTTTTTTGCCATGTTTCTGTCGGGAAGAAGACGTCGATATTCTGATTGTTGAGAAAATTAACTATTTATGTGCGCTTTTCCGGTGGTCCTACTGACTGGGCGTTGACTAATGCAATACGCAGTGGTATCTCTGGGACAGTTGACGCAACGGTTGACGATTTAAGATGGATTTACACCAGATTATCAAAATTAACGGCTGAATTTTTAAATTGTTTAGCTGGAAAGGGAGATAACTGGAATTCTTCTTCCTGTTCTATGGCGGCCAGCTTTGAAACAACGTTTCTTTTTTCTCTTCCTTTTACATTTAAGTAATGATGAATGTAATCCCAGTTCGTTTCGTCTTGAGCACAATGTAGTATGAAGAGACAAGGAGCGGTCATTTAAAGCAATTAATGAAGGTCTATCATAGTTTAAACGTGTTGACTGGCGATCACGTGATGGCGGTTTATTCCAAAACAAAGGACGTATTACCATTGGAACAATACAGCTGGGTAAAATTCTAATTATATCGTTTCCAAAACAAGGAGATGAAACACATAAGAACTGAACAGCCAATGCATGATGAAACACAATAATGTAGACGGAGATGTACAACAAGTGTGTGTATATATATATATATATATATATATATATATATATATATATATATATATATATATATATATATATATATATATATATATATATATATATATACATATATATATATATACATACATATATATATATATATATATATATATATATATATATATATATATATATATATATATATATATATATATATATATATATATATATATATATATATATATATGAAAAACAGCAAAAAATCGGAAGAGCTTCGTCAAGCCGGTTATATTTATGACTTCCTACATGCAACAATCAAAGTTTTGTACACGGTATGATATGTTTAATTTCTTAATTAATAACCCATCTCAGGTCGAAAAACTTAATTATCAACGTAAAGTTAAAGAACTGATGAGGGGCAACCGTTTTCATCTGTTAACTTAAAATAACTGATATGTGGCAACCGATTTCTTGCGTACAGTTAAAATGACGGAAATAGAAAAAGAAAATGTTGAAAGGAAGGTGTTGCAATCAGTCTTGAACATTTCGCTCTGTACACTCTCATTATGTTGATGAAATAAATCCAAAGTTGGCACTGCCAGTAAAACCTGTTGATGTCGTTAAAGTTGAATTGCAATCATCACCATTAATTTGTTTGATTAATTTTATCATTTTTCTTGTCTAAGGGTGCTCATAGTGCATTATTTCCTTCCAATAATCTTGCCCAGTTCTTTGTTGATATTATATCTTTCACTCACACCGGGATATAATATCGGGAGAGGTCATGACCTATCTAAATCCAATTCGTAAACCCCTTACTAAGAGTAAGACTTTACATGTACATGTATTTAAAGATTACAAACATACGTGTGTAGCTCTTCATAATAATTCGAAGGAATTGATAATCGCTTTGTCAGCTTCAGTTTCTCAACACGAGTAGAAATGGAAATGAGAACACGCTAAACCGAAAAGTGGTTTGAATCTATCAATTACTCTCTTGCTCGTAAAGGCAGACATTTTGTATGTTTGTATAAGCGGGTGTTGATTGATTAATGTATTGATTCATTGATTGACTGATTGATTGATTCTGATCCTGGGTTCGTTTCCCTTTTGGGCGCATTCTGAGAAAACATCTTCAGGACATACAAGAGAAATACAAAATTTTCACAATGTTAAGTAATTGTTTCATTATTTGATAGTTCCAACGTACAGATAAAACATGTTTAAATTTTCTCAAAAGATATACTTGTACATATATACAAGTTTCTTTTTCTTTTTAACTAAACTTCCGTCCATGTACTCTGGAAATTTGCTCTGTGCATTGTGTTGTCTCCCGCAACAGTCCCAAAATTTATAAAAACGCATTTCATTCCGCGTATTAAATTGTATAAACATGCGAACGAATCTTAAGTAAATAATTAAGGTAATAATGTTTTCGAAAAATACAAATATGTCGATAATAATGTGGGCAATTTTTATTAAAAAATCCATTTCAATGCAAGATTATACTGCAAAAAGGGATTTTTCCGTACGTACTTTAAAACGAAATGAGAAGCACATTGTTTATAAGTTTCATAAGAGCTAGGAGTATTTATTTGAGGATGGTATTGAATATCGCTGTTTTAGTGAAATGAAGTGTACTTCATTGTAAATTTACCACCCATACCAGCTCTGTGTGGTAAATTGTACATGTTCTTTATCCATTCGCATACGAGTGTTGCAATACTGGATCGCATGTGATATCTTGTCACCATGTTTTTTATATCAAGGATTGTTATTTGTTATCTCACGATACACTGATATGTAATAAACATCAGATACATTATATTGTATATATTCTTGTTTTCTCTCTATTGTTGCGCTTATTTTATAGATAATAAATTATTGTGGTCACTTTTCTTACGGCATCATCGTCGTTAAGGTATTCCGAAACTTTTTTCTTACGGCATCATCGTCGTTAAGGTATTCCGAAACTGTTCCTACGGCATCATCGTCGTTAGGGAATTCCGAAACTCTTTTCGAAAGTCATAACAGCTGTTATATCGAAAAGCACACATATGTAGGGAAGAGACCATGTTTTGGAGAACTTGTTCACACACACGTAAGAAGCTGTACGCTTTAGTAAGTAAATATTCTGCCGTTTCGGTTTGTGATGTCCAGTTATGTGACATAAAGGTTTTAAAAAATGTTGACTTTTCTCGAATGTTTGAACTTTTATGTTAAAAATAGGAACAAGGAAAACGGTAAAGAATCCGTTCTTAAAGTTTTAGTTATTTTTGACAGAATGGTAACATATTCGATGTGCCAGTGGCAACGGGATCGGACCACTAGTCTGTTTTCTGTAGAATCAAATATTAATATATTCATGCACCTGACCCTTCAAAACAGCAGCAGACTCTTTGGTGCGGCATTGAAAATACAAGTTTTCAAACAAACGTAGAGATGAATTAGTACCGTGAATAGAGTTCGTATGTCTAAGAAAAACATTTGTGTATGCTACACTTTTGTATGGGAGGTGAATTTGGTTTGGTGCTTTACGGCAACAACAAAAAGAAAACTCACACTCATTGGAGTAATTACGGCACAAAACAATCACTGGAGTCAATGTCTTGCCCATGCCCGCATTACGTTAGCTGATCCAAGCTGGTATGATGGTAGGATGCAAACCTTTACCCTTTCGGTCGTGATTCATGCATGCAAACCACTGAGACAAACAGCTCCCACGTGGATGTATGTAATTGCTCAGTAAAATGTAAAAGTTTACTTTAAATATACATAAACACCATGGCGACAAAGAAAACAAGTACAACAACGACGTCACAATGACCAAAAAAATACCTTGTGCAACAAGATAACCGGGTGGGATTTCCGGATTTACAACTGAACACTTTTGACGATGATATAAATACAATGTTTTTAATACCGAATGGCTTGAATGAGCAATTCAATTATGAATACGTGCGTGTATATTTAATCCAAATTTTGGATTATTAACGTAATAACGCACAAATTTAATAAAGAAAAATATACAAAACAAATTACTCTAGAAAATATAAACACGCGGCGTGAATGATTCACAGTGACTAAACAATGGAAAGTTGGATATAGTTTACTAGCTAGCAAACAATGTAGAATTTCACTCGTGTAATAAAATGAATTCACTCATAGTGAAATAGTGCAAATGAAAAGGGACAGATATATTACTTATCTTTACAGTCCCGAAAGATACAATGGGTGTTACGAACCCCAATATTGAGCCCACGGCTACAATATTACATGCAAGGAGAACCCTCCGTCGTCAAAACACTTTATTTGAGTTCCACAGCTGCTAATATGTTCAGCTCCACGGCTGCTACAAATAATTCCTGTGGTTGGCTTTACAGCTTGCACCACGTAGACCTCGATCACTCCGAAACTTGGAACGTTCAGGTACATCTAGCCACTCTGGACACCACCGGACACTGCATATACTGGACACTCCAGATACTGGACATCACCGAATACTGGACATATCAGACACTCCAGATACTGAACAGCTCTACAGCTGGGACAACACCGGACACTGGACATTCCAGGCACTGGGCACTCCAGATACTGGACAGCTCTATAGCTGGAGATGTGCGAATCCTTATAGTAGACCGCTGACTGACAAGACGTTCCGTAATGTAAAGAGTTTTACATGCGGTGAGGTATTTATACACACATATTGTCTGTGCATTGAAGCTATTCGGTTCATCTCATCAAAAGCACTTCACACGTACGGCATAAGATGAACCGAACTCACTATTTTGAAATACGACACAATATACATTATTCACCCTCGGGTATCGTTGTACGCCAGAAACGAAACTCTAGTACACGAATTTAATAAATGAAAAGGGTGTATACATATACAAAACTGAATTTACTTATGGAGATCGAGTATGCTAATCGATACTTCTTTATTTATCTGTATGAAAATGATTATGTAGTCACTTAACTTTTTTTATCGATTTTTATTTCATTCTAAAATAAGAAGGTTCTTTAGTCTTCAGGCTGTCGTTCAAAAGACCACTGTGACAAATGGGAAGTTAAATATGATGTGTATGCAATACTTTTCATAATCTAGAACCATTCACATTTACTTTATATCCATTTCAGAGTAAAGCCTTTATTGGGTTTTGATTTCACTTTTGCTTCAATGTTTACATTGTAAGACTAGAATTTTAAGACACCTATCCAACAAAATATTTCATTCGTGTTCTAAATCCCCTCCTTGTTTATCGCCTCAACAAACCTTGGAATTAAATTACATTGTATACTGTGGGACATGTAGGTCCATATCGTTACATTGTATACTGTGGGACATGTAGGTCCATATCGTTTGGATCTATGAATGTCTCAAAATGATTGATGCAATCTCTAAAAACAAGTATTAAATAAAGAATATATAAGCCCACCAAAGTTTACTTAATAAATTATTAACGCCAAGAAAGCAATTGGAATTATTATTGGCTTCATATAAATAATATTAGTATTAACAAAATTAATACTTTTGTGTTTACTGTTAGAAATGAACTATATTTACATTCGTCGTAACCAAGATTCTGCGTTAAAACCCTATTTTGTCTGATGGTTTGTCAAAAGAAAAACACTGCCATCAGCTGTGTAGACGTTTTAGCACTTATTTGAAGCGTTAAAATGTATATAGGCTGGTTTGTCAATATATAACCATTATTTAGATGTGTAAAAATGTTTTCAGACTGGTTTCTCAATATATAGCACTTATTTGAAGTGTTAAAATGTATACAGACTGGTTTCTCAATATGTAGCACTTATTTAGAAGTGTAAAAATGTTTACAGACTGGTTTCTCAATATGTAGCACTTATTTAGATGTGTAAAAATGTTTTCAGACTGGTTTATCAATATATATCACTTGCAAGCAATACTGACTTTACGTGCTGATAAAGCAACAGAGGAAGACAATTTGAAAACGGATTGGTATAGACGTGTTTGATAACTCAAACTAAATTTAAAAGCCATCGCAAATCTCCATCGTCTTGACTGCTCAACACCTATCCCCGGAGATGAATTCAATTGCTGGGGGGAGAGGGCTGAGCGGACTTAACCACCCGCCTTTACCGATTACTACTATTTCGCCTCTGTCCGCGTGGGTTTTAGTCTCGTGCTCGGCCAATGTGTGTATATGTCAATGTTTGACAATAACGTCCCCTGGGTTGGTGGTTCTTACTGGGGTTCTCCAGAGTTCTTTCTCCACCAGTTTTATTTTGGCCGATGTGTATAACTAATCATGCTTTAAAAATGACTTTGAACGCCAACACAACAACATTCAGCTTTACAAATTGTTGGTATCGTCTAGTCCCCAGAGAAGCATAACTGGAGAAACTGGTAATCATGCTTAATATAAACTAAGAATCATTAGTAATAGACACTAGCATTCATGATCAATAGAAATTAGCATTCATGTGTTTTGATCTAGCATGTATTTGGCATTCACGATACAGCCTTAATGTGGTTCAAGTCATACTTTCCATACAGGAACAAAATTGTGTCCGCAAATACAATACACTCTAGCTCATTTCATCTATGTTGTGGTGTTCCACATGGTCTGTTCTTGGACACGTTCTCTTGATTCTATACATTCAGCCGCTCTCAAGTTTGATCATCATCTAGTGTCTCACCAACTGTACGCTGTTGACACATAAATATACAGATCTAGCCATCCAACTGAAGTTGATGCTACCATCCAAGGAGTAGAAAGCTATATTTCTGATGTGAAATCATGGATGACATGTGCCAAGCTGTAGATCAATGATGATAAAACTGAGGCTATTCTGATCACAACACAAACACTTTCTCATTCACATCCTTTACCTCAAACAATAAATATCAGCAACATCAACATTAAATTCACATAGTCAGTACGAAACCTAAATGTTACTCTGGACAGTACTCTCACAGTGTACCTACATGTCATAAACATAAGCAAGGCTGCATATCTTGAGCTGAGACGCATCAGTTCCATTCGCAAATATCTTTCAGTTGATGTCACTGTGTTCATTAGTACCTTCAAGACTCGACTTTGTAGCTCAGTTCTGTCTGAATCGTCGTTCTATGGAGAACGGGGTGTTTTATGCATACCAGGGTCCAGCAACTTTGAACGAATTGCCCACTGAACATTGGCACAAAGACACGGTGATCCCATTCAAGAGACTGGCACAAAGACACGAGAGTGCTCCTAAAACTCACCTATTTCGACTGCAAGAACAAACTTAAAGACCTAATAATGTTTCCTACCTTAAACATTTCGAGTATGTTTTATGTTTCTAATTTCATGGTGTTTGCTTTTATGCAGTCAATACATTATACATGTTTTTAGTTTATAGGTATTGTCTAATGTTGTAAAGCGCTTAGAGCTTCTAGATATTAGGCACTATGCAAAGTCCTCATTACTATTATTATTATTATTATTATTATTATTATTATTATTATTATTATTATTATTAGTAGTAGTAGTAGTAGTAGTAGTAGTAGTAGTAGTAGTAGCATTAGTAGTAGTATCATCATCATCATCATAAACTAGCAACCATGATTTAATAGAAACTATTAATCATATTAATATACACTAGCAATCGTTATTATTAGACGCTAACAATCATTATTAATAAACACCAGCGATGATGATAAATAGACGCTGGCAATCATTATTAATATACACTAGCAATCGTTATTAATAGACACTAACAATCATTATTAATATACACCAGCAATGATGATAAAATATACGCTGGCAATCATGATCAATAGACACTAGCAATCATGTTTAATATACACTAGGAAATCTGATTAATAGAATGATGCAGGAAATCAAGTAGAACAGCCATTGGCTTAGCGTATATTTACTTGGTATTTTAAACAACGACGATAGTAAATCTAAAAGTTGTGAGGTCGGCCTATGCACTAACTCTTTTAGCGAGGGACAGAAGTATAACAAAACAGTCTCAAAGATTTTATTTAATACGAAAATTCAGAGGACAGAGTTCGACAGTCATTTATTTTATCCAAACAGTTTGCTCCCTCGTGACGAAATAAAAGAATTGCACAAATGGTAACACTTATTTGACACAAACATAACCAGTGACGGCATCTCACATTTTTTGCACGTTGCTCTGAACAAATTCGAGATTATAAATAAATAAATAAATAAATAAATAAATAAATAAATAAATAAATAAGTGAAAGTAACCAGGGATGTCATGGGGGTGGGGAGGGGCGCAGTGGGATATGCTGTAAAATGGCTTTAGCCTACGTAAGAAAATTAACAAGCCCATCAAGTTTTGCCCTATTCCCGAAAAATTGAATGATGTCTCTGAAAATAGCAAATATACCGCCATGTCGATTATTCTTCGCGTCGGGTAATTTTGTGCAACGATACGACAATGCTGTAAACATCGGATCACGTGTTGTTTCTGATCGAATATCCATGTTGTATCAAGAAAGAAAGATCATTCTTTTATGAAGGAAGTAACATTCATAAATTGAACAAAAATATCCGTCATTTTATAATAAATGCATGAAGACCCACTCTGACTTTTATTTTACTTTTTAACGTGAAAATTATATTTATTGTGAATCTGTTAGAATCATCCAAATAAATACAATATACGAAAGATGGAAATGTATATCTTAAAACAATGCTGCATTTTAATGCAAGTTTCCAATTTAACAAGAAGCTGTGCCACAAAATCATCTGCTCATGATATCCAAAATGTCAACTTGCCGTCAAAGAAAATTTGGAGTATCCGTCCGTAAGTCAAGGGATGGGGGAAAGCTTACCTGTAACAATATAACACAAGGGAAGACACGAGTCCGCACCCTCGGAAGTCTCAACCTTGCTAGTTTGTCCTAACTGCGTCTTCTAATTTCCAACTTAAGCCAGTTGTATTCAAGAATAGTTCAATTTTCAAAACAGCTTGACACACTTCGTTCAGTTTGTGAAATACTGAAGAAAATGTATTAATTGTTTGCCGATTTTTTTTGTTGTTGACGCCAATGGTGAAATCCAAGACCATCGGAGTGAAAACGGCTTGCCCAGGCGTCAAAATCGGCGAACATGCTATTTATTGTTGATTCTCTTCAACATACTAGCTTATTTATTTTATAAAATGTTAAATTTTACTAATTCTTTTACAAGATCAGTTTAGTTTGCTCAAGTATCGCTTGCCCTTTAATGGCATTCTTAGGCTGAATTTTGTAAAACAAGCTACCTATAAACTTAACCTAATTACATGACCGAAATGCTGACACAAACGGTCCAAAGTAAAATGTATTTCATTTCCATTGCCCTATCAATAAACATTTCAGCTTTCAAAATTATCATCTGAATAGGCCGACATATCGTACGTCAAGAAAAGACTGGGGTGGCATCCGTTTTGTCCAAAATTAATATTATTCTGAACAGAACATTCTGGTGGAAGTTGCCTCTTTTCAAAAGGTAATTATTGCAGTATTTATTTTCGTCAATCGGTCGAATTCGGTATGCGTTTTGCCTCAATATTGGTGAACGAAACTCTTAGGTGCGCAGAAATGCCCGACAGCATCATCTTTCTGCAACGCCGATTTCGAGACAGAAGTTCCGTGAAAGAAATTAATTTCAATTTTATAAACTCCAAATACACGCATACTTTTGTTGGTGAAATATTTATCTATTTGGTAGGATTTCATAGAAAAATTCATTGTCTTTTTTTCTCAATTTTTCAATTGTTTTCTTTTGTTTGTTAAAGCTATCAAAAACCGGAGTAAGATTTATGAAATTAATATTAAATGAATCAAGATCTACTGTTTTGAGACGTCTGGACACCCTATTGGAATATATATATATATATATATATATATATATATATATATATATATATATATATATATATATATATATATATTGCTGAGGGTTCACTCTATGCTGGTGTTGTTCTGAAAAAGACCCAGTCGTGACTTGTGCGTGGCATTTGCATGCATGAACAGCAACTGAATACCTTCATGAGGTCAAAAGCTGGTCGTTTAAAATCGTGGTATTGTTGGTTTTAACTGTACTTTTCAACGCATTATTAGATATTACATGCCCGGAAATTGGGATCTAAATGCCTTTCCCATGAGCACACCTAGGCAACCGGCGTGGGCTGGTCAGTGCGTCTATTGAACCCGCGACCCTTGCATTACGAGTCCATCGCTCAATAAATAACGGAAAACCGATTGATTTTTTTAGTTACGGAAGTATCATACAAGATCTTAATATTGAACACCGCAATCTCGACTGATATCTATTCTACAAATATGCATAGAAAATAAAGTAAGAATTGAATATTGATTGGTTAACCTCTATCTTGAGTAAAGAACGCGATGGTAAAGATTAGAGCACGTGAAATTTCAGTTATACAGCTAAGACATCCTCGTTATAGTCATATGTGCAACTCATCAGCCTCAATCGATCGTGTACCGCTGAGCGGAGTGTAAATGACCTGCAAATATATTTCTTATTTTCATAATGCACTACACGTGGTTGGCACGTGCTTTGAAAGTCAACAAACTGAAATCGACAGTAGGCCCCACATTAACACAAAGACACCTACACGCGTACTGTTGGTATGAACAGAACAGAAAAAGAAACGTTATTTACTTCGAACATAACGAGCGATTCCTATCAACCTAAAAGCAGTAGGGGGCGATCCAGTGTCCCCCTCAAAATATACAATTAATTAAAATAAAATAAAACAAACAGCTAGACAAAACAAATAAACACAACCATAATAAAACTGACAAAAGTAAAGCGATAACCTGAGGAAAAGAAAACAAATTGAGGAAACAAACTTCCATTTGCTGTCTATAAATGTGAATGGTATTTATTTTGAAAAGGACAAATTTTTTTTCGAAGCAAGAAAAACAATAGACAACTTTTACATGATAGTCATACAAGAGACACACAACTGACTAACGGATGAAATAAAAATAGAATGTGAAGAGGGAATGGAAGGTATAATAATTACAAAGCACTTTACAGAAAATGATGTAAGATGGTGGGGGCGGGTGGGGTGGCTACAATAATTAAAAACAAAAAAGGGGTTAAATGGGAAAGGAAAGATGAGGAAAACTTTTTTAAGGGGAGATTATTAAATATTATAATGAAAGGGATACATTTCATAAATGTATACGTTCCGGCTAATAAATATCAAAAACAACAATTTATAGAAGAACTAGTGAAATATTTGGAAAGATTTACGATGAAGGATTTAATATTAGGAGGGGATTTAAATTGAGTAGGGGATTTAAATTGGGTAGGGGATTTAAATTGGGTAGTAAATTGGGTAGGGGATTTAAATTGGGTAGGGGGATTTAAATTGGGTAGGGGATAATATAGGTAGGACAACTCACAACAACAACAAATGACATGAAATTTAAAGACGAGATGGAAAACTTAATGAAAACTCAGAAACTGCTTGACATATACAGATGACTTAAGGGTGAAATATACTTTCGAATATAAAGGGGACCAGGGCAGTAGGATAGATAAACTCTTGATGACCAGTTTTGGAAGAAAAAATACAAAATGGCAGGGACTATAGATTTTAAACTTTCGAACCATAAATTAATATATGTAGAAATAGGAACAATAAATACGATTAAATGAGGAAGGGGATCATGGAAGATTAACCAACTATTAGAGTAATCGGACTTCATTAGGGAAACAAAGGAAATAAAAATTAAAAACAAAAAAAAAAACAAGGGAAATTTTGACATATTTAAAGAATGGGATAAATCAGCCATACATTAATCAAAATAAGGGATTGGGAAAAGAAAATTAGAGAAAGTAGCGATAGTAAATTTAATTAAAATAAGTAACTCACAACAAGCCAAAAACACACTAAATGAAAAATTAAATAAAATAAAAAGAGAAGAAGAAAAAGAAAGGGAAATTAAAGCAGGGAAATTTACGTGGGTATACAAAATAGCAGAGGGGCTATATAAAATGGAAGAATTAAGGAGAGGTGGGAGAAAAAATCCAAAAGCCCTACAAATTGAAGGGGATGGAATTACAATGGACACAAATAAAATTCTACATTATATTATAAGACTACTACGCTGGACTCTACGAATCATAGAACATAGAAGACGAACAAATCGACAAATATCTACAAAGTACAAAATGGGAGATGATATCTTCAGAACATAAGGACTTATGTGAGGAATTCATCTCACAGAACGAAATCAGGGAAACAATATGCGATCTAGCTAAAGGAAAATCACCAGGTAGAGATGGACTCGCCGCAGAATTCTACACACAAAAAACATGTGGGGAGCTGTCGCCAGTATTAGAATGGTTGTACAATAACATTGGATTACACAAACATGACAAGCAAAAATCAAAGGCATTCAAGTTCCAAACATTAGAGAAGAGGTAAAGATGTTACAACACGCATAAACTTTGTACAAGACCTAAATTCCTATATAATACTTATACAGGAAAAAAACAGAAATATTATTACTAGCAGACTGGAGAAGCAAAGACAAGGTAAAGGCCCTAGATCTCTACTTTGGTAAGGATGAGGAAGAATTTTTTTTTTTAAATCATAAAAAATTCAATAGACAAAAAACGAACACTTAAAAACACTAGATGTATGTAAATTACATAATAAATTCAATAGACAAAAAACGAACACTTAAAACACTAGATGTATGTAAATTACATAATAAATTCAATAGACAAAAAACGAACACTTAAAAACACTAGATGTATGTGTACCTAAATTACATAATAAATTCAATAGACAAAAAAGAACACTTAAAAACACTAGATGTATGTGTACCTAAATTACATAATAAATTCAATAGACAAAAAACGAACACTTAAAAACACTAGATGTATGTGCACCTAAATTACATAATAAATTCAATAGACAAAAAACGAACACTTAAAAACACTAGATGTATGTGTACCTAAATTACATAATAAATTCAATAGACAAAAAACGAACACTTAAAAACACTAGATGTATGTGTACCTAAATTACATAATAAATTCAATAGACAAAAAACGAACACTTAAAAACACTAGATGTATGTGTACCTAAATTACATAATAAATTCAATAGACAAAAAACGAACACTTAAAAACACTAGATGTATGTGTATCTAAATTACATAACAAATTCAATAGACAAAAAACGAACACTTAAAAACACTAGATAGCCAGATTATTAAATACGTATTGGGATTTAAAACACATTACATAAACAAAGAAAACTTATACAAGGACGGGGGGGGGGGGCATAAAAAGGGGGGGGGATTAGACCTCCATTGCCCCGTCCTGATTAAAATCACCAGCATATTTAACAGATTTAAACACATTAAGGCGAAGCCGAAAATACCTTGGCAAGGGCTCGACATATACTATTTTGGATTCTCTATGAAACAAAGAACAGACATATACACAATTAATAAATAAACAAAATTACTAGAGGTGTCATGAAACTTACGGTCAGTTAAAAAAATATTAAATAAATATAGAGATAGTAGGGTTAAAAAATTATTAAATAAATATAGAGATAATAGGAAATTTCGGGAAATGTATACAAAAACAACACACAAATGGGTAACATACAACATAATAAATAGTGGAAACGCAAAGTAGAACAATAACACATACACATCAACTGGGATAGGGCCTGGGGGTACTGGAATAAATTAGGATCTTTGAAAATACAGAGCCACTGCTTCAAATACATGCACGATGCGTGGCTGACAGGAGAGGTAGCAGCAGCAGAGAGGGCGAATCGGACGACATATTTTTAAGTAATCCCTCGTAAATAACGGCTTAAACCAATGAAATCAGGCCAAATGTGTGTGTGAATCTGATATCGTTTCATGGATTAGGCCCAAAAAAAAATCAGTGAAATCAATGAAAAATCAATGAAATCAAAAACTTTTCAACTATTACAACATCGATGTCACTCGCCCCCTCTGCTGCTAGTTTCAACCGAATATTTGATCCAGTCCGATACGATATCGTGTCCCCCTTCAGGACTTTACAAACAGACTTATTTGTAAAACCTCCTCTTGTAAATCAATCAGATTATTAGACTGGTCAGTGAGTTTGAAATTAATTCTGGTTAATGAATTATTATGACATCGCATATAGACTGGATTCACCGGGGACTCAATTATTAAAAATCCTGGAGGGGCTGTTGGTGCAAATGAATACAAAATATACCCCTGCTGAGCTTGATTTGATCGTTCTAAATTTATTTGATAGCTTCCTTCGATCACATCACACACTAAATTGATTGCTATCACCGATGAAATATTCACATTGAACGGAGCAATATGCCTGCCACCACCATCTGGGTCATTATTGTGTGTCAGGATAGTTGTTTCCGGTAATGTTGTTTTTTTCCACGTATCATGAATTATTTTAAAACCAACATCGATGGCATCACTGAGAGATTTTTGTAGTTCTAAGATATTATATCCTAGTAGTTTGACTGTTGGAATATCTTCTACGCGTATATTATACTTCGTTGCAAATGTTGTTTTCGATAGGGGGTTATTGTCATCTAATATACCCTGAATAATTTGTGAATGAAATGTTTCCATATCATTGATGATTTTGTTACATGTTTCTACAACGCTGATAAATTCGTCTCGGGTGAGAGTACCGGATTTAAGGGATATTAACAACAACGAAATATCGTTATTGAACGCTCTGAAATTTTCAGTGGTTTTACTCTGTAGAAGTGTGTGGTATCTTTTATTAGTGACGGTATCTATCGTTTCAAGAAAAAAATTCAATTTGTCATAATCTCTATAACTCCTTATTGGATTATCAGATTTTATCCTGTCTGTGACATAATCAGTTTTTTTTGGTTCTGGTAAATCAACGGTTTTCCCCCCGGGTGGTAATTCAGGCCATCCTAGTACGGTTCTAATAGAACTTTGATAGATATCTACGACGTATCCTTCTGTGCTTATCTCAATTGCGGATGATAGTGTTGGTTCATGAACTGTTATAGCTATTTTTGACTCTACTCCAGTAATCGATTTTATTCTACGCGCGAATTCATTATTGATTTGTTCGATTTGGTATGACCCTGTTGGTATGGAAACAACGTTCCAGTCTGGGGTACCGTCGTCTTTATTCTTATTTGCAAATACCAGGGAATTATTGGGTTGTTGACCACCAAATGATTTTGATCTGATATTAGGCCAACTATGGTATACTCGTAATTTTGCTAGCGCTATCTCCTTCACTGGGACCGGAGAGGGGAAATTCACACTGAATTCTGGATTCGTTGATGTTATTGAGATCATGCTGGTTTGTACTGGGTTTGTGTTCTCCACTATTTGTTGAAGTAATTCCATCGGTGTTGTCATCGTTGCTATACTCATGATGTATTTCTAATTTTGATATTGCGGAATCATAGACACGTACCATCACTGAGAACTCACTATCTGATATCGTTGATATCATTTTGGTTTTTTCTGATTCCATCGGTGTTGTCATTGTTATTATACTCATGTTTTTGTATTTCTAATTTTGACATCGCAGAATCATATATATCTACCATCGCTGAAAACTCACTCTCTGATATAATTGTATCATCGAGAGATGACGATATCAATGAGGATAATTGCGAGCATGCAGTGGACACAACATGAAATTGAATTATGTAGTCTTGTAGTTTTCGTTGGCTGCATGATGATATTTTTTTTGTGATTATTGAAATAATTCCCGCGATTGTTGTTGCCGCAGAAATGCAAATTGGAACAGCTATCGGAGCCATCATTGTCACTGAAGACAGTATAATACCAGCTCCGGTGATTACACCACTCACTGAATACACGGTAACATCAATTGCGGTGATTCTCCTGCGATATTTTTTAATTTTCATTGCATACTCCTCAGACAGGGTTTTGAGTCTAGTTTGAAATTCTCTGACCTGATCATAACGATATTGCGATGATGAAATCATTTTTTATTTTAACAACGCTAGCGTTTTCAATTACGATTTACTTAAATCCGCTACGAATTCCACATACCACGTTGTTGAGACCCTAACCAAATTTTTATCAGTAGATGTGATTGTGAACTTTTCAGTTGTATTCTTGTCGATGATCGTTGAAATCGTATTATTGACCCCGGATGAACTGGACGATGAAATATTAAATTGAGTCAATGGTGTCACTAGTGTTAATCGATAAATACCCTTAACGGTTGCAGTGATATCTAATTTGTTGTTTGTAGGTGTCCACGCAAATGATCCGTGTTGGATCGTGTATACTACGTTGTTAGTTTTCTCATGAGGAATTTTTGTTTTTTCAATAACTGTTATCATCCTCGAAAGATCACCTTTGATGGCTTCGATGAAGGTTTTCGTCTCATCGATGAATTTTTTTATATCAGGGAGTTTTATGTCGAGTTTATCGAATGTAGTTCCAAGAAATTTATCCACGATATTTCTACGAAATATTGAAAACTGTTTTCCGCTATCCTCAATTCTAGATTCAAGTGTTGTTAGTACAAACACAGAATTGTTTAACTCATCGTTGAGAATTTTTAATCGATCTGTAATCGTCGAAAAAAGTACACCTGGTTTGAGTTTACCCTGATCGGAAAATAACGCAACGGTGTTCTCGATTGCGTTTTGTTGTTTAACTAAAATATCATTCAACGATACATCACTGGTTTTCAATTTACCCTGATCGGAAAATAACGCAACGGTGTTCTCGATTGCGTTTTGTTGTTTAACTAAAATATCATTCAACGATACATCACTGGTTTTCAATTTACCCTGATCGGAAAATAACGCGATAGTATTCTCGATTGCGTTTTGTTGTTTAACTAAAATATCATCCAGAGAAATATTACTAGATTTCAATTTACCCTGTTTGTCTTGAAATACAACTATCTCATTAGGATCAACATTTACTAAATTCAACGTCTCAGCGATTTCATCTTTAATTTTTTTTGTTATATCCTTGATAGAATCAGGGGTTGCAGTGTCATCGGGTTTGGGTTTCAGAGGTCTTCCCCAAATATCAATCATGTTATTGTAAAACTCTTTCTCTCTCTAAAAAGCGATTGCTGGTGTAGTCATTTACGACAATGTGTGGTGGTTTTCCCCTTGAGTTAGAAATAGCGTTAAGGACATTTAATACTTCGCTGCCACATATTGGTGGGTCATTGATTTGTTGTGTTGGTAGCGTAGAATACCAAGTCTTCATTGGAAAAGTTTTTATATAACGCATAAACTCTTTTGGCGGGGCTAATCCATATGAATCAAAATAGACAATCCCACGTGGATCAATAGCGTATGCAACCCAGTGAGTTCCAGGTCCGGTGCTGTTATCGAGATTAATAATACCTGTTTCAGTTTTGTTTGGTTGATGTGGTAATTGATCTTTCATAAAAACACCTCTGAAATTTTTAATCGCTAGGATTTTAGCAGCATCCATTAAATCAAAATTGGACATGGGAACCATCGAAGATTCCTCAATTAATAAACCGTTCCTGGTAGTCTCAGGCCTGATCCGTGAACGGATCTCCCGCTGTACCATGAATACGGGGTTCCTGGTAGTCTTAGACCCTTTCCCCTTTTTTTATATCCTTGTCCAGTTGCCTTCTTTAGTGCCATTCCTGCTGCAGTACCAACGGCTCCTAACGCTGCTGCTTTCGCCACTGCTGGGGCTGCTGCTGCAATCAATGCTGGTAACGCAGCAAACAACGGAAATATACCGCCTATTTTCATCATATTTTTGATAACAGCCGCAGAAAGAGTAATCTGGACACCTTTTTTGGCTACAAGTGCATCATTGAAATGTTTTATTTGACGAGTTGTCAGCGATAATTTATTTGCACCACCTGTCATTTGATTAGGTTTCAACGTGATTGTGGTTCCACATTTTTTAGCCGATTCTGATTGCAATTTTTTGATTTGACCAGGAGTTAACGCAACACTAATAACACTATATGACATTATACATAATAGATTGATTCTAATGGAAAAATCCTTCGGATTTTCAATCAAAGATTTTCCACTGGTGCATCTACCACTCTCATTCTTCCACCAACACCTTCAAGTAGCATTGATTTATCACTGAGAATGACAGCAACTGCTCTATAATTAGCAATAGCACCACGAGTCACATTAGCTCTAAAATGTATATCAACAACAGATTGTCTTGTTAAATCAAGATGTTCCAGTGAGAAGTAATAGATTGGATACAGATTTTTAAAATCATACTGTGATATTTGTAGACCGGTATCGACATTTTGATCACGTGCCATAAATGACAACAATCTATGATAAACTCGTGCAATATGATTTTCTGTGTAATTAAGTTGTATATCCTCGGATGGTTCCTGTTGGCCGTTTATTCTCAGTGAGACGTCTTTCACACCTAATTGATCAAATATCATATGGCTGGAGAGTTGATTGCCAACTCGTGCGTTATCCTGTAACGCAATAAATATATGACGCGGCGCAGCAACACCTTGTTTTGATGCTAGGTTCCACGTGAATAACCCGTTGATATCTGATTGCTTCACATCTGTACTCACTGATAACCAACTCAACAACGACTTTCCTCCTTGGTCCATAAATGATAGTAATCGTTCTTCTGCGGTGATTGCTGGAGTCAACACTGGCATCCACAATGATATTTTTGTTAATTTGACTTTACCGGCATCATCATTTACATGATCTGCAGCCGGGTTTGCTGGAATCCTCCAAATTGCGTCATTATCATCACCCTTTCGTACAAGTGATACTGTATGCTTAGCTCCATAAATAACTTTTCTGACGTTTCTACAGAATCCAAATATGTGATGCAGTGGAATCGCGCATGAAAATGATCTACGCTCTCCTTGCAACATTAAAATACGTGTTGCAGCTCCTAGATTGAAATCATCATCTTTGTTTATAATCATATTCTCGACATCAGCATCACTATTATCACGTTTTTTTGGTCGTCTTACAACAAATTGATTTCCTCCAGCGGTATTTGTAACATCTTTTGCAAACATCATAGAAGGTCCTGCTGATCTTGTATAATCATCAGAATATCTCGCTAATCCTATGATTGTTGTAGCCACATCAACATCTCGATCTATGGACTCAATTTCTTTTCCATCAATGAGATATTTTGCACTCTCAAATAACGCCATGATACCATTATTGACAAAACCGACTTGAGTACCAGCTGGATACGGTGCTCGTACAGTAGGAGTCTCAGCAGCTGTTACAATTTCTCCTTCGATTTCGATAAACGCTTCACAGGGCAAAAAGTATTTACTGGTATCATGGACTTGAAGATCAATTCTTGATCGACTATTTGAGTCTATGGCATGATAGGCGTAATATTGATAATCGCGTACAGAATCATCCTTGCCAACTGGGGCGTCTATATCAAATGCTGGATCACGTGACTTTTTGAACATTTTATTCTATTTATCAGAGTCTAAATTGGAAAATTGCTAGCAATTTTCATCATCGTAAACGATTTTCAACGCTAGCGTTTTCTAAGGCCACTTCCTGCTATCATATTTGGGTCGGGAGTTAAAGCCATCGATGCTAATTTTTCATCTACTGCGTTATTTATTATTTTACTAACACTTGCAGGCATTTCTGCTGTAGACGGTAACGGTTTCTTTTTTCGTCTCACTAATGATGTTATTTTATTCTTCGCGGCTGAAAATGCCTTTCCGGCAAGATCTCCAACAGCACCAATACCCTTATCACGAATAACATCAATGGCTTTCATTGATAACTGTTTAGCTAACGGCATCACTTTTGGGGCCATTCTTGAAAAGAATCCTAAAATGGTATTGCCTAAACCATCTCCATAGTATGCTTTATAAACTGGAAACCGTGAATTAACTACATAGACGAGGGTTGGTTTATCATGATTGTAATGTATGATCATTATTATAAAAACAATAGTGTTTTCAATTGTTATTTAATCACTATGATACCCATTTGCTAACTCGTCAATGAAATCTCGATATGTTTTGATATCCATGATACCGCCGGCAAATAACCGTCTACAGATATCAGCTGCTTCATTAATTATTTCTGGAGAGTTATTTCCAGCTCGGAATCCTCCTACAAGAACATCTAATCGTGATATATCATTGATAACACTATCAGGACAGAAACTAATCCTTGGATTTTGCAGTCCACTTCCGCTATAACCAGCTGCTTCATCTAGTTTTTCTAAATCCGTTTCTTGTAAATAATCATCATTAGGTTCTTCTTGTTTTTTTTGTCTTCGTGTTGGTGTTTGACGTCGTTCTTCTAAATCATCATCATCATCATCAGGTGGTAGTTGTTTTTTTTTTTGTCTTCTTGTTTGTCTACGTGTTGGTGTTTGACGTCGTTCTTCTAATTCTCGTTGTCGCTCTTCTATTTGTTCTCTTTTATAATTACTAATTCCCCTTTGAAATTCCTTGTACCCCATCTCATCCTTATTCAAACGACCAATCCCTTTATTTAGTTTATACAAATTATCGGACCAATCATTACTTGATATTCTATCATTCTTATACTCGTCCTTTAAAAAATCTTTTTTTGAATTATAGCTTTGAGCAGCAAAATTACCAAAGGCTTGATAATCCTTTGATTTCAATAAACTAGGTTTTTTTATTAATATTTTAGCATGATCAGTAAATTTATTCAACAGAGAAACAGTCGTTTTTTTCGGATCAGTTTTTTCAGTTTGTTCAGTTTTCGCTGCTAGTTTTTCAAGTACAGAAATAAGACCCTCTTCTTTTCTTTTACCGTCAGGATCATCTCCCAGTATAGCACGCTCTACCCCTTTCGTTACTGTGGTTACTGGTTTAAACAACTCTTCAGACCCTAAAGCAAAATCCGTTTGTAAACTCTGTCGTTGTTGCAGTTTATTCCGTACAGAGTCACGAATTGGTACAAATCTCTTAATTGCATCTAGTCGTTCACGAGCCAATCGGGTTGTTAATGCTTCATTGACCATTATTTGAAATCAGAAACCATTTTTCAATTGCAAAACACTTGACATGTCAGATGATTTTTAACACAGTCATGGAAGTGTTAACACCTTCTATCATTGATGGAGAAAGTGTGGAAATTCATATAAAAATAATTAATATCACACTTTCTCCACTTTTTTGACATGTCAGATGATTTTTGATACGGTCATGGAAGTGTTATTTCATCCTATCAATGATGGGGAAAGTATCATAATTGTATATAAAATAAATAATACTGATAGTTTCCCCACTTTTCCATTGACCATCCATTAACGGTCCATCGATTTTTTCACTGATTTCAATCAAATAATGCTAAAAAAAATGAGGGTCGATGATAAAATGATCGGGCAATCAAAAAATGATAAGGGGTCAGGCAATCAATGGTCAGGCAATCAATTTTCTTGAATTAACGCCAGTAGGTTTCTAATTTTAGAGTTGACTTCTTTTTTCAATTCGTATTCGTTACCTAATTCTTTTCGTATTCCTTCCACGATAGTATACAACGGGACGAACACACTGATGTCACTGGAAAATGAAAGAGAGTCTCTAATAGAATTCTGAATTCTTTTGATGAGTGCATATTTCTTTGGTAGCATATATTTATTGTTGTTTACTCCGTATTCTATATCCTGAAAATCAGACACAATTTGATCAGGATTTAACCCATCTGATAGTTTGATATCCTGATTTTTCAATTTTGCTATTTCAACTATGATGCTATTCATGTTTTCAGAATTCATTATTCTATAGCAATGACATATCTCTAATTGAAAAATATGACGCATCAGACATAACTAAATCGAATTTTCTGTCCCGTCTTTTTTGAAATCGCAGATCGATAAATCCTCTCTGCAACGAATCGTACTGAGGATTCACAAATATCGAAATGCCTACCGGCGCTATTCATAGATGAAAATATTTTTTCTTCGTTAGTTATCGTATTCAAAGATTTTACGGGTCTCTTCCCAATTGATTTATAATTGCCAGTCTTTCCTCGTTTGGAATTCTCACTCTGTGTGATAGCTTGCAGATTTGATACAGAATTATTCTTTGGATTAGAATCCTTGTGATCAATAACAAAACCATCATCGATCAATCCATTAAAACATTCAAATACTATTCTGTGATTGAGATATTTCTTCTTCCCGCCAACAGTAAACATCAAGTACCCTTGATTATTCACAGAACCAACTGATTTCTTTAGTCTACGGTTTCTGACAGTATCATCACTGGATGCTTCATAATTTGTAATCACTGGATGTGGTCTGAATTCTTGGTTCATATATACTATTCTATTGTTTGTCTAATTCAGTGTTTGGTTTAATAATTACATCACTGGAGAATCTTTCGATGTAGTCTTGCGGAGTTCTTATGATTTTGTCAGTGACGTTATCAGGGTCAAAGACTTTTTCAGGGTCATAATTTCTGATGGATTGTCCATTTTTTATTCTTTTATCATAATAACGCTTCAATTCCCTATATCGCTTACCACCACAATCAATACACAATTGTGATTTTCCCTTGACCCCAACCCCACATCGAATACAGGGTAACGGACCAAGGCTTCCATGTCGAAAACTTTGCATATGATACCTACAGTATTCATTTTTTCTGCATGATTTGTTACACGGGGTTACATTTCCCATCATGAGCCATTTGCAGTGATTCATTATATATAAATTCTTCATTTAAATGCTTGTTTTATATATAGCATGAAGGAGTTCAAGAGATTGACTTCGAAAAATGCTGATAGAGAGTTTAAGAGATTATTGAAAATCAATCCTAAATTTAATATCGATAAACCCAAAAAACGTCCAATAGACGGAAACATGAAAGAGTTTAAGAGATTATTGAAAATCAATCCTAGATTTAATCTCGATAAACCCAAAAAACGTGTAGTAAACAGAAACAAACGTCCAAAACGTCCAAGAGAGGGAAACATGAAAGAGTTTAAGAGATTATTGAAAATCAATCCTAAATTTAATATCGATAAACCCAAAAAACGTGTAGTAGACGGAAACATGAAAGAGTTTAAGAGATTATTGAAAATCAATCCTAAATTTAATCGCGATAGACCTAAAAAACGTAACAAACGTCCAATAGACGGAAACATGAAAGAGTTTAAGAGATTATTGAAAATCAATCCTAAATTTAATATCGATAAACCCAAAAAACGTGTAGTAGACGGAAACATGAGATCACCCTGGAAAGATGCTCAATTCAATCTTGATATAGTTTCTAATACACCCAAGAATAAAATTCTTGATAAAGCCATAATTAGTAAAATCAGAGACTGTTTTAAGGAATTCAAGCGTGATGGAGCATCTCACTGCTGGACAACATTTCGAATTCGTGGTGGTTTTGACGCTACCATGAATGATAAAAAAGCAGCAGTGATCATTTCACGTCTTGGGAAAGAAAGAAATATTTTTCGAATGAAATTCATTAACGATGATAAAGGAAAATGGATTATTAGGGATAAATTTGAACCCATTCTCAGGAACAACAGAACTGTCACTGTGAATCAAGATTCCCAACCAGGAATGTTGACTGGACTTGATAAACCCTACTACGAAAGATCTTATCCTGTAACAGTAGTTGTTTACGGGATATATCCGATCAATGAAAAACCTGATATTTCAAAACTAGCACCCATGAAATATTCGACAAGGCTCAATTGTGTAGCAGAACGAATAATAGAACACTTCACAAATGCGTCCCGGGGAAATAAACTGACTGATCTAAGACGAAAAAAAATAACCGAATGGGAGTTCACGGTAAAAGAGCATGGGGCAACAATTCAGGATATAACTAAATTAGAAACATCATTGACATTTCCAATATCAGTAAGAACAATCACCGGTGAAGTATTATACGAATCGAAATATCAATCAAAAGGAACCCCAATTGAAATTATTGATCATAACGCACACGCGTGGTCATCTGCAGTAACAATATTCCCACGGGATAGAACCGTAAAATATCTATCCCAAACCGAAGAGTTTTTTTCAGAGCAGAAATTATTTGATGCTATTTACCATTTGAGTAAAAACGATCCTGTGTCAATGTGGCTATTTCATAGTACTTCAGACGAAGAATGTAGATTTGATCAGTTTGTAAGACCCAACGGTGAATTATATCGTACCGAAGAACTGCATAATCAAATGAAACAACTAGCTAGTTAGTTTTCTGGGGACGGAGAAGACAACGATCAATTATTAGCAAACTGTTTCACAGTACCATCAATTGCAGCACATTTTGCTAGAAAGAAAAACGCGTGGAAACCAACACGAAGTGAGTTCTTATCAGATGTCAAATTGTCCTGTCTTGAATACAGCCATGGAGGATTATGGAATACAAAATACGACACTGATACCGTTATTTCAGTTGATATGATTGCGTGTTATCCAGGAAGTTTTCTTGGGTATGGAGAATGTGAGAAATATTTCAAACGATTTGGACACCCCACACACGAAATGACCCGTGTTGCTATTAATGGACCACTGCCACATTTTGATTTAACCGGATTCGCTTGTGTAGTATCATTTGAAATGGCTGAAGGACTTCATCCGTGTAGTTATCTTTGGATTGGTAAACACATGTCTGAAAAACACTGGATGCCAATAGTGTTATTACGGTATATGCTTGATTGTAAGATGTTAAAATCATTAATTGTCAGTGAAGCAATTATATCCTATCGAGCACAGAAATCAGTCTGGTTACCACAACCTGATCTAGAAAAAATAATTAGCGAAGAGCGAAAACTGTTTCTTGATTTTAATGAACAACAAATCATGGATTGGTCCAAACAGTTATTTGAAATCAGAAACAATGAAGCAAAAAATCTTGGACGAAGAATAATCGGTAAATTTACCCAAGGTGGCAAAGATGATAATACGAAATATTCTTCACGATTGATTATAGACAATGCTGAATACGATTTTGTAATCACGGATTTAACGAATAGGGGCCTATATGTCAATCGTAAGGACGCATTTATGTCCGATGGAACCAAATTGGGTACAATTGTTACTTACACTGATGGATACCATCCGCAGTACACACATTTGAGAGCTTCTATGCTCGGTTATGCTTCTATCAATCTGTTTTCAATGATCAATAGATTTCCTACCACCGCAGTTAGAGTTGCTACTGACTCATTTTACATAAATAGCAAAATGGCTGATTTTAAGGCTACTGGCAACGAGAAATGGGGGACATGGAGAATTAAGAAGGAAATGCTTCATGATTATATTCAATCAGCAGATGTTACCATTGAAAATAATTACTTAGAAAGCAATCAGTGTTCAGAATTTTCTAGTGCACCACCGATTTCTGATCCAATCTGTAGATATAAAACAGTTTATTTAAACGGTTGTGGTGGGTCAGGAAAAACAACCCGGGCAATTGAGTTATTTCGTAGAAACGCTAGCGTTTCAAAATCAAACATGATTGTACTAACACCAACACACAGACTTGCAAGAGAAATGATACAGAGAGGAGTTAATGCCTGTACCTATCATAGTTTTTTCCGATGGAAGGGAGATAAGTGGACTCCTGAGCGCATGGGAGAGAAATTTATTCCTGAAATTATCATTTGGGATGAAATAGACACAGTGTCAGAAGATGTCTTAAAAATATTTCTTGAGTGGTTGTTATTGAAAAATACAAAAATCGTCATGTGCGGTGATCACGGCCAACCACCACCATTTGTCGGTGCTTCCCCACATGAATGGCTAAAGGGTTTTGTAGACTATTATGAAGAAATTGATACTGATCATAGATCACTTGATAATGAATTAAAAGAATTTAAGAAACTAATTAGATTACAACCGGATAAAATCCAGTGTGAAATAGCCCGTGAAATAATTTCGGAAACTCCCATGAATGAGTTTTGGGAAGCGTGGAGACCAAATGATTTGATCATTGCAAGTAGAAAAATAGTCAGGGACACACTTCAGATGAAATTTTTTGAATTGCATAAACAAAAATTTGCAACACTTCCAGTGCCCCTTTGTTATAGACCATCGGATACACGAAAACAGAACATTGAAGTTGATATTCCAGGACAGAGTGAAAAGCAGATTCTCGTATTAAATGATATTGTGCTGGTTGATATCAATGTCGTTGAAGATGCATTGCGTGCTAATAAATCCCCATGGACGCTAGGATACGCAGCAACAATACACTCTTCACAGGGATTGACTATATCGGATACAATTGTTTGGATGGTAGATAATCGCATAGAATGGTCGAATTTAGTCTATCTTTCAGTATCCAGAGTACGAAAAATAAATCAACTTCGAAGAATTGTTTTCGATGATAATGACACCACAATAGATGATATTGATATTAAAATGATTGATAAAAAACTCTCCGGTTACAAACAACAAGACAAAAAAAAACAGCGAGAATTTGATATTGATGCTGAATTAATAATCACTTTGAAGAAACAACAGAATAATCACTGCGCAAGTTGCAATTGTATAATGCGTTGGCAGTATTCGGATAAGGATCCTCGCCAATTCACCGTTGACAGAAAAAATAATAGTCTCGGTCATGTCAGAAACAATGTGATATTGACTTGTCTTGAGTGCAATAGACGCCGGGGTGCTAGTTAAGCCCATGCGGTGGTAATTGAGTATCCTCAGGTATCACTTGTAATTGTTGTCTAGTAAAACCCCGTTGAGGGGCAGTTGAATCCAGTTTATAGATTGGAGGTCTACCCGTAGATCGTGTTATACTAGATATCTTATGTGCAGTAATACTCCAAATAGGATCAGTAGCTCTTTTTCTGCCCCCTTCAAGCTCTCCTGGTTCATATAAGTACCTCACAATGATATTACTACCAAGAATTGGTTCGGAAACGCTAAAATCTTTTTGAATTTCCATTTTAGGTATCGACTTCTTTTTAATCGCGTTGATAGGTTTCATGTTGATGGTTCTAGTAATCTCGTTATTCAGTGCGGTAACTACACCTGGTAATCTCTTAACCCATTCACGGGATCTTTTTTCTTGGATGAATTCTTTTGCGTATTGATATCCAAATAACCGTTCAGCAAGAGTCCGATTAAATCGTTCTACAATTGCCTGATCACGATGTAGCGCAGTGTGCCCTCGTCTGATAGCGACATTGTGATATTTCATTGTAGATAACACTGCACCCTGAAATTCCTTGCCCGGATCAACTTGTAACAGATTTGGCCAGTGCAGAGGGCTCCTTCGATAAATCCTCTCAAATGCAGAAGCCACTTCAGTGGCCGATTTTGTTTTTAACGGTTCTGCTTCTTTGTATCGACTTGCAATATCAACTACAGTTAACGCATATTTGTAACCGTGGTCATGTGGCAAAAATAATAGATCAGCCTGATGAACTTCATTAGGAACAGTCACATCAAAATGCGAGAAATTAATTTGTTTAGGCGGTGGTAAGTAAATTTGCCATAGTGCCTGTTTGGATAACCAATGAGCCGCAGTGGTTTTTTTCACCTTTGCAGCGCTAGCGAGTTTATTGATTGCAGCGCTACCCCTCCAGTATCCTTTTGGAGAATAGTAAATAGATTCCATGTTGTTATTAATTACCAGCACCTAACATCAATTTACTTTTCATTGCCGATTTTATCAAAAATGAAGCCAATTTTTCTTTGAAGGATTTATCAGGAATGGCATTCAACGCATGAATTAATTTCACATCTGCTAGATGCCTGTGTTGCAAATTGCTGCTTTTATAAGCGACATCATGAAGGTGACACGCCTTATCAATGGCGTTTATTGGTTCTTCACCGGGGTTGGGTTGATTTTGATTATTGAGTCTGATATCAAGTCTTGTTCCCGGTCCACAGTAACTATACCCTGGAAGGTGTTTTTCTCCGGGGTATTTTGCCCATGGAGTTCCAGGGAGTTTTGCTAACTTGGCAGCGATATCACCTCCTCGTTTTTTTTTAAAGGTTCCTTGGGTTTAGAAACAAATCTAAATTTCTTTGTACTACATTGTACGCATTTACCAGAAAGCGCTGATCGGTTATTTTTAGTTGTAATCGTCGTCAAGTCATCTGTGCCAGTACGCGCCTTACACTTCACACAATATAGATCCATAATTTATGTATAGAGATATGAATATAATTGATTTTTCAGCAACTAAAACAAGAGAACCAGTTAAGCATCATGCAGCGCTACCAAACTCTATCCGCGCAATTATAATCGGACCATCTGGATCCGGTAAAACGCAATTGTTGCTCAATTTAATAATGAGATGGATGAAGTGGGATAAGTTGTATTTAATTGCCCCTAGCGTAGACGACCAACGATGCTATGAAGTGCTAAAAGATTTTAATGAAAACGCTTCAGAGATTGCTGGTGAGGATGTTATTGAATTTATAACCGATATTGATGAAGCACCATCAGTAGAAGACCTCGATGGAAGTATCAACAACATGGTAGTATACGACGATGTCATGTTAGATAAACAAAAAAATCCTGCAAGGATTTTTTCCAGAGGCAGGCATAAAAACACGGACGTGATCTATGTCACTCAACGATACACTCAAATACCAAAAGTGATTCGCGATAATTGTAATGTGTTGTGTGTGTTTAATGGAGTTGATACACATACGCTACGAAATATTTGGCAGACATGGTGTTCTGATATGGACTTCAATCAATTTAGAAATTTCTTTAGTCATGCTCAGTCTGCCCCACACGGATTTGTAACAATAAATTTACATGACCCTCGGACACGATATCGTATCGGACTGGATCAAATATTCGGTTGAAACTAGCAGCAGAGGGGGCGAGTGACATCGATGTTGTAATAGTTGAAAAGTTTTTGATTTCACTGATTTCACTGATTTTTTTGGGGGGCCTAATCCATGAAACGATATCAGATTCACACACACATTTGGCCTGATTTCATTGGTTTAAGCCGTTATTTACGAGGGATTACTTAAAAATATGTCGTCCGATTCGCCCTCTCTGCTGCTGTAGCAGTGAGACGGCATATGGTCGCTTTTTCCAAGAAACATGTGATGGCAGAATACGGGAAAGAGATTATAACAACAATTAGGGAACCACATGAACACTAAAACTTATTATCAATTGATGTATTCTACAAAAACAACAACAACAACAACAACAATAAAAAACACTACACAAAGTCACTAACTACATAATTATAATAATTGGGAAACACTATTAGAATAGGAAAATTTAAAAGGGGGACACGGGCCCTCAAGTGGAAAGTACGGGATTAGATCGTCATGGGGCTAAATCACAGTGGACAGGCCTGTGAAAGAGTCGGGAAAATACCCACTTAGAGGGACACAGAACAAACGAAACAAGAATACAAATTTAGGTCTTAAATTGAGGTATTAAAGTTAATTCCTTACGCAACTAGTGGCTTTTAAACTGAACCAACACTGCCACCAACCCCTCTTTTTTACATTCATTTTATGCAGGAAAGAGCTATTTTGGATATTTTCCTCTGACAAGACAGATCAAAGAATCAGTACGTACCTTATGCATGAATAAAGTTCACTAGTACTGTAACAAATTAGCATACTTTTCATCACCCATCAACAATCTAGATTTTTTAAAGATATTTACCTCTGTAGCAGACACATGTAAATACGTAAGCCAAGTCGGCTGCTCATTTGAATCCCAAGTTACGCATTTGATCTCCAATGCTAGTCTAACTGTGACAGGCAGTCACCAACAAGACAAACTCTTAAACTACATTACAGATTTAGCTTATGTGTGAATTCATAAATGCTAGCATTGTGATAATTAAGCTCATGCCTAATACCTTAAATAATAGGGAGGAGGTGGCCGAATACGAAACTATCCAGTGAGACCTTAAGGGAATAAAATAGAGTTAAGTGTTTCCCAACACGCATGCCCCAGTAAAGAAACAATAGAATAGGGATTATAGGATACTTAAGGATTTTTAAACTGTACATGTATATCTATACAAATCCTCACTCTGTGTAGTTCCCGTACTGTACATTTATATCTATACAAATCCTCACTCTGTGTAGTTCCCGTACTGCACTGAGAACCCTGTTTAAGGGCAAATAAATCATGTGGAAATTGGAAAGTATTTGAATAATAAATAAATAAGAGACGACCAAATTCGTGTTTGGAGAAGTACAATTTACAATTTAAAAAAAGTACGGACCCCAATTTGAATACAGTCGGACTCAGTAATGCATATTTCAAAAAAATGCAAAGATCGCCACGGAAAATACACTATCAATAAAACAATAAGTTTATTTTTATTTAAAGAACGTAGTATATCGAACTTTGCAAGAAAATTCAAAACTAAATAAATAAATGGAATTAAAGAAAGAAGATTGATGATCTGACTTTAGGATCAAAATCACTGAATAAGACAACTGGGAAGAATAACAAGGTCATCCCAACAAGGAAACAATATATATATATATATATATATATATATATATATATATATATATATATATATATATATATATATATATATATATATATATATATATATATATATATATATTAAACAGATATAAAGCACGAACACAAATAGTATACAAGGGATATAGGGTGGCCTCTAGTGTATTTGTTATTTGTTACGGGTTTTCTCTCTGATTGTATATTATGCATAATTGTATTTTGGACTTGACCTTGTACAAAAATCATGTTCCTTGCCTTTTTGGTAAACAAATAATACACAGCTAATGTTTTAATATGAGTACATTTTGGATCTTTATCGTGAAATAAACGTATTTTTTTTGGGTCTGTTGTCTAGGTATTCTCCATAAAAACGCATAGCCTTCCTGATGTTTACCACATACTTGTTATAAGTTTAGCAACACATTTGATTTGTAAATAGCCTGGAATTTTCTAGAAATGGACATCATATTAAGTCATAGTATTTGCAGAAAATGCTAATAGGGCAAATTTAGGCTTTATAAAACTGTTTTATGAAGAACTTATTCATTCATGCTTTACTAACGTTAGGCAGAATTAGCCTAATTGTTGTGCTCAGTATTTGAAATTATTCATTCCGATTATTATTCTCTTGAAATACAAAGTGATCTTTCGTTACATGTTTGGAGATAAATATTTATTTTGAATTATAGTGAATTCAGGCAAGGACATATATCATTATAGTATTAGGATTAACTGGAAGACTGGTTGTGAATCATCACACTTCAGGTCACATATTTTGAACTAAATTTGACATTGGGCCCCGAGTGGCCGAGTGGTCTAAAGCGCTGTCCGTTACGGATCACTGCCATCTCACCTCTGTCTGCGTGGGTTCGAGTCTAAAATTCGGCTAATGTAGTTATGTGAGAAAGCTTGCCAGTAGCTTCTCGTGGGTCGGTGGTTCTTTCCGGTTTTTTTCCGGTTTCTTCCTCCACCATTAATACTGGCCGCCATGTATAGCCTATATTGTCCTTAAAAATGGCGTTAAACCATAAAAAAAAAAGCATTTGACACTCGTACCATTTTCCGGTGACGTTACTGTTGTGATCTGTTGCCAACTATTTTGGTTTGCTGCAGAATATGTTGCTTTGTTGTCATATATGTCTTCTTATTGCCAACTATATTGCTGTCTTTCCACTAGTGTTGCCCTATCGTCAGCTGTGATGCCTCGTTTACAATATAGTTACCAACTATGAGGGTAATGATCATTTACGTAACCTAGTTATCTCTTTTTCATATATATAATACATGTATTTATTACATCAGGTAAGTAATAATGCGGCTGTATAAGACTGCCGTTGTCGATAACAAATCCGTCTTTACCAAGTGTTAATATTTAGTTATGGTGTGTTAATCATGACGGGTGCTTCTTTCTAGCCGCTCTCACAGTATACAATTACTATGGGAGAAAGGACTGGGATAATACACATGCATACAGCGACGCAATGAAAACTCTCTCTCTCTCTCTCTCTCTCTCTCTCTCTCTCTCTCTCTCTCTCTCTCTCTCTCTCTCATCACTAAGATTAACGGACCATGATATGGAAACCCGCCCCAAGACCTGGGGTCTGAGAAACGAAGTATGTCATAAAGAAGTATACCGGGAAGGTAGGCAAAGGGATCTACAACAGGGACTTTGTGAATACGATCCACAAAAAAATGCAAATAACAGTAATACATACTTTGTTTCTTTCAAATTCTTTTTAATTTGTTACAGAAAAGCAAACACCGATAGCTTAACGTAGGTAAAGGACGGAGACGTGCCCACACTTAAAACCATATATAGTTCACTGTTCGTAAAATAAATTTGATAAAAGGTCAAGCTATTGTGGAATGTGATCAGTGGATTATAGATCTGAATGACTGAAGTCGCAATGAAAAAATAGGACGCAGTGGAAATAAAATACAAAATGAAAAATGGAACGCAGTGAAAATAAAATACGCAATGGAAGAAAAAAAATGGAACGACGTGGAAATAAAATAAGCAACGGAAAAATAGAAAGCAAATGGAAAGAGATTTTTTTAAATCATTGAAATAATCAAAAGAAGTTTTTAATCATCGGATGCATACATATCTGTTTAAACGGAACAACATAATACATAACTGATTTTCAAAACTGACGATAATAACTGTACGAAACGCACTATAGTAATAGTAGTATGTAATAGAAATAGTAATAGTAGTATGTAATAGTAATAGTAGTATGTAATAGAAATAGTAATAGTAGTATGTAATAGTAATAGTAGTATGTAATAGTAATAGTAATAGTAGTATGTAATAGTAATAGTAGTATGTAATAGAAATAGTAATAGTAGTATGTAATAGTAATAGTAGTATGTAATAGTAATAGCAATAGTAGTATGTAATAGTAATAGTAGTATGTAATAGTAATAGTAGTATGTAAATATAAACTATGACATTAAATAGAGTTCATGACCGAATTTTTGGATAGCAAAAAGCTTTAATGCAATGGAAACTAATTTTATTTGTAAACGATTTGTCTAATTAACAGAAGGATTTCATTATCAGATGCATATTCTAAGCGTTTTGCATAATACAGAACATGTCTGTATTGCTAAGAACTACCGCCCAGTTTTTAATCTCTCATTCATATAAAAAAATCTTAGAAAAGGTTGTTCTAACCCAACTTGTATCTCATTTGAATTCAAACAGTCTTTTTAGCAATGAACAGTCTGCATATCGTCCTTGCCACAGTATGGAAACTACTCTTCTGAAAGTATTTAATGACATTCTCTCTGCTTTGGATAGTGTAAAGATTACAGTCCTCACCCTCCTGGATTTGTCTGCAGCATTTGACACAATACACCATGATATATTACTTCACCGACTCCAGTATGTATTTGGCATTCAGAATATAGCCTTACAATGGTTCAAGTCCTACTTAGTCAACAGGACACAAATTATATATGCAAATGGAATATATTCCAGCCCAGTTGACATATGTTGTGGTGTTCCACAAGGGTCTGTTCCTGGACCTGTTTGCTTTCTTCTATACACTCAGCCGCTCTCAAGTGTCACAGATCATCACCCAGTGTATCACCAACTGTACGCTGATGGCACCCAAATATACAAGTCTAGCCACCCAACTGAAGTTGATGCTACCATACATGGAGTAGAGAGGTGCATTTCTGATGTGAAATCATGGATGACATGATGATGATAAAACTGAGGCTATTCTGATCACAACACAAAGACTTTCTCATTCACATCCTTGACCTCAGACAATAAATATCAGCAACACCAACATTAAATTCTCACAGTCAGTACGAAACCTAGGTGTTACTCTAAACAGTACTCTCACATTACACCAACATGTCATGAATATATGCAAGGCTGCATATCTTGAACTGAGACGCATCAGTTCCATTCGTAAATATCTTTTAGTTGATGCCACTAAAACACTTGTGTGTTCATTAGTACTTTCAAGACTGGACTACTGTAACTCAATTCTTTCTGGTTCGCCACAATATTTACACCAGAAACTTCAAAAAGTTCAAAACACAGCTGCACGGATCATCTTTAGAGTACATCGATCACAGCACACCTCACCACTGCTCTGTACTCTACACTGGCTATCAATTCTATACAGAACCAAACACAAAATTTGTTCTCTGTGCTATGTTTCACTGACAGACTCTAGTACAAAATACCTATCCAGCCTCACCCATATGTATACACCAGCTAGATACTTACGCTCTTCTTCTGACAATCGTATACTCATTGTTCCCACTGTGAAAACGAAGTCATATGGACAATGTTCTTTTGCATACCAGGGCCCGGCGACGTGGAACGAATTGCCCATTGAAATTCGACACAAAGACAGAATGGTCCCTTTTAAGAGTGCTCTTAAAACTCACCTTTTTCGACTACAGGGACAAACTTAGAGACCTAATAATGTTTTGTATCTTATATGTTTTCAGCATGTTTTCATGTTTACCAATTTCATTGTTTTTGTCATTTGTTTTTATGTAGTGTAGTTATATCTTTATAGACGGTGTAAAGCGCATAGAGCTTCTAAAGATTAGGAGCTATACAAAGTCCTCATTATTATTATTATTATTATTATTATTATTATTATTATTATTATTATTATTGATTTGTCCAGGAATTGTATGTTCACTATTTATTAATCTCAAACCATCTAAATTTTGTAAACAAATTTCAATTGCAAGTGTATGCAAAGGTTTGACAAATACACGATGAATATATATATATATATATATATATATATATATATATATATATATATATATATATATATATATATATATATATATATATATATATATATATCACTAATTACTTTATATTACATTTCTATAGGACGTATAAGTTGGAAAGCTTCACCGTGGCAATAACTAAAATTTCATTCACCTCATTCTGTTTTGTAATCCGTGAATGTCGACCAGCGGCAATAACTACGGAAAATGCTTATAGTGAAATGTAAATATCACAAGCATTTAACTGTACGTATATATTCTTGTCCAGACCTTTTTTTATGACCACTTCAAAATTTAAGCAATTTTCGAAAAAATAAACAAATTATTGATCTACTTCTGTTACCCGAAAAGGAGGTATTAACTTGATATTTCTAAAACATTAAATTGGGGGAGTGTTTTCCACACTTTTAATTCTTTTAATCTAATTTCAAATTTCCATTTTTAATCTCTCTCTTTGCAATTTCTTTCTGCGATGTAACTCTCTACTTTACATGATAGCTTAAAAGCTTGTTAATTTCACTGAAGATTTCTAAAATGTGAAATAATAATTCCTGGAATTTAGAAAATTCCATATGAAAGTTAATAAAAAATTCAAAACCAACGTTTTCTTAAATATGCAATTCGTATCCCAAGGACGAATGCCCAGTTTTCTGTCAGGAATATATGCTTTAAAACAAGCAACAGAAAAGAGTGAAAGACAACAAGCTTTGTAAAATGTAATAAATAAATAATAAATGTTCTACAAAATGTAAAATGTAATAAATAAATAATAAATGTTCTACAAAATGGAAAATGTACATGTCCTGCTCGTATATAATCTATCTCATCTTTAAAGACTTAAATGTTTATTATTATTATTATTATCATTATTATTATTATTATTATTATTATCATTATTATTATTATTATTATTATCATTATTATTATTATTATTATTATTATTATTATTATTATTATTATTATTATCATTATTATTATTATTATTATTATTATTATTATTAATGTTATTATCATTATTATTATTATTATTATCATTATTATTATTATTATTATTATTATTATTATTAATGTTATTATCATTATTATTATCATTATCATCATTATTATTATCATTATTATTATTATTATTATTATTATTATTATTATTATTATTATTATTTTTTACGTTTATTTGAGGCTTACTTAGCGCGCTAAACGCATATATCTGCGTAATGCATGTATATATCCAGCAGGGACGTCATTTCAATTTTTCAGGGGGAGGGGTGGGAAAACTTTGACAGGCTTCTTAATTTTCGTATTTTCTTATATAGGTTACAATAATTTTTAAGGAGATGCAAATTCGGGGGTGGGTGGAGCCCCAATCAAGTCCTTGTTATCCACGTATTCGAAGCATATATCTGCATACTGGTAGCATATGTCTGCGGAAAGGAAGCATACGTCTGCGGACTGGAAGTAAATATTTACCTCATTCCGTTAATTTATTTTTTAAATTTATTGATTGTTAAGTGGTGTATTAAGATAAAATCAACCTTAAGGATTTTGAACCTAAATTTACTTATGTGTATGTATTATCTACCACATACAGATACTGTAGTGCTAATTATTTACCACAGCCTTTTCCATGTGTTGCTATTACAATCACAACGTGAAATCATTCTTGTCTGTCTACTTTCTATATGGATCCACGACGAAGCTCTCTTCGTCTTTCATGCACTTCACGTGATCGTATCATGCTTGGACGGACCAAATAGGGTTCCATTCAAGGTAAACTGCCATTTCGAACAGGCATGTTCGCACGTTCTGAGGTTACACAGGAATTTATGAAAAGGCTGAAGGATAATATATATATATATATATATATATATATATATATATATATATATATATATATATATATATATATATATATATATATATATAAGAGAAGAGTTGGGCTGGGGAATCTATGGAAACTTTAAGGGATAATGAAGGAAAAAATAGTTTAGGGAAAAAACGGAAATACTAGATCACATTAAAGTTTTCAATAGCAGTCTTTAGAAATCACAAATGATTAAACATGAAATTACAGAAAACTATTTAGATGGATAAACATGGGAGGTGATATGATCAGAACATAAAAACTTGTTTGATGATTATCTCCACTGATGAAACAAACAAAAAAAGAACCATAAATCAACTAGCAAATTCACAAGAGGGGATCGTTTCGCCGCGGAATGTTACAAAACATCAGCGGCATCGCTAGGGTTGGTGTCACCCAGTGCGGTAAACTCATGGTGTCACCCCTCCAGACTTCCATCATGGATTTCATCTTCTTAAAAAAAGTCCACAGTATAAAAATGACAAGAACAAAAACAAATTAATTGAAGGTCAGAAGGTAAAAGTATTTAAGAACTGTAACAACGTTAAGTTATAGTTATTTTTACATTAAACTTACTTTATTTAAAATTTTCCTTTTAGTGTCATCCCTCTGAGATGGTGTCACCCGGTGCGATCCACACACCCTAGCGACGCCACTGCAAAACATTCAACGGTGAGTTGTGGCCATACTCGAATGGTTGGTTATACAATAATATACTTTTACGTAATATACCAAGGACACAAACAAAGACGGAGGGATTAATTGCTCTGATATATAAAAGAAAGGGAGAGAGGGAAGAATTTTATTTTTAAAAAGCGGAGGCCCATCTCCCTCCTAAATATTGATTATAAAATCGTAAGTAAAATTTTAGTCGACAGAGTAAAAACAAATGAAAGGAATAAAATAATTAATTATAACCAAACCTGTGGAGCGAAAGGACGAGATATCCAAAATAAAACATTCTAAGTATAATAACTATTTTAGATTACCTACAAGAAACAGGTCAAAAAGGTATTAAGGTACTAAGTTAGAACATAACTATATATAAAAAGGGCTAGAATTTTTTTGTTTTGGAACAAATTTCCAAAAATGGACTAAACTCCTGTGCAATAAAATAAAAGCAAAAGTGAATGGAGCTACCACGGAGAAATTTGACATTAAAAGAACAGTGAGGCAAGGTTGTCAACTATCTGTGCCATTTTATGTAATAGCAATAGAAATTCTAAGCATTAAAATCGGACCTAACATAGAAATAGAAATAGAAGGTATAAAACTCCCGAATATAAGGGATGAAATAAAAATGCTCCAGCATGCGGATGATTGCACGAACGTTATAAGAGACCCATATTAAGAGAAATAGAACATTTCGAAAAAGCATTAGGGTCTAAAACAAATTACGACAAAACGGAAATACTTATGATAGGAAACTGGAGGGGAAATAACCCAGGATTACCCCCTCACTTGATTAAAGATAATGTCAAAGCACTAGGAATTTTCTTTGGAAAAGGAGAAGAATAGGAAAACTGCAAGGCCATGGGAAAATAGAAACAGAAAGTGACTTAAATATCTGGGCACTATCGCCATTATGCCTATTGACGCGGGCCCAAGTGGCAAGACTACATGTACTTAAATATTGAATACATTTTTGAATCTGTAGACATAGAAAACAAAATAAAATACATAAGACAGACAATGAAATAGTACAAATCCCACTAGATCAGTAAAGAAACCATATATAGATCAAGAGAACGGTGGGGGAGGGTTGGCTCTACCCAGCCCAATTTTATTAGAATGTACTAATAATTTAAATAAATTTAAATCAATTAATTCTGAACCAAAATCGCCATTGAATGGTCTCTACATCTATTGGTTCCGTTTCTCAAAGAAATATACAGGGAATATTTACAAAATAATTAGCTAGCAAAACAGTGAGAAGTCCCAAAGAAAGTTCAGAAATATAAAGGATGTATTAGTTAAATATAGAGATAAGAAAGACTTATGATAACAAGATTTAAAAAAAACAACATATATTTGGGTAAGAGGAAATTACCACCAAGCAATGCAAAGTAGAGCAAGAAAATATAGAAATAAATTGGGACTGAACATGGGGGCACTGGTCCAAACTAAGCTGCCTGCAAACACAGAGCCTCTGCTTCAAATATATGCATAATGCATAATGCATGGTTGACTGGAGAGGTGGCAGTGAGACGGAACATGATCACAATATCACCAAATTGATAACTGTGTAAAAAAAATCACAATATCATCAAATTGACCACTGCGTAAAAAAACACAATATCACTAAATTGACCACTGTGTAAAAAATCACAATATCACCAAATTGACCACTGTGCAAAAAAAATCACCAAATTGACCAGTGTAAAAGAAATCACCAAATTGACCACTGTGTAAAAAAAAATCACCAAATTGACCACTGTGTAAAAAAATCACCAAATTGACCACTGTGTAAAAAAATCACCAAACTGACCACTGTGTAAAAAAATCACCATTTAGCAAATTCCATACTATGGTGCAATGTGTTAAAAGTCAAACATAAAGAATGGAAGTTATTTTAGAACTAAACGAGAGAGAGAGAGAGAGAGAGAGAGAGAGAGAGAGAGAGAGGGGGGGGCGTGGGTGGTGGGTACCGGAGGAGCATCGTCTTACCTCTTGATGGAAATTTCGACAAAAAAACATTATACAAAATCACAGAATATATAACCAGTACTATGATGTCCTGTGGTCAGGTTATCACAATCGGGAGGTGACCTGGCATAGACAACAGCTCTACCGAGGGTGGGGGAGAGGGCGGAGAAGCGGATCCGATCTACCTCTTATTTAGGGGCGTTTAACTTCAAACACGGGCTCAGCCCCAAACGACCTCATCGCTAGAAAAATGTCGTCCTCGTAGCTGATTAGGTGGAAGAAGAAAAGATCAACCTAATGAACTACTTTGGGTGTTCTCACATCAAACCATCCACGGGAAATGCTTCTTGGCGCGAGAAGGTAAATTTCTCGAGAAACGACATCTTCACATTTCCTATAGCCGTGAGGACTGAAGTAAATCGCTGCTGGTTTCATTAAATTAGTCAGTTTTACCAACAAAGAGAATCGTAGCCTTTATGCATCATTTAATGGATATTATGTATATCTAAATTGTCTGTTTAACTTTTGTTCATGATTTCAGATTATAAACAACATATAATAAAGCTACATTTTGTCCATGATTATATCTTTTATTTTAATATAATTCAAACTTTGCAAATTCTGTTTACTTGGGTTTTAGTACTAAACCCAGTCTTGATAATGAACCAGCTTACAGTTTGGGATTATTTCCATTGGTATGATTTAGCATTGCGAATTGAGTCAGATGGTTTTTTTCTCGACATACGTCAGGTGGAAAGGTACTGCGGCATAGATAAAGTACGACTGTTTTGCGACAAAAGGTCGTAATAGAATCGTCGGGATTTAAGGAGTAAGAAGTAAAGAATTTTCAGTCCTATTCATATTACTGTCTTTTTTATGTTCAAATTGCAATAGCATCTAGTTTTGATTTAGATTTAATTTGAAACGGATTATTGTTATAAATTATTTATTGAAATTACAAACTGCTCGAATGAGTGTTGGGAGTATAAAAATATATTTCGGAATTATTGTGAATGTATTCAAAGACTTTTTATACAATTATATTGTTATACATCAAGACAGTTGGTACGGCAGCACATTTAAGACCAAGAATGCGTTCGAAACGCTCTATTCTTTTGGAACTGCGATATAACTTTCAGGATTATTTTGGATTTTGCTAACAATACTTGAGTTCTTCTAAAATCATCATTTGATACCTTTGAGAACTAAATTATTTGCTAGATTTTACAAAACTTGTTGGTTTTGCTACTTTCTGTTTTTCAGCTTAGAACCACATAGTCGTCACGTGACCCACTGTCAGTTCTTTCTCAGAGCGTAGAAATAATGGCATTCAAGGCAAGCCCCATGACACATAAGCACAGTGTTTCCATGACACGTAAAACACAACTGTTGTTTAATCTGATAATGAGATCCTTAACGTTATCTCACATATAATGTGAACCATATTGATGTAGTCAGGCATCAGGCACAAAGTTCCTCAGCCACCATTTATTTCCATTTCGCATTCGATGAAAATCATTGAATTTCAAAGAGATATGGACCAAGTAATTATACACTGTAGTTACTGGGTTACTGTCCACTTTGCGAATTTTACAACAGAATGTTTAAAACAGTTAAAGATTGAAACATTATTGAAGGCAACGAAATGCTTGCAGTATTTATGCAAAGAGGTAGATATGGAACAACAACTTGAGCACGTTGATCCAAACTTCAACGCTTAGACTAACCCAGACCATTGTACGAACTTGGACTCTCGTAGGAATTTTCACTGATACAATTTTCCACACCGACGTTAACATTCAAAGATTTATCTATTACTTCATAAAATATAATAAAAACCTTTCCCAAGCCCAATATCCTGCCTTAATCGACACCTTCACGGGAAAGATTGTCCCGAGTTCAAGATATTGTTGTTAAAGAACTGCATGCACTTGAGCGTTCACCAGTGCCGAAGAACTTTTGGATGTTACATGTTTACTTGGAAAACACGTTTAAATAGTTTACTATATACTTATTGATATTTAACGACACTCTTGAGGCCCCGAGTGGTCCATTGGTCTAAAGCGCTCACCTTTACAACGGATCACTGCCATCTCACCTCTGTATGCGTGGGTTCGAGTCTCGGGCTCAGCTAATGTGGTTATGTGAAAAAGCATGCCGGTAGCTTCTCGTGGGTCCGTGATTCATTCAGGGATTTACCTTGGTTCTTCCTCCACCATTAATACTGGCCGCCATGTAGCCTATCTTGTGCTGAAAATGACATTAAACAATATAACAACAACAACGACACTCAACCATCTGACAATTCGGCACTGATGAGAACGTGGGCAGGTTTGCCTCCAAAGTGGATTTGACTGAATTTAAAAGCCGGGTTTTTGTTGACCCGGACGAACATGTAATTTTTGAAGATCACACTGGAAAACCTAACACGACTAAAATGGATGTATTTTGCTTAGAAGCTGAGAAATCAATCAAACGATGAGGGGGTCGGAGACTGACATGTCGAATACAATTATAAATATTTACATTGATGTAACATGGATTTGGAGAAACGATATGTGGTTGCAAAGATCGCAGAGTTGCCCCTACCATCGCGCGTTGCTTAAAGACTGATCAACGTAATATTAGCCACCGTGAGAATATTAGACTCCCAAGACAGCAGAGAAATGCGTAGCACATGGTCTGCTTATATTCTATGTTTTCAAAGACCTAAACTTTGATATCCTAATGATGTGCGAGTCTGAATCACATTTATTTCAACAACAAAAAACAATTCCCGTTGTGAGGTGTAGTACATACGTTGATAAAAGATATTTCGCTTTGGAACTAAAATGTAATAAGTACCACGACACTATTAAAACATATATTAAAAGATATGCAGGTAGTGGAATTATTTACAGAAGATGAAATTCAGTTAAAAGGATTCAGCATCTACCTAGACGGGCACGTTACTGTGTAGTGGCGCATTGTTAGAAGAGTTTGCTATACATTAAAAGGGATCAATTCTGCGGTTGTGAGGTTGCGAAATTTTTCTACCGGATGTTGGACCGGCTGGGCTGGCTAGTGATTTTGTTCCACTGGCTGATGCATATCTACGTAACAATTGTGTTAACAAGCCATGATATCCATTTAAATATAATCGTGTTTAGGCATAAATAAAAATCGGCAGCTTGGACCACCCAGATATACAAATACCATGTCGACGCCATGCTGAAATCATTGCATTCGCACGTAAAAACGCTCACCTATTTGTGTATATTATAGTTTGCAAGGATTATTTAGTTTATAATATTTTTAAGGAACAGTCTCTTTTCAGTCTTAAGTTCGCACTTAAAAGATGGGTATAAAGCGCGTAGATTCATTTACAAAATAAATGTAAAAGTTTGGGCGATATGAATGGAGGTCGTGGTCTTTCCGAAATGCCAGAATGACAGTTTTTTTTAATCAGGTATTGTAACTCACATGACCATGTTAATTGATTGCGAATATGAATGTGACAAGCTATGAGGTATTTATAATTTATATTCCATAATTTTTGCCTAGATTTATTAATCTTAAAAGTAAAATGATGCGATTGTTTTGTATTACTGAATATTATCAGAAACTTTGCTCTAATACTTCCATAATATCTTAAATTCTGACCAATTTGTTAAGTAATAAAACCATGTTTCATCGGTTTGACAAATATCATTAGTTGTGTGATAAGTTAAATGCCATTAATAGTGCATCAGTTCATTCAGCTCTGGAAGATTTCATTCAGCTCTGGAAGATTTCAAGAACTCATATAAAATGTCAGTAGATGCAAATATAATGCAAGAGTCGCTGGAGTATTCCGACAGAAAAAACAAAAATATAATATCGCTACAGCCAACAACTCGTGCAGCAAAACGCAGTCTCGATACAATTACAAAGCTCTAATCGATAGGTATCGAAATAACATTTTTAGCATGGGAATGTTTGAAAATTTGTGAAAATGGAAAATAAAGACAACTTGATGTACGCAGTGAAAACATAAAACTTAATTTATGAGGCTACCTTTGAATGGAATCGGGCGTTGGAACCATAATCATTTAGTAGGATAGTCATTTAGTAGGATATGTAAAGGAGAAACCTTTAACCTATATCAAGGAATTTGAGGAATTGTACCACACAGATTTAATCAGAAGATTTAACAGCATTTCGTCAATATGTTTGTCTACTACCCACGTTTATGACATGCATGCAACTTTAATGCGGGCCTAACCTTGATACCAGGGGCCCCGAGTGGCCGAGTAGTCTAAAGCACTGTCCGTTACTGATCACTGCCATCTCACCTCTGTCTGCGTGGGTTCGAGTCTAAGATTCGGTTAATGTAGTTATGTGAGAAAGCTTGCCAGTAGCTTTCGTGGGTCGGTGGTTCTTTCCGGGATTTTTCCGGGTTCTTCCTCCACCATTAATACTGGCCGCCATGTATAGCCTATATTGTGCTGAAAAATGGCGTTAAAACATAAAAAAAAACAAAAAAAAAAACCTTGATACCAACTAACCTCGCAATCAGTGCAGCGCATACACAGTTCACGTCACATGAGCATCTCGTTCTCTGTCTAGAACTTGTATGCCATTTGATAGCGTCCCATGGCAAATTTTCACACAGCCATTAGCTCTGAGTGGCCGAGTGGTCTAAAGCGCTATCCGTTACGGACCACTGCCATGTCACCTCTGTCTGCGTGTGTTCGAGTCTAAGATTCGGCAAATGTAGTTATGTGAAAAAGCTTGCCAGTAGCTTCTCGTGGGTCGGTGGTTCTTTCCGGGGGTTGTCCGGGTTCTTCCTCCACCACTGATACTGGCCGCCATGTATAGCCTATATTGTGCTGAAAAATGGCGTTAAACCATAAAAAACAAAAAACAAAAAACAAGCTCTGACGATGGTGGTCTATGCTTTAGTATGAACTGTAATGTCATAAATACAAGATAAACTTCTTAATATAATAACCCTTGCTTCATTCAACTAGAAAGTTGTAGTACATTTACCTTTGTTCCATTTTCTTATCATACCGCTTTAACCACAACCATCTCTCTCTCTCTCTCTCTCTCTCTCTCTCTCTCTCTCTCTCTCTCTCTCTGAAAACTGCTTCAGCGGCCTAGTGGTTAGAGCGTCCGCTGCGGATGCGGCAGGTCGTTGGTTCGATCCTCGGCCGAGTGATACCAAAGACTTACAAAAATGGTACTAACAGATGCCTTGCTTGACGCTCAGCATTAAGAGGTTAGTGTTAGTACTGGTCGGCCTAGTGTCAGGATAAAGCGACTTGGTGGAACATCATATTACATGTCTGAGGCATAATGCCCCAGTGCTAGACATCACTATAAACTGCCTCACTGCAGACAAAGTAGCGATATGACTGAACAATTGTTACAGCTTTTTGCGCAGGGGGCTCATATCCAGGGGAGATAACCACAACAACAAAAACTGAATACTTCCACAAATTGTCTCTCTTGAGAAAGCATGTCAACATTTTGCCGAGCCGAGAGAGCGTTAAAACATCCAAATCAGAAAGAGGTTATTGTGTATCTGAATATATACGGCCTTCGATATTAATGTGGAGAACTGCATTCTCCTTTTACTGATGGTACTGTTCCCATTTTATGTGTTGCTGAGACCAAACTCGACTTATTTTTCAGTGATTAGCTGTTTGCATTTCCGTACTTTTTGCTATTTTGAAATTAGAGATATTGTCAAGGTAAAAGACTGACAACGTTCATCCGATTCTATCTTTCCGTCAGATCATGACCAGAGATGGAAAACGAACACGTCGAGAGGCGTTCCTGTGGAAGGGAATGCCAACGGCAGTGAGTATGGAGCGTTTGGTCTACATAGACATGCCCCATTTTCGAGGATCAAAGAGCAGCGTGAGACAAATGTTTCTTGAATGGTGACCAAATAATAGTAATTGGTGATTTTAATTATAATCTACTGATTTGTTAAAATATTAACTCCTACAAACAATATATCAGATGCTTGACGTAAGTAAGCTTTTCATAGACTAACCTTCATTTAATAATGATATAATAAAGTATAGTTTCAATCTCTTTTGAAAACAATACATTTTTGAGTAGTTTGAGTGACTGGCATGATTTAGTTTCTGCTTTTTTTGGGATGAAGTAAACCCTAATAAAAATTACAAAATAAAAGTCAGAAGATAACAGCTACACGTATTGTAATGAACACCGTGCATGACTTCTATAAATAGGGCTTATTTTCATCTGGCAGACAGACACCTGTAAAATGTTGCACTCTGATATCATCGAGGAACGTGTTCTGATTAGGCACAAGCTTCTGAAGAATGACCTTCCCCTTAATATAAATTTGCTCATTGCATAAAGCTGTTTTAAGAATGGACTGATTTTAAATTGTTTGTTTGTCCTTTTTAATGAAGAAATAATATCAGCTCGAACAATTACAGAAATAAAAGAGATAAAATTAACAACACTAAACAGGAGGAGTATTAAAATATACTTTGAAGAAAAATGCTACCGTGGCACAAGATCCACAGAAGCGTAGCAAATGATATAGGAAAGAGATATCTGAATTCAATGTAGCCCAAAAGAGAGGCCAGTGGTGGGGTGGGTAGGGGTGAAGCTGACATTTGGTGGGGTGGGTGGGGGTGGAGCTGACATTTCCTTGATTAGGTTTTAATTTTGATGCACACTCATAATTATGCCTGGACTCGCTTAAAAAACAAAAGGAAGGCGATGTCCCTTTGGCCCCTATATATAGTTCTGTCCCATATCCCCGTCACCTACTTGTTTATCCACTCCCAACCTAAAGAAAGAAACACATAAAGTGGGACACTTCATGGTCAGCCAGTGTTTCCCCCACCCCCACCCCTAGCATGGAACAAATAATGCAAGCAATCAATATCTAATGGAATTATAATTGAATAATATATGCGTAAAATCAATAAGAAAATCTATCAAATTAAAGTGTGTAGATTTGAAGAAAAGAAAACAAGACTGAATTTGACAATATCCCTGTAATATTGGTCAAATTGTGAACCTGCAAGTCTTGACACGTGTCCAATCTTGCAATGTATTGTCACGTATGTTATGTCTTGATACGTATCCAAACTTTCAATGTCTTGACACGTGTCTAATCTTGCAATGTCTTGACACGTGTCAAATCTTGCAATGTATTGACACGTGTCCAATCTTGCAATGTCTTGACACGTGTCCAATCTTGCAATATATTGACACGTGTCCAATCTTGCAATGTCTTGACACGTGTCCAATCTTGCAATGTCTTGACACGTGTCCAATCTTGCAATGTATTGACACGTGTCTAATCTTGCAATGTCTTGACACGTGTCCAATCTTGCAATGTATTGACACGTGTCCAATCTTGCAATGTCTTGACACGTGTTCAATCTTGCAATGTCTTGACACGTGTCTAATCTTGCAATGTATTGACACGTGTCCAGTCTTGCAATGTCTTGACACGTGTCCAATCTTGCAATGTATTGTCACGTATGTAATGTCTTGATACGTATCCAAACTTTCAATGTCTTGTTGACACGTGTCCAATCTTGCAATGTCCTGACACGCGTCTAAACTGGTAATATCATGACACGTATCCAAACTTGCAATGTCTTGACACGTATCCAAACTTGCAATGTATTTACACGTATGAAAACTTGTAATCTCTTGAAACGTATCCAAACTTGCATTGTTTACATAGTCTTAACACGTATTAAAACTTGCATTATCTTAACACGTATCCAAACTTCTAATGTCTTGACTCGTGTTCAAACTTGTAATGTCTTGACGCGTATCCAAATGTATAATGGCTTGATAAGTATCCAAATTGTTAATGTCTTGACACATATCCAAACTTGTAATGTATTGACACGTATCCAAATGTATAATGTCTTGCCACGTATCCAAACTTGTAATGTATTGACACGAATCCAAAAATTTGTCAGCACTATTGGCTGTGAATGTCTAAATACAAGGAAAATGTGACCCTATCTATAAATTTTGGAAGTGTAAGCATTTTCCCTGTAAGTTAACAAATATATGAAAAAGAAATTGCATCTCAGCTGAGTAAGCAATTTAAAAAATCTTCCATTCGAATTTATCTGCTTATTGAAGAATTTACGTATGTCAAACTAATCAACTACCTCTCTTTCAAGACTGGCGTTGCGCTGTAGATGAAAACAAATGTAATGTGACAATCCTAATGGATACGCTCAAGACATTTCACTGATTGTCTCGTTAGCTTTTAGTTGGAAACAGGAACCTTATGGAACTAGCAATAATGCATGTAAAGTAATTTTTAAAATCCCGTAACGCAGGCAAAGAAAATAACAACAACACAAACCAGTTGAAACCCGGTACCTGAGACAGTTCTGCAAGGATCTGTTCTTGTAAGTTGACTATATTTACAAGTTAAGTTATATATTGTACTTTGTCCAACAGGCAATACTGTACAATTGTCAAACAGTCAATACTGTACAACTTTGCAGCCGATAACACTCTGTATTGTATGCATGCAGAAGTTAGTATTGGATACGCTGCAGCGGGAAGTTAGTCCGAGTTTCCGTTGACCTTTGTCACCCCATTTTTGATATCTGGACATTTACGTTTGGCGTGTACGACCATAGTGCATTCCCTATCGAAAAGTTGGAGTAGCCGCTTTCCTAGCCGGCCTATCAAACTTGAACGACCTTTCATCGAGATATATCTGCATGAAATTGATAGGAATATGATTTATTTTCTCAAACATGTGAGCATAGCATTCATTATGTCATTAATTCGCTGACAGACGATACGAAAGTACGTCGTTGCTGCAATGTGACCTGGATCTGGCCATTTGCATTCCGATTCACATGAATATTTATTTAATCTCGCAGCCTACATATCAATCACATTAGAGGTCATATAGTCACAGGAAAGTGAAACCATGTTTGACTTCTTTACCAGAGTGGAATGAAAGTCAGTCCAGACTGGTTCCATGTAATCTTCATTGGCCACAAGATACACGAGGTTTGCTCATCTTTCTCCATTGGGGTCAATCAAAAATCGACAGTGACGACACTGACTACTTAGAGTTGATATGAGCCCATACAGGGGGTCGATAAGTTCTTTCTACTTCTTTAGTTACTATTGCGTTTTTTCGAAAACCGTAATGCCGGTTTAGAAATGAATTCTACAAAAGGTTGGATTTTATCATTTTTAATGAATTGACGCAGTAAGAGGTCGTATCCTCATTGATAATAACTCCATTGTGTTAAATTTCGACTGTTGAGGTTGAGCCTGTACATCGTGGCATAAAGAGAATAGTTAGATAATCATCTTGTTTTGTTTGTTGTTAGCTTGGTTTTTGGGAGGTTTTGGATTTTGTTTCTTTTGTTTTTATTTTTCGCTTATAGTGATCTCTTCACATCTGAAAGGTCGCATATCTGCCAAGCATTTTAAAACTGTGACAGGCAAACTTAAAAAAAAATCTTTGAGAAATATTTGATTACTATTTGACATCATTACAAGCTTTATTTAATCAGAAGATATTTAAAGCTACCATGTCAGTGATAGAAATTCCGATAGCAGAAAGGGGGATAATTCAAATGAGCTTAGTGCAGTCACCATAAGTAATAACTTTGGTAAGTCGTGACCTCCTTGTATGTTGATTTGGAGGAATGCTTTAAAATCATTGAGCCAAAATGTGTTGGACAGAACAAAAAATTAATAATAATAATAATAATAATAATAATAATAATAATAATAATAATAAAGATGTTTCCATTAAGATTGTTAGTGATAGGTGTTTTCTACACATTATCTATCTATCTATCTATCTATCTATCTATCTATCTATCTATCTATCTATCATTTTTATACAGCAAACATGTAATGTAGGAAAGTTTTCATCCCTTTAGTACAAAGGGTGACATGTGCTATAAAAATATAAAGGTATATAGGAGAAACAAACACCAGTCTTCGTATTTATCCTAGATTTCGAGGTAGATATTGCAACCGAAAGGCGGACGAAGAAGCACAGAACATTAAGATCAAACGAGTTTTCAATTTATTCGTTATATAGACGGAGAAGATATTGTGATCTTTCATCATTTACGGAACTCCCGTTTATACACAGCATCCGTTGTACACAATTTGTGTTACAGCTTGCGTTTGGTAGCTGTTCTTGTTGTAGGGTTTAACGCCATTTTTCAACACAAGATAGGCTATACATGGCGGCCAGTATTAATAGCAAAATGAAGAACCAGGGAAAACCCCGGAAAGAACCACCGACCCACGAGAAGCTACTGGCAAGCTTTCTCACATACCCATATTGGGGGAATGCGAGGCTCGAACACACGCAGACAGAGGTGAGATGACAGTGATCCGTAACGGAGAGCGCTTTAGACCACTCAGCCACTCGGGGCCCATCGTTTGGTAGCAAGTTCTTACTACTGTAGTTTTTTTTTCTACCGCCTACGTGACAGAGAGAATTTTCCAACCTATATGTAGGTAATACACAATGTCAGTCAATGTTGCAGTTTCTCTTGTGCGCACACACATGCTCGCGCGTTTTTTTTTTTTTTATTGTTATATCAACATTTTATGTCATATCAACATGTCATGAACATATGCAAGGCTGCAAATCTTGAACTGAGACGCATCAGCTCCATTCGCAATTTCGCAAATATATTTCAGTTGATGCCACTAAAATACTTGATTGTTCGTTAGTATTTTCAAGATTGGACTACTGTAACTCAATTCTGGCTGGTTCATCTCAATATCTACTCCAGAAACTTCAGAACGTTCCAAACACAGCTGCTCGGATCATCCTTAGAGTTCCACGATCAGAGCACACTTCCTCGCTGATCTGTACCCAACACTGGCTATCCATTCGATCCAAAATCAAATACAAAATTTTTTCCCTTTGCTACGTTTCACTGACGGACTTCAGCCTAACATACTTATCTGGCCTCACCCATGTGTAGATACCAGCAAGATACTTACGCTCCTCTTCTGACAATCGTATACTCATCATTCCCACAATGAAAACGAAGTCATATGGACAACATTCGTTTTTCATACCAAGGCACAGAAACGTGGAATGAATTGCCCATTAAATTAGACACAAAAGACAGCGATCCCTTTCAAAAGTGCTCTTAAAACTCACCTTTATCGACTGCAAGATCAAACTTTATGTTTTCTAATTGCATGGTGTTTTTGTTTTTTTGTTTTTGTATCATTATATAGTCTGTAAAGCGATTAGAGCTTCTAAAGATATACAAAGTCCTCATTATTATTATTATTATTATTATTATTATTATTAATGGAAATATTTTGTTATGCTAAATGCGTGTTTGGTGCGTCAAATCATATGTAAAACATCCTGAAAGCAACCGTATAATTTTGGCTAGTTTTTATTCGCCGCTTCCTTTTTTTAATACGGAGTGTTGGAATGAAAAAATATTCTTGACATCGTACCTATAATTATTTCCAAGAATAAGTACCTTTATTTTAAATTTCTGCAGGTGTATATCAACATAAATAAATAAATAAATAATTTTTTTTTAAAAAAAATCCATTTATATGGGTTTAAGGAATACAAAAAGCGACTAGGAAACCTTAAGCAATTTCAATCTACCCAGAAGCATGTTTTTTATTTTTATTTTTGCGGCATCATGTAGCCAGTATTGTATTGACGTTATGTTAAACCCTACAATAATATAGCATTTATCAACCCTATACACGCCTATATTTGCTATCGTTCCTGTCTACCACGATAACGACGATAGTAGCGATGCTGCTGTTTCTCACACAAATTCCAAGTCAAAGTGAGGGTGAGAAATGTGTCATTATTGGTATGTTATAGGAATTATTTACAGGGCAAAGTGTAATTCTTTCTGAAATTTTTAAAATATCGAAAAATGTAACTATTTCCATGAAGGCGAATTGCTGGAAATTATGAAAAGGACACTCAAAATCATACAAGTTTCTCTCTCTCTCTCTCTCTCTCTCTCTCTCTCTCTCTCTCTCTCTCCACCCTTAAGCTCCCCCTCTCTCTTGTCGGTCGTAAGGCTTTGAAAGAACGTTTAGAATCTCATGTTAATGACCTGCCTAATGCTTTAAAAAATACATTCAATGGATAAGAAAAGATTAATAAACATCATTATTAGTATTACTTGTAACTCATTTGGCAGAGCGTCGGACTTTAAATCCAAGGATCGCGCCTATATTTTATACGACTCATGGCCAGCACGGTTTTGTAAGGCACGTAACTCACATTTCTTATTATTATTATTATTATTATTATTATTATTATACGCAATGGGGGTGGGGAATAAATGACAACATAAACACGTCAAGGATACGCACATTTGGGAAAATCTATTTTACGTCATTCTTAATAGAGTAAGCTGGGTACAAACGAGATCAGTGGGCTATCAAGAACTGAAAGAAAAATTTTAACAGCTATTTAAAAGTTATCATCTCATTGTGTGTAAATGGACGTTATCGTCCCACTAACTCCCGTTGAAGTATTATAAAATGGGGGTGGTGGGCATCGGTCTAAGATCATGCGTATGTATGCTAGATTTCTTTGTTGACTTTGCAATTGTGGTCAGGTCAGCAGATTGATCTCATACCATGGATCTCAAACACGCGGCTCACCAAGTTGTATCCTGTGGCTCGCAAAATGATATACAGTATGCGTTTTGTCGCTATTCAGCCGAGTAGTCAACCACCTACGTGACCACAGAAAATTTCCGCCCAAAATTGTAGCTAACACACGTCATTCGATCTTGCAATCTGCCGTGTGCACGAGAACGTCTATTTTTGTCAAGGGAAATCCCTTCTATGATACAAACGTGTTTGGTGCGTGAGCTTATACGTGAATAACCTTGAAAAATGATCCAACAGACTAATCAAAGGTCGAATCTTGATGTATTCATTGCAAAGGGAGAAAATGAACACACTTTCATGAAAATAAATGGGGAGGATGGGGCGGGACAGTGGTTATTTTGTAAGAAGAAAAAAAGTCGCGCTCACAAATATAGGAAAAGAAAATATGCCTTGGATTTGCATAGCATGAAATGATTAACCCTATTACATCCTTTTAGTTATTATTTAATAACCAATATGTTGAGATAAAAATAGCCCCCCCCCCTTATTAAATGGCCTTTCCCTAATTAATGAAAATGCTTATGCATAGGAAAAACAACCAAAGGTACCGTTAGCAATTCAGCCCCCCCCCCAATTTTCTCTTAAGTGGCACATTGTACCTAGTATGTACTGATATCCCGTTAAACCCTATATATCGGAATTCCTACATTAATTAAACTTAGAATTACGTTTTCTTTCTTTCCACACCAATTATTTAACAAATTTACATTGACTCCAATTTTGTAAAACAATTTTTTTTTTTAAATGTATACCACACCTCAGCGTACATATGCAAATATCCGTCAGTCCGTCTGTACAGAAAATTCTCAACATTCATCCGTACGTTCTTCAAATTTAAATTTTACCTACACTGTACATGGCTTTTGCTTAAGGAGTATACTGAAATTTAAACTTATAATATCGTGCACTAGACATGATCATCATATTTTCTAAACGAATATAATTACGTTTAAAACCAAAACAGAAATAAAAATAAAAATAAAAACAAAAACTAACACTCACACAACCAAGTGAGTAATGTAATAATGCAATCCCATCTGTATTTAGCGTGCTCGTTTAACAGCTGATCGAAGCATGCATGGACTGCAATCAGGTTATTATGGACGACACCTTAATGGGTTGATACTTTAACATGATTCCGACATAACTGAATGCACGTAAAGATGTGAATATAAGAACTGAACAGATAAATAATGTGAAGAAATTCATTTATCAAGGAAATAATATGCATCTAAATGTAATTTATTCATACAATAACTTTCCGAAACAACAATTAACAGTTACAAAATATTCGGTCAATACATGTAATTTTTTCGGAAGTGACATTCCCCTTCGAATGTTGCTATAACCCTGTGCCTTGACCGAATTGCCTGTTTACAATGCTTTACCGACTTTAAACGGTACACGTGAAAGGTGCCTGATTCGAAAGAGTCTATATATACACGGGTCAACAATCCGCTTCACATTCGTGAGGAGACAGCGTTAGAGTGTTGATCGAAAAACGTTACAGCATTAGAAAGTTTTGTGCAATTGGATTTTTATAGGAATCGAAGTATTACTATTAAGGTAAGAACAAAATATGTTGCTACTATTTACACTGTAATCCCACATGATGTTAAGAATTAAATTGAGATCCATTGTATAAATTACACTGTTCGAAATACTGTAAAGGCCTGGTATGCATATCGAAGTATTTTCAATATTTTTTAAAAACTTGTTTTTGTTTCTTAAAGGAAAAAGTAACGTTAAGAAAATGTATTTTCGTTGAGGGGAAAACGGACCGTTTTATGACTGTCGATTTTGTTCTTACTCGTTGGTTGAGGTATCTATCGGATGCGGTTTATCGTTCTAAACAATAAGCATACCATGCTTTGGGGATGAGCTCTTGTTTTGATTATTATCCATTTGATTTTTTTGTGGCCTCGTTAGCTCAAACTTTTGATGTTCCCGACCTTGACAGTAGAGCAGCTGATCATACAACTGGTTAATTGTGCGCATGCCCACATCGTGTAGCCGGTATGATCTAGGACTGATCATTTCGTGCTTACATGTTGCCTAACGTTGCGATTGGTTTGTTTACAAGTGGTGCTTGCGCAATGGTTACACATTTGGGTGACTCATTTGTTGTCCTGTAACTGCGTGATGCAGGTCCGCGAGAAGACTAATTGACGGCATATATTTTAATCAGTAACTTGCAGTTCTGGTGGGCATGTACTTTGTGTACTTGTAGAGTTGATAAAGCTCAAGTGACAGTAAATTTGTTTTCCTTTTAAACGCCTTCAACTATTTTTGGGTGAAATAAACTAAACACACGCACACACACACACGCGCGCATATATATATATATATATATATATATATATATATATATATATATATATATATATATATTAAATGTGGGCATAATGATTGGCTAGTCTTCAACTTTCCCGAACTGAAGAAAAAATTATATAGATGGTAAATTTAAAAACTTTTAATTGCTTTTCAGTTATTTGATCTAAAGATGTTGGACCAAATTAACAAAAACGAAGAGGTGAAAGTTCACAAGGGATTCTCCGAGAACCTAATTCCCTGTATGGAGTGTAGCTCGTCTGTAATGGAGCCAGACGTTCCGAAAGGAGGTGTAGTGATCAGGGTGAGAACCGTTGTTGCATGCAAAGTGTATTAGCACCAACTGTTAATAAATTGACAATTATTTTAATGCAGTGAACTATAGGCGTACGTTTTAACAAGATGTTGGCTCTCGAAAGCAACATACTCGAAAAAAAATATTGATTATGCCAATTGAAAAGTCTAGTTCAGGAATAACTTTGTCTGAAGACATGAAAACAAAAACTCAGTTGCGAAGACGAAATATAATAAACTTTTTTTTAAAAAAAATTTTAGTTTTTTGTGTGTAGATTCAATGGAACAGGCAAATTTGAAAATGAAAAATAATTTGTTGTAAATAATAAACTATTGGTGCAACGGAAAGGTTGACATGGTTCGAGGAATGTGTCTACCAACAGTACTTGTACCTGATGCATACTATTTTATTTTCAGGTCCAGTATGCTGGAGTGTGTTACTCCGAGGGTCAGCTACGCAAAAGTGGTTGTCGACCTAGACTCCCAGGTATCAGAGATACTTCTCTTTTTCCAGGTGTGCACATCTTTCAACTAGTCGAACTTCCCACCCTTTACACTCCACCCAAACAATTACTATACACTCCTTGAAGCATGAATTTTCTGCATTTTCGAGTGTACGCATTTGCAGTAATGTTTGTTGTCTGGTTAAATTAATTCTGGCTTTAGACTATTGTTATATTAATTAATGTTGGTCTTGAATATTTCAAATTGTTGATAGATGTGCCACTTCTCCAGTATGCAAATTTTAAACATTTTCTTTAATATTTTATGCATGTTTTGTAATTAATGTAGATTGGATAAATAAACGTATGAATCTTTTGAAGAAGCGGCAGAACTGATGGGATGGGATGTGCTTTTTAAAAAATAAAACTTGTAACTTTGATAGCATGTGGTCTTAAAAAGTATGACTGGTTATTTTGAAGCACAAGACTAGTAGACCATGTAGTAGCAAATTGAAGAGTCTTCAATGAGACTACAGCTTGATTAAACTGTAAGATTCCAAGTTTCCATTTAAAAGTCCAGTCACATCAAACATAGAGTAACCAGGGCAACTTTACAAGATGTAGACAATTGCATGTAACAGAGTTTATATATGTAACCTGTGATGCAAAAATATCGGGTTCACCGATTTTTTGTTCAGCCAAATATTTTAATGCCTTTTTTTCTTCTTGAAGGTTTTGAAGTGTCTGGCACAATTCACAGTGTATGCAATACTCTTCCAAACTGCAACATAAACCTGGGTGACAGAGTAATTCTTTATCCAGATGAAGAACAGAACGATGAGAGATACACCGAATTCATTCCAGTTACCAAAGTAGAAAATGTCCTACAGTTGCCTCAAAATGTTAGTCTTGCTGTGGCAGCCATGTTGCCCGGTGGTGCTCTCCAGGCTTACAGTGCAGTACTAAAGGCGAAACCACATGTGGAAAAATTGCTAGAAGTGAAACGTATGTATCACTGTTTATGATACAGTACATAATACAGCCATTGTTTACAACTTTGCATAGCTTGATGATACTTTTTTTTTTTGTTCACTTTACTCATAATTTTCTTGATAAATTATTTCAATAATGTTGATGCATTATCAAATTGTTTATTTTGGTTTCATTTGGAAGTTTTAATGTAATGGAAATTCATTGGTTAAACCTGATTTTTTTTAACAAAAACTAATCTTTTATTCAAATGGATGCGATTTAAAGTTTAGGAATTCATCTTTTTGGTAATTTAAAAAATAAAATAAAAACATTAAATAGTGCAAGAAAATGCTGTTGAACTATTCAGGGGATTTTTTGTTGGTATTTAAAACTTATTTTACAAATTTTTACAGCTTGTGTGAATGTTCTGATTGTTGGGGCTGGCGGCTTGGGTTTGTGGTCAATCAGACTTGCCCAGTTCTTGATGGGTCGCAACAACAGTGCAGTGCGCCTATTTGTAGCAGACAATAGTATAGACAAACTCCTGACCGCCCAAGAACACGACTGCTACGATATTATTCATTGGTGTGAGGAGGACCATGAGCAATACATCATAGAGAGGACATTGGATGCATGCAGAGGAGGAGTCGACGTCGTCATTGACTTTGTCAGTTCACCAAGAACAATGCAGAGGTCTTTGAGAGTATTAAATAGGGTAGGTGTTCATTTTTACCGATTTTTTTTTTTTTATATACTGAAAAAGTTGATTGCTTGTGTTCACTCCTTTTCTTTTGGCTTTAAGAAATCGGTCTTGATGCCATTGTTCTTTCTGGGACTTCTCAAGCTTTTCATCCACCTAACATGCTGGCCACCATGTACATCCTTTTGTGTGATGGTTTTGCAGACAACTAATTTCCAAGTAAAAAAAATGAAACTAGAAATCTTCACAACCATTTAAAAACTTGCGACTGCAAAACGAGCCAATTAAGGCAACTGGAGGTTTTCGCTCTTTAGAATGGTACAAGTAGTGTTGCTAATGATGCCAAACCACTTGAAACATTTAATTATGTGCTTAATCGAGAGGTGAAAAAACCACCTAAACAATTAGGTATGACAATTTTATAAACTGAAGTGAGATGACCTGTAGTGGAATTGTCTAAGCTAACTTTGTCGTATTCTTTAGAGGAGCTTGTCTAATGCTGAATATTCTGAATGTGCAGTTGGTGCAGCCAGGCTGCAATCATCAGACTACCGTTATTATTCCAAGAAGGGAGCAACTATTATTTATTCATTAATAAGGATTTGTGCAGGTGTTTCTTGGTATGTTCTATTTTTTAATACAACTTTTATATTGTATTCTCCTTGTTTTCCAGGAGGGCCTAATTTTGGTTGGTGGCAACACTATGTCTGATGTTTCTATAAACTTGAATGCTCTGGCAGCGAAGCAGCAAAGTATTGTCGGAATCCCAAAAGGAACGCTGTATCAGTTACGGCAGCTGGTTGACGCATTGGCTGATGGCAAGGTAAGCGATCTGGACAAATAGTCCTGCTTGATTGTTTTATTTTTTTTTTTAATAGAGTCCTAAATTCTTACTGAAGTTCGACAAGATGTAGCCTCTTGGAGAGCTGCTGATAACTTTTAAATATTCATGCACAATACAACTGTAATGTTGAGCAGGGTGTGCAAAGTTTGGCATTCAGCTCCTGAAAGGATCAAATTTTATAAGTACATTTGTTTTTGATATTTAGCCATAAAACTTTGGACTAGGCATTTTTGTTGAATGTTATTGAGGTGAAAAGGTAACAGTTGTGCAGTTTCAGTTGGGAACATTTTTTATTGGGAGAGGGGATGTGAAATTTGTATTCTTTTTTTTTTTTTTTTTTTTTCTTGAACTAGTGTGAAGGAGATTTCTGTGAAATGGAATTGTAAATTTTATTTTCTATAAATTGAGTAAGAATATTTGTATGGGCTGGACAAATCGATCATAAAAACAATCTTTTCCCCATCTATGGAATTTGTCAAATCCATGTTCAATTTTAAAAGCCTGTACGACTTTAAAAAGTTTTCAATAATGAAATGATGAATGCTGTAATACTGGGCAGTGATATTTTTTGTGCTTTATTCCTTCACATCTTTTTGGTGCCTTGCAGTTCATTTCTCATTTTGCAGTTCATGATCGTTTTCTTTTTCAGCTGGAGCTGCCTGTTTACTCGGTCCATAAAGTAGAAGAAGCCAGTCATGTTTTTGAAGAACTAGCCCAGTGCCGTCTCACCGGTAGGGCTGTCCTTCAGTTTTCACACACCGACACTACAAAAGTATCCGTTGTGGACAACAACAATTGAACTATATATATATATATATATAAAGGGCATTGGACCTTAATTAATACATAGTTGTTAACTGCGGACATTATTTGAAAGATCTCGTTGATGAGTGTTCAGAAGGTCACAAGGACATCACATCTAGTTCAGTCTTAAAAAGACGCGACTTCAGATAGATGTTTACTTGATCTTTGTCTTCCCTGGGAAACCAGAGGCTGGAAAAGCTCTCGCTGGTGCTAAAGGAATGGACAGTTCCATGTGATCTGCTTAAATATTGATAGGATGCATTTGATCAGCAGCAAGTGATATTGACATTTATGAACTGCCTGTCGATTTTCCACATCAATCGTGCATTTAGTGTTTTGGTCGGAAAACTTTTTTTTTTTTTTTTTTTTCCATTAGCTGAACTGGTATTGAAGTGAGTGGATAGTGCCATGTTTTGACCAAAAAATCTTACTGAATGATGATTTAGAAGGGCCCTGTAGACTGGATCCAAGGCATTACATTGATGCATACAGCCAGTAAAGTGCAACTAGTTGGTGTTGGTTCATGTTGTGCCATCAGATTTAACAGTGATTTATAAAAGCCAGTGCAAGGAGTCGTTTATATCTTGCCATCAGATTTAGAACACGCACCGACTATTGTTGTAGACTGGCACGTTAAAGATAAAAGTAGCTACTACAATCGTCACAAATGTTCTTTGAATGCAATTTTATATGTAGAAAACTACAATAGAATATTGTAAATTTGCCCTGTTCTTGGAGCAATAATCATCTTGAAAAGTTCGTAAAATCTCGTTTTTGCTTTCAAATTCAGTCCTCGAAATAGTTTTAATTTATTTAATGGCATGTGGATAAACGAGGAGATTGTGTGCATGTTGACAGTGATGTTACTATACATTTTCATTCTGCTGAAACTTCAGTCTAAATGTTTTAAGATGTTTCTTTAACATTTTTTTTCATTTCAATTGAGATTATAGTATAACTACTAGTTGGCAACAAGGGAAATTGTTGCTAAGCAGTGTTCATTCATGTGGTTCACTTTCGCGAGCAAACAAATGGTCAGTTTGTATGGGTAATATTTTGAAATTTTGGCCCTTTGTAACATCGCTAGTTGACACTGTTGGGTTAGATGAACTAAGAATTGTTTTTAAGGAACAAAGATGAATACTGGTTTTATGAAGTATGAACTTTGAGAGAGAGAGAGAGAGAATTTTTCCAAAATTGCCTGTGATGTTTGTGTTTGGATAAGTTTTATTAGTGCTATATGTGTATGTTTAGTAATGCATGAGCATACAGTTGTTTTTTATATTGTGTACATGTTCACAATTTAGTCATGATTTAGTTGGTTGTGTAAGATATAAATTGTTACAAGTCAATTTTGAATAAAAAAAATAAAAAATACAGTAATAAAAAAAATTTAATATTACACATTTTGTTGGCTTAATTATTCATCCTTCTTAATAAGTAGCACACTTGTAAGAAGATTAATTAGTACCTACTTAAGTTTAATGACCTTAAGAGTACAGGTACGATGGTCCCTTGCAATAAACAAACGTCGTTACAACATTCCATTGATGTTTAAGCAACGACGTTTAACAGCATGTTGGCCATTTTATTAAAATTAAAAAATAGGCCATTAAATTTTACTGGGGGGGGGGGAGGGGTATTTTAAATTCTATCGGGTGTATTTAAAATGCAAGGTAAATATAAAATCGTAAAAAGTTGACGTGTTCACAGAATTTGCTTAAACCTGGTCGGTATTTGCTTGATGCATTATCTCTCGAAGTTTAAGGAATTCTGATGCATTAAATTGTCTTGCATGCCCACGTGTGTCTAATTGAAGACCTGAACCCACAACGTAATGAGATGTATGTGATCTTTAATAAAAACTAGTGCTTTACATTACTCAGCCATCCATGGCTGACCCTAGTTGTATCTACTTTTTCAAAATTACTTTGAAGACTGACTTTGTATTTATTTGACATGCGAAGCAAACTGTAGGCTTGGATCTAACTGAAAATGGTGCCACAGTGGCCATCTTAAAAAAAATCTGTCGCAATTCATAAATGGATGGGCGCATCAACATGGGCATTTGCACTTTGTCCTCTTTATAACGACTGGTTTAAAACTAGACACTGATCACGTGTACAGTAGACACTAATAGGCCAAAATTAGTGGGCGTGGTTTATTACCTTTTGATGGTGGTTATCGACATCTAGAAGATTATTGACCCTAGTGTTGTAGCCAGATTTAGTGCATACTGTGATATTGTTGGACGGACGGAATAAACAAGAGACGCTGAGATAATTTACGTTACCCACACACGTGCGCGCACACTTATTACACAATTTAATTCTAGCAAAATTATACCTCTCCAATTGTAGGATGCACTGTTGCTTTGAAAACTATTTCAAAGTTATAATGTACAATAAGCAATAACATTTACTTCGTTGCAGTAAATTTCATGTAAAAGGAAGTGTTTTAGAATTTCTGCATAACGTGATTCATTTGCTTGATTCTCTCAATAAATGTAGTAAGTCTTTTGCAGTAGATGCAGCAACACCGAACATTTCAGTCTTCACTCATCATCAGACATGGAAACGTTCCTGTCCAACGGCTATTTTCCTGATAAATGTCTGCCAACATGTTGCGCTTTACTTGCTTTGAATTTACTAACATTCCATCACTCGTTACACAGTATCAAATTTCACTGCTTAACTGGCCTCTGGTTGTAACCTTACATTCTGTGCCATATAAACTCTTAACCTATTTCATTCCTGAAAGATTATTAACATTATTCAGGAAAATGTGTGCATGTCTCGAAAAGAAATGGTTTTCAGTCTGCTCTCGTGTTGAACTAAATGAACACGCGCACATATCTGGCTGTCAAATAACTCGTGCTTCTCTAATGTGAACACAAAAATTCAAATCGTGGGTTAAATCGAACAAAATTAATTTACGCTCTTCATATAATATTGAAACAAATTCTAACAATCATCTGAAGAATCGTATAAAAAAAATATGAAGGAAATCAAGATGTACCTTCGAGATTGGCTTTCTTTCCATTTTAATAAAGCTGTCTTGTTTACATCTTTTGTTTGCACGTCTCTGAAACTTCCAACTACACAGCCCATGGACAACTTTTACGAGACCTATATTTTACTAGCCCTGGAGCCAAGAATTTTAACGTTTCATTATATTGCCATGGGTATCGTGCAGTTTCTCTTTGTTTCCTACCCTGATGCGGTAGTTCTGTCCATCCATTTTCTCAGTTACAATGAGCAGTCCTCTCCAAGACAGCTTGAATTTTCTTTTTATTCTACCACCAACAGCAACACTTACTTTCCTCGAAATGTTGTTTGGTCTTCTTATTGTAAAACTTTGCCTGACGTCCCTATTGTAATAATTGGCCTGATGTACCCTTGCATCTCCGAGATTATTCTGGGACAATTGACAACTTCTTCCAGCTTGTTGTCGAGATGAACAATCAATTGAACATGACGTATGTTGTATACATTTCCTCGAATGCTAGTTCATCCGCCCATAACTTTTAATACAGCCATTACAGCTCAACGTCCTCCCGTAATTTAATATAAAAGTTGAAATTCTAAGCTAGCCTGTCGTAGGTGAAAAGTATGACTGGGAGGTATCGACAACAATCGATTGGTCCACCTTCACAAATGTTCCTCAGAGCCTCTTTCATGGTCCAATCAGATGGTTGTTTCTGACCATGTTACGGTAGATGATAAGGGGTGGTAATCCATTTGCGCAATAGTAACCAGCTGATCTCGTCCATCACCTGGCTCATACACTGTTTCTGGTTAGTTTCTCATCAGGAACGTCAACTTTCTAACTCAGTCCTAATAAAGCCTCGACCACCGTAACTGAATCAGTGTTCTTTAAAACAACATCCTCCGCGTATCGGACAATACTACTGGGTTGTGTCCAAGGTGGTAGAAGGAGAGGTAGACAGAAAAAAATGGAGTGACAACATCACAGAATGGACCAGGAAACGTTTTGAAGACACACGGGCATTGGCACATGATCGAACAAGTGGAAGGAACTGGTCAGATGTTCAGCAGTACAGTGCCTCAACGACCACACTAAGTCAAGAGAATGATGATGATGATGATGATGAATCAACTATCGCAATATTATTGCTCTCCGACGCTGGCTTATGGATCGGTGAGGTGGTTCCTAGTGGGACTTGACAATGGGAGATCTTGGATACCACCCGATGACACTTGTCACACTACAAACAAAACCCTCGAACATCCCCATATACATCTGGCCACTAGAATTTCCTCATTAACCTATCTCTGGTCTTCACTACGCCCATTTGGTCTCAAAAGTAGATCCACATGTGCCAGCCTAAGCACTTCGGCGAACGTCAATCTACTCCCAGCGAGGCACATCTTCTTGATGCTTTCTCAGCTCACTAGGTATGTTTTTTTTTTGTTGTTGTGGGGTTTAACGCCATTTTTTCGGCACATGGCGACCAGTATTAATGATGGAGGAAGAACCCGGGAAAATCCCCAGAAAGAACCACCGACCCACGAGCAGCTACTGGCAAGCTTTCTCACATACCCACATTGACCGAATCTGAGACTCGAACCCACGCCTAGGTTAGGTAGAGAATTGTCTATTCGTGGGTCGCGGCTTCTACAAAACTGACTTTCGCTTCATAACCATCGTCTCAACGTAACTCATGTACATAGGTGAACACGTCACAATGTTAGGCTGTGACAACACATACATACATACATACATACATACATACATACATACATACATACATACATACATACATACATACATACATACATACATACATACACCCTAATACTAGTAACAGATTGTGAGATTACGCTTAGAAACGCGCCAATTCACATACAGCTTGACTAATCCCCAGGCTTGAAAAACTAGCTACAAATTTGAAACTTTTGTTGTCACAACTGCTTTTGAGTGGATATCAACTAGGATTTACTATACAACATCATAAAATGTCTAATTGGTGCTAATGTTGCCGTTTAGACTAGATTATCAATATGCCTGTCATAGTTTCGATCTTTCTTTTGAAGGAATTGTCATATCCACCTTGGAAAACCTCAGAACGAAATATTGAAACACTGGAAGGTACTGGCAAGCTTTCTCAAATAACCATGTTGGCCGCTTGATTCGAATCCACATGGGCAGAGGTGAGATGGCCGTAATGTGTGAACGTACGCGCCTTAGTGTGTGATTTGGATTTTAAACGTAGCTTTAACAATTGTTCAGTCATATCGCTACGATGTCTGCAGTGTGGCAGTTTATAGTGATGCCAAGCACTGGGGCATCATGTCGCAGACATGTAGCATGATGTCCAACCCAGTCACATTATCCTGACACCAGGCCGATCAGTCCTAATAATAACCTCATAATGCTGAGCGTCAAGCATTGTAAGTCTTTGTGATGTCTCGGCCGGGGATCGAACCATTGACCTCCAGCTTCCGCGGCGGACGCTCTAACCACTAGGCCACTGGAGCATGATGTCCAACCCAGTCACATTATCCTGACACCAGGTCGACCAGTCCTAACACTAACCTCATAATGCTGAGTGCAACGCAAGTTAGCTGTTAGTACCATTTGTGTAAGTTTTTGTGACTCAACCGGGAATTGAACCCACGACCTCCAGCATCAGCGGCGGACGCTCTAACAGCCTCTTTCTGGTTTCACTTCGTGTTATCCAAAGACCCTGATAACTTTTTAACTTTTATTTGGACGGATTTGTCCAAAGTCCATATTGGCAAATGACCTGCAGCCATCTTGCTTACAACTAAATATATAGCTTGGAGTTGTCAGAATGATTTAATAATGAAAAGGCATAGAAAATTCATTTTAATGTCTCTTACAAAACAATCATGTGCATAAATACAAACAGCAGAACTTACTAATTATGGTAGAATCTATAATAGAAGAGATCAAGCTTATCCTTGACAGCTTGCCAAAATTCCCTGTCAAATAGAATAGTCTCGACATGAAAGTCATTTCCCAACCACACACAAAAATCACACCATTCCAGTCCTGTAACTGCCAACTGTATTTGAATCTGGTAGTAGTAGCTATGGTTTGTCTTCAATTTCAAGGCATCATTAGGGATCGCGAAGTACTTCAGAGATAGTAAAGTGTCTGCAACTGGACATTTAATCTCCAACAAACCATAAGGATTAGTAGGGTCCTGTTGGGGTTGTATACTTTACGTTCAGGAATTGCAGCAAGACAATGACAAAATAGGCTCACAACTATGCCACTTGGGTACAGATTGACATTGTCATTCATTCTCTAGAAGAAAAAAGATTTTTTGAAACTGAAAAAAAAATCCTACATCACAATAATTTAAAAGGTTGTTTTGTTTCTTCTTCAAAATAAAATGTTTTTACACACTGGGGCGTCATTTATGCAATGCAAGATATTTTCCTTGATTTATTAAACAGGTTTTACAAATATTGTTCATTCATACTCATTTTGTATTCCAAAAAAACAATCTTAATTTAGGAAAATACGCAGCCCTGAAAAGTTTATTTGAAGAAATATGACATATCCAAATTGTAATTTATGCAAGATTTTAATTTTAAGAATATTTTAAGGGTTGAAATGTTAAAAATATATGTACATGTTGAATATAATTTTAATATTTTAAAACTGCACCTTGAATGCATTCATATTGCTTTGGAACCCTAGTAGAAAGTCTGTTATGCAGTACTTGAATTTTAATTGTGATTAAAGTGGCAGCTTACCTTGCTATATTCTTTTTGCTGCTAACCCTTCGGATTCCAAGCCATGCTTCATAGCAGCAGTGGTCACATGACTGGTCACATGGCTTCTTAAACGTTCGGATGACTTCTCACCATTTGCACATGACACATTTGTATGAGAGAGAGAAATTTTTTGAACATAGGCAACTTTATTTAGTAATGTACCTACATTGGGCATCAACTTACGTATGAAGTTGTACGAAGCTCCACATCATAACCGCCATTGCAAAACATTGAAATTATTATTTATTTGTTGAAAAGTAAGCCCATTGTAATGATACTAATCTGTAGATTTAAAACTTGTGATTTTAACGAAATGTGTTGAATGTTTTGGTATACTTCTTTTGTTTTTCATGAACATTGATTTCAGTGGTCACCAGTTTTGTAACTGCATGTACTAGAACACTTGAAATATGATCATAATTATATTAATAAAACAATTTAAAAAAGATATTCTTCACTTTCTGCATTTTGCAATCTCTCCAGCATTTGATGATGTTATCCTGTCCTTGCTGATACTGTGCCATCTGGGGTCTCTGGACTGCGTCCTGGTATTTGTGTCACTTTGTACCTTTTGTAAATGTTTTATTGTGACCGCGTGTTTTGACCACAGTATTAATTGATCATATCTGTACATATAAACCATACCTAATCAGAAACAAAATTCATGTTTTAAATAGTTTCATTTCTCTATCGTTAACTTGTATTTTGTGTGCTGTAGAGAAAAAGGAGACTTAAGATAGGACGTAAATGAACTTAAGTTTAAGAGAATGGACATATCCCTCACTGTAATACTTGAATCCTTTTGTCATCTGTTCATTCCCTGAACTGCTGCATGACAGTGATGAAATGCTTAACGAATGCAAAATAAATATCTGGCAAACAGCTCAGATCGTTACACGATGTACAGTAGGACGCCATATTTGTTTCTCATCCGGCCTATCTTAGCATCGTTGTTGCGATACATTAATATTCATGAGGATCTCATTAAGAATGGTACATCCTGCTTGGCCATTTGTATACTCACTTATGTCCGCAGGGCCGATATATGGGCCATGTAATTAACCTCAGATACTGTGAGCCAGACATATGTATTAATGCCAGTCCATTCATATATATTCTGTGGCACGACTCGTATTAACTGATTTTAGCAAATCATTTATACTTGGGGATCACTCATTAAGTACGTCTGCAAAACATACTGGATGTTAATCATGCACTAGGCCTAAAGCAGATGTTCAACATAGAATGCCATTACAAAAAATACTAGCCTGCGAACGTCCACAAGGTCATTTACACCCCTCCCCATAGTGCGCAGTTGACCGCATTTGAGCACTCTCTTCCCCATCTTTGCGGATGTCCTTTTTCGATGATCCGTTAGTGAAGAATTTTTGTTGTTTAAACTAAGAAGCAATATGGCGTTTTTCTCTTCTTGTCTGGAAGCGTTTATTAAATAAACCATAGGCATCAGTGAAAACCTGTCTCAGAAGAAGGTTGTGCGATACGAAATGGCACTCTCTGAAAAGGGGTGGAAGGCTGAAATCGAGCTGGTTCAGTAAATACTCGTGATCTCACATAATCTCAACTCGTCTTTAAAACAAAATGAATAGGACATATTTGTTTTCTGACATACTTAATATCAAGTTTACGTTATGGAGTAAACAACATTAAGATGGTTTTCAAACTTACACACACACACACACACACACACACACCGGATCCACAGCTACTGTTCAAAGAAGCCATCCTTTCTCTTTCGTCTTTTTTTGGGATCCTTCTTATATTGTTTTGGTTTGGAAAAACGAGTTTCTTACTTGAATCAGTCATCAATGTAAAAATAGCTTATACATATGAAATACATTAACATAGTTGCAAAAATATTGTAAGATAAAAATAATAAAAAATATTCTGATTGGAGCGGAAACCCAATGCTACATCTGTCACTCTTACTTACCAAGGCAAGATGAAATCTGCCCTTAAATTTACCCTCTGATACTAACGTCCAATTTTCGGCTGATTGGCACTATGCCCGACCCATTTCCCTCTATTAATTTAATCCCTGTGTTTTAGAGGTTGTAAACAGCTATGAAATACCAAAACAAGAGGTGGAATCACATTACTGCATACACCGTTTAAATTTACCATATACATGTACTTTCAAGTCCCAAAATTGGCCGTGGCATATTTACGAAATATTATTTCATTAGCTCATATTTCCTAAACCCCTTTACAAATTCTCACAGTCAGATAATTCTACAAAATATCACGTTCATCGCAAATTTCCACTAACGGGTTCGTTTAATGCGCTTTCGTTTGCCAATATTTTCTAAACGCTTTGAATGATTTTCTTCGCACTCGCAATATATCATTGAACGCATGTCCACAGCATGTGTCTGGTATGATCATGGACTGATCATCAGGTCGCTATCGTTACATAACGTTGCGATAGGTGTGTTTATAGGAGTTACTCAGCGATGGGCGTGTTTACAGAAGTAGCTAAACGAATATATTAAGTTTGTAGGTTAGTGATAAAGCAGTCGTCAAGCGATGTAGGTCAGTACGAAGGGACTGGTTAGCATCGAAAATTGCAACAGTAACTTGTGTTTCATTTACTTAAGACTGATGCATTTTGTGTTTATTAACAGTATTCATTGAAACTTGGAATAATAACTTGTATTTGAATTTAGTTCTGTGCTGCCTTGTAGCTTGCTTTGATGGATTTATCGTTGCTTCTCAGTTAATGCATTGATTATAAAAAAAAAAATGAATGTAAACGTGCTGCCTTCCATTGATTCATATACGCAGTATTTGCTTGCATCATGGCTTCTTATTCAGGCCTGTAGAGTTTGTTCTTGTATTTTCGTCATCAAGGAAATATGGAATTCCAGATTTGACTTAAAATACAACATTTTATTCATTCGCTTATAAGGATAGCAACTTTTAAAAAAAAAACACTTACATTACGTTTCAGTTAATTGAAAGTAACATGTTGGACAAAGAAGTCAACACAAAAGAGGAGGTGAATGTTCAGATAGGACTTGTAGAAAACTTAATTCCCTGCATGGAATGCAGCTCGTCTTTAATGGAGCCAGATGTTCCTAAAGGTGGTGTAGTGATAAAGGTGAGAATAGTTCTTGCATGTATTTAATAGTGTTAATGGACCATTGCAAATATTTGGAACTTTTAATAACCTATGTATTACAAACCTTACATTAGGATTTAATGGAACCATGGAACCCCAAAAAATCTTCAAAGTACCAATTGAAAAGTAAAATTAAACAAATATGAAGAGGAAGTATTGAGGATAATTTACACATCCAAATAAATGTAAATACGAAGTTTAACATGAAGAGCAATAGCCTAGGTAACATTTACTTTCTGGAAAAACGTATATTCTCGCCCAAAAATAAATGTTGCACAGTTTCTTCATCAAGTTCGCATCAAATTACTAAGTCTTGGGTTTCACAAGGTTGCGACATCAGACACCGTGACTAGCATGGTGCATGCAGAGAGCTTAATTTTGAAAGTACACCCCCACCCCCCGAGACGTGAACCAATTGAAGAACCGATCATCCAACTTGGGTGGGTGGGATCTATGAGTTTTGTTGTTAAATTAATGTAAGTCTCAAATATCGTGAAAATACTCATTACTTTGTTTGTAGAAAATGAAACTATTTATTTTGTACTGACTTTGAAAAACATGTTTTAAGGTAAAGAAATAAATTATATTCTTCTTTGGACATAAAATGCAAACTATGCCACACGCACACACGATATATATATATATATATATATATATATATATATATATATATATATATATATATATATATATATATATATATATATATATTTCAGATCCATTATGCAGGAGTGTATTACGCAGAGGGACAGCTGCGCAAGACTGATTATCGATACAGATTGCCAGGTATCAGAAATACATCCCTTTTTCCAGGTGTGCACATCTTTCAACAATATTAAACACCCACCCTCCCACCACATATCATAACAGTTAATATACTCTCTTTGAACCACATCGAACTGTATTTCCAAGGTTACGTTTACTAATCTAGTTTATTTCATCTTTAGCCCAATCTTAAAGAAAGTTTGGATTTCCTTATTTCAAATTGTTGATAGATGTGCCATTATCAACACCACCGTATTCATCTAAAAACAAATGGTCAATAATATATAAAACTTTTTCAACTGGTGTGTGTGTGTGTGTGTGAGTGCTTGCGTGCTTGAACTTGTATTGGGATGTGCTTTTCTTGAAAAAAAGAACACTATTGGTTTAGAACTTTGAAATGGGATGTTCCTAGAACTTTCTGGTGTGATATGCTTTTCTTCATAAACATAGCTGGTTATGAATTTTGTGACGGGATGTGCTTTTCTTCGAAAACTTAGCTGGTTTTTAAAACTTTGTTGTGGGATGTGCTTTCCTTCAAAAACTTTACTGGTTTAGAACTGTGTGACGAGATGTCCATTATTAAAAACGTGACTGGTCTAGAAATTTGTGACCGGATGTGCTTTTCTAATAAAACAAGGATAGTTTAGAACTTTTAAAATGTGACTGGTTTTGAACTTTGTGACGTATAGTACTTATTAACAAATACGTGACTGGTTTAGAACTTTCTGGCGGAATTTATTTTTATTCAAATTTATGACTGCTTTAGAACTGTATAATGGGGTGTGCTTTTTAAAAAAAAAAACAGGACTGTTTAGAACAATTTGATGGAGTGTGCTTTTTTCCAAACCTTTACTGACTTGTGAAATTTGTGAAAGGATGCGCTTTTCTTCGAAACGTTACTGGTCTAGAACGTTGTGACGTTATGTACTTTTCTTAAAAAACATGACCTGTTTCGAACTTTGTAAGTATGTTCTTTAAAAACGTGAAATGATATGTCCGTAGAATTTTGTGAAGAAATATATTTTTCTTCGAAAACGTGACTGGTTTATAATTTTATCACGGGGTGCCCTTTTCCAGAAATCTGGCTGGGTTTTAAAACTTTGTGATGGGATGTGCTTTTCTTTGAAAACGTGACGGGTTTATCAGTTTTAAGCACATCAGGAGAATGTTATTTAATGCCATACAATTTGGAATAATAATAATAATAATAATAATAATAATAATAATAATAATAATAATAACAAGAATAATAATAATAATATAAAAGTGCGTTGGACAAGGCCAAGCCAAGGTAAAAAAAAGGCTGTTTTGATACCAGTGTTCCAATAAACCCTTTCGTGTGCAAGCCACAACAACCACTGAGCAACTATGCTCATTGACAAATGTGAATATATTGTATTAAATTAGTATAGACATGGCTTGTGATGAAAAGTGCAACAACTTGTTTACAGATTTTCGGTTAAGCTACAAATTGCATATTTTTGCATTTTTCTTCATAGGTTTCGAAGTGTCTGGCACAATTCACAGTGTTTGCAGCTCTCTACCAAACAGCAACATCAACCTGGGTGACAGAGTAATTCTTTATCCAGACGACGAACAGAACGACGAGAGATACACTGAATTCATTCCAGTTAGCAAAGTAGAACATGTGATACAGCTACCGCAAAATGTTAGTCTCGCTGTAGCAGCCATGTTGCCAGGTGGCGCTCTCCAGGCGTACAGCGCAGTATTAAAGGCCAAAACACATGTGGAAAAATTATTAGTTGTCAAACGTACGTGTCGTATTTAATGATTAATGTGACTCTGTGACCATTATTTTTAATTCTGCTCTATTGACAGTTGTGATATTTTTTTTATTTTCTTTAAGACAAATAATTTAAATAATTTAAATAGTGTGTAAGGTGTGTTAATGTTTTATCGAAAATGTTTATTTGGGTATCATTTATTTGAATAAAATTCAATGGAAATCCGACAGCTCAAAAGAATTTCTTGCAAAATGTTGACTGAAAGTTTCGTATAACCATTAAAGTAGAGCAAGGAAATCATGTAGTCCGAGTTTCCTCTGACCCTTACCACCCCATTTTTTATTTTTGGACATTCATGTTGGGGTGTAGGGTCAGAGCGCATTCCCCATCGAAAAGTTGGAATTCGCCGACACCATATGATGTCGGCATGGGGTAGCCGCTTAAATGCCGGCCCATCAAACTTAAACGATCTTTCATCGAGATATACCTGCATGAAATCGATAGAAATATGATTTATTTTCTAAAAAAATCGTGAGCATAGCATTCGTTATGTCTTTAATCCGCTGATAGGCGAGATGAAAGTACATCGTTGCTGAAATTTGACCTGGATCTGGCCATTTGTATTCTTAGTCACGTGACTACACAAATCTCGCAACCTACATCAGAGGTCATACTGTCACGTGATATCAACAATACGCCATTTCTAGTGTTGCAGTAATAAAACAAATCCAACATAAAACTAAACGTCATGTAATTTTTGTTTAGTAAAATGAAGAAACATAAAGTTCCCAACTATTTATTGCAAAACAACGACCGAAAAATGTAAAATAAACGTTGCAGCAATTTGAAGAAAACTGATTCATTACGCAGAGAGCAGGGTAAGGTGCAAGGTATCACTTGCTACAAACAAAACATCGCTGACACGTGCTCGGTTCTTCTTGAAAATAGTTTTCTCCAACCATCTGCGATACTGGCAGGTTTCTGGTCGTTGTTTACAGAATCAATATTTTGAGAATTAAGTGTGCATTATATTTATCTATGAATAGTAAGTGACTACTATATAAAATGTCCAAATTCTATGTACAACAACTTTGAAAATTTGTTTATTGTCGATAGCACGTGACTGTATGACCTCTGTTGTCATTGACATGTAGGTTGTGAGATTTGTAAAATCACGTGACTAAGAATACAAATGGCCAGATCCAGGTCAAATTTCAGCAACGATGTACTTTGTATCGTCTGTCAGCGGATTAAAGTAATAACGAATGCTACACTCACGATTTTTGAGAAAATAAATCATATTCCTATCGATTTCATGCAAACATATCTCGATGAAAGATCGTTCAAGTTTGCTGGGCCGGCAAGTAAGCGGCTACCCCATGCCGACACTGGTGTCGGCGAATTCCAACTTTTCCATAGGGAATGCACTCTGACCCTACACCCCAACATGAATGTCCAAATATAAAAAAGCGGCTCATGCCGACACCAAATGAATGTCCAAATATAAAAAAATGGGGTGGTAAGGGTCAGAGGAAACTCGGACTTGGAAATCATGGTGAATAGGTAAATATATTTTGAATGGATATTTTTCATTACAAATATTGCATTTTACAGCTTGTGTGAACATTTTGATTGTTGGCGCTGGTGGCTTGGGTTTATGGTCGATCAGACTTGCCCAGTCCTTGATGGGTCGTAACGACAGTACAGTGCGCCTCTTTGTAGCAGACAACAGTATAGACAAACTCCTAACCGCCCAAGAGCACGACTGCTTTGATATTATTCATTGGTGTGAAGAAGAACATGAGCAGTCTATCATAGAAAGGACATTAGACGCATGCAGAGGGGGCGTCGATATCGTCATCGACTTTGTCAGCTCTCCGAGAACAATGCAGAGGTCTTTGATGGTACTAAATAGGGTAGGAGTTCATTTATACTTCAGATTTTGAACCTTAATGAGTTGGATAGTATTCAGTCTAAATTGTGTTCACTTCTTATAGGCGTTAAAAGTCTGTCTTGGTGTGTTGCTTCCAGTAGGTTCATGAATACGCAGGCATTATTGTTATACCCGCTGTCAGAGTATAGATAATCGTTTTGCAAATGGACTGTTCGAAAGCAACACTCACATATGAAAACCACATCGGAAAGGAACATTGTAATTCAGTTGCTATTTCTATAAATGTTCCATGCGGACACAAGTTTTAGGAAGCTATACTCTAATCTGATTACAATCAGATCTCCGCTGTCTGCGTGAAGATCTGGCGACGACCGTTAAACGACCATGTTCTAGTTACACTCAAGATAGCCAATGGAAATGCAGCTTTCCTAAATCTCAAAGTGAATAAATCGTTCGATACACATTCATGATCTTCATCCACAGTACACAGTTTCCAAACGCGAAGATATTAGACTTCATCCGATTGGTTAATACAATTAACAATTATGTTACCAGAACATGACAACTAAGCGGTCGTTGTGAGGTCTTCATTTATAACAGCAGATATCTCATGTTAATCGGATTGGCCAGAATTAGTCATTCGAGCACTCACTCGATGAATTTGATTATAGGAACTCTTTTAATATTTAATTTTTCTCAAAATGTATTCATGTTCTATGGGCATATTAAACATTGGATACGCAGTGAGAGACGGTCAAACTGGGGAAAAGATAAAACTAACTAGAAGCAATGTTCTTTCAGAACTGGTTTTTCTAATCGAATCCAGTTCCTCAATGTGTCACTTTGTCCAGGCTGTTATCCAGACCACTGGTGTACTCGAAGAAATTGGACACAATTCAGTAAGAAAGACTTTTGTATGCTAGTATTTTTATTTTGTACGTGTTTTTTCTTTTTTGTTTAAAGTTTTCTATGCAATTATTTGTCAAAACTCTTTCCTGTCTTCCTCGTTTACTCGAATGATTTTTTAAGTCTAATAATGTTACGTTTTCATATTTTTCCAGATGGGCCTAATTTTGGTTGGTGGCAGGACAATGTCCGATGTTTCAATAAACTTGAATAACCTCGCAGCCAAGCAACAGAGTATTGTAGGAATCCCAAAAGGAACATTGTATCAGTTGCGGCAGCTGGTAGACGCATTGGCGGATGGCGAAGTAAGAGTTGTGTTGATCTATACAAATTTCCCATTGATCCATTATAAAAAGTACCCATATAGCTTAAGTTTCTCTTTGGTAGAGTCATGGTAATAGATATGGGGTCGGGTCCTAACAATGGCATTTTGGTAGGGTCCTGATAATGGCTTCTGGGAAAAGTCATTATAATGGGTTTTGAATAGGGTCCCAATAATGACTGTTTGATATAGTTTTGATAATGACTGTTTTGCAGGGTTCTGATAATGTCCCTCTGGCAGGGTTCTGAAAATGCCTTTCGGAGGGGTGTCATGATAATGGATTTTAATGGATTTTTGGTAGGTCCGGATGACTGATTTTTTGTAGGCCCTAATAACGGATTTTTGGTTGGTCCTGATAACGAACATTTGGTAGGTCCTGATAATGGATTCGTGGTAGGTCCTGATAACGGATATTTGGTAGGTCCTGATAATGGATTTTTGGTAGATCCTGATAACAAATTTTTGGTAGGTCCTGATAACGGAGTTTTGTCAGGGTCCTGATAATTACTTTCTGGCAGAGATCTGATAATATCTTTTAGTAATACTCACTTGACAATGCAAAGTTGAATTAAACATGGACACGCATATTACAGCTTTAAAATCGTCGTACATGGGGAGTGTGCATTTACCTTGAAAGAATCCAGCGTTTAAAAGTATAATAAGTACTTATATTTTGGTATAGAACTTTTTCCCACGCATTATTGTAGGATTTATAAGGATACAAATGTTAAAATTGCACATTTTCATTAAGGAACATTACACTTAATAGGGGAATATTTTATTACAGCCAAAGCATTCTATTTCTTCACTTTAACCAATCTGAGCCATTGAATTGGGGTTTTGTTTCTACAAAACGGAAATAGGGACAGGACACTCTCGTTCTGAATAACCTAACCTCCCAAGTTCCCAACCCCAATAAACTGTTACTTTCTTCTTACTTTCTAAAACCCCGTATCGCCTTCACCAATAATAAATATGAAATGGTGAATGCCACAAGAGAATTCACGCAGTTGATATTTCGAATGCTCATCCCTATATAATTTGCATTTATTTGTTTTTAAAACTTATCAAGATTTATTTCATTTTCCCAGCTTGAGCTGCCAGTTTATTCGGTCCATAAATTAGAGGATGCCAGTCATGTATTTGAAGACCTAGTCCAGTGCCGCCTGACTGGTAAGGCTATCCTTCAGTATTCGCAGACTGATACAACATGTGTTGTAGAGAAAAAACAGTTAGCCCTTGAACAGAGTACATTGGAACTGAATTAATTGACCAGTCCAGTTCATTTTGAAAGAAAGAGCTCATGATAGTGTTCAGAAGGTCACAAGGTCAGCTCTTGATGCAGTCTTCAAGAAGATACATCATGATTGATAAAATATACTTGATTCTGGTGTCTTTGGTAGGAAGTTAGCCTTGAGAAATTTTCACAGTGGTGCTAAAAGAGTGGACAGTCCCATTGTGGTCTGTGCTCTATTTAAGCCTTCTCACAGGATGCATTGGATAGGCAACGTGTGATGTTGACTCCTGTACAAATCGACGATCCGCTCCATCAATAATACGTGCGTCACGGTAAAGAACTGCATGTGTACCGATGGCTATGTTGCATTTTCTTTCATTACATTGTCAATTGCTATAACATGATATTACTTATTCATTAGACCTTGATTCTTGTGGTATTGATAGTGCCATTTCTGAAATAAAATATTTGCCAATTTACTAAAAGAGTCCGTAGATTGAACCAAAGACATTACATTGTTGTGTCAAGCCAGGAGAAATGTGATTAGTTGTTGGTTGATATCATGCCATACAAATAGAGCAGACAACCGTTCTTTCTATTACAAGTTTCACTGATACTGAGCAATATTTGAACTTTAAAAGTACCAGATTGAAATCATGTTTAAACTCCTTCAAATCTTTCATTCCTGGGATCAGATTTCATTTTCAAAAAGACGTTGCCCGTAATTTGACATTAATACGTGGATAAAAGAGGAAATGGGGTACGTGTATGTACATGTTCATGATGTTGTTGTTGATGTAGGGCTTAACGCCATTTTTCAGCACACGGTAGGCTATACATGGCAGCCAGTATTATTGGTGGAGGAAGAACCCGGGAAAACCCTCGGAAAGAACCACCGACCCACGAGAAGCTACTGGCACATGTTCATGAAGACATTGTTGCCTTATATTGCCAATGTAAAGTATTGTCCTTATGATGCACTTTGGTGAGCAAAAGTAGTAAAAACAAATTCCTATAGTGAAGCGGTGACGTTGCGGATCGGAATAGTTATCGGGGAACTATAGTGAATACCTGGAACGATGAGGTAGGAGCGAGTTTGGAGTTATATGAGTTTGATGAAACTGATGTCGAGGAGCGATGCTGAATACTTGCTTTATGAACTATGAGCTTGGAGAGAGAGAGAGACTCAGAAAGTGGGTTACTTTTTCCAAATTGCTCGTGATATCACTAGTATTCTGAGTTTTATTACAACTGATTTATGCGTATGTAAGGCAATGCACGAGCGTTTATTATATTGTTTAAAGGTTCAGGATTTAATTGGATGTCCAAGATATGCCTTATTATAAGTCGCTTTTGAAGAAAACGAAAATCAAATCTGCAATAAAGACATTAAAATTGGCTTGTTTTGTAAGGGTGTTTGCCATGTTGTACTACTTGTAACAAATGCAGTACGACCTAAGTTATGGGTCGATATAACAAATGTAGTACCTTCCTAATTGTGTGAACCTATAACATGCAGTATCACCTCAGTTATACGTACCGAGGTGCAGTTGGCTGAACCTATAGAAAAAGCAGTACCTCCTCAGTTATTTTTTTAATTAGGATTTTTAACGTAGCTTTAACAATTTTACAGTCATATCGCTACGATGTCTGCAGTGAGGCAGTTTATAGTGATGTCTAACACTGGGGCGTCATGACGCAGACATGTAGCATGATATCTCACCCATTCACATTATCCTGACACCAGGCCGACCAGTCCTAATAAGAACCTCTTAATGCTGAGCACCTTGCGATGCAGCTTTTGGTACTATTTTTGTAAGTCTTTGGTATGTCTCGGCCGGGGATCGAACCCTTGACCTCCAGCTTCCGCGGCGGACGCTCTAACCACTAACGTACATCAGTATAATAGATTATGTCAATGTTAAAGTTAGTGTTTAAGTCATTAGTATCTGTTAGTATTTAACAGCACCTTTGCGCAATTTGCTGGGGTATAGTATGTCGGAGACGGTTGGTTTTACTGATTGGGTGTCCCGCGTAATTTGGGGTTCGTTATCTAGAGGTAGACCGCCATCGATGTAATTGCCCGGTTCGAGTAAATATAAGTGGTGAAGCTCATAGATGAAATATATAGAGATCTGAGCAGAGATTTAGAACAAACAAATACGAGCACCCGTACAGATAAACAAACAATTTAATCAATTACATAAAACAACTATCCGAAGTCATTACATTCGGAATATACCTACTTTAAGAAAACAAAACTTTCTCGAATTACAAAGGAATGCAAAAATGGATTCAAATAAAATAGCTGATCTGTTTACTGATAGATTTAGTTCCTCATAGGATCGAGTGAACACTCGAAGTCAACGTCTTGTATGATGATTGCATAACCTGTTCTTCGGTTCGCTCGTCTTCCACTGTAGCTGTTCAGACGCCTGTATCTCCGGATTCCACTCTCAACATTCCGTCCCAAGACACTCTCAGAATTTATACGTCGCAGAATTTATACGTCGCAGAATTGTACGTCTCAGGATTAGACTTCTCAGATTGTACTTTTCAGGATTGCACGTTTCAGATTATACGTATCAAGACTGCTCGTCTCAGAAGCTTTTTTCTCAACGTTCAAAGTCCATCCAAAATCCGTTCGTCGGTTCTTTTGGACAACAGTTTTTACAAAGGAATGTCTTGCAAATTCCTCCGAGCCTACTCTGGTTTCTCTTGCTGAAAAGTTTATACGGATTACCATTTTCGATGAGACGATAATAAAACCTAAGAAATGTTGTGTGGGAAACACGCTCCTCAATTAGCGTAACCAATCTGTCAAATCTCTTTGCCGCTTCATCAGTGTCGCCATAATCGCGGTCAGCTTGACCTGGTAGTTTGATAGTTACAGAGTTTCTGCGATTTTTCAATTTTGACAGCTTCACCCTGATAATGACGTCTACTGTGCCCCTAATAGTCCGTCTTGCTGCTGTCCAAAACAATTGCTTAATGTAGAATAGCATTCTCCCCTTCAAAGGACATTCCGAATATGGCAGTATGACGATTGATTCGCGTCCATTCTCTAGAAATCTAATGGTTCTCTGGTCTCAACTAATGTATTCTTGTTAGATCGCCAGACATTTGCCCCTTCACATAATACATCATCTGATAATTCATTTAAATGCGTTGATCTTATGAAGAAAAAGTCTTTTGTCACATGGTGGAAGTCAGCATACTTTACAAGAATATGTTCCACTGGTAGGGCATGCACTGAATATGAGGTTCACTCTTCAGAATGTGTACACAATCCCGTATGCGTTTATAAGCGATTGGGACAAAATCAGTCAAAAATTTCATTTGTTATAGACACGATGGATGCCACTCTCCATTGACGGATATGATATTAAGAATCTTATGGTGCAATTTCCAGGATATAGAAAACTAAGAATATACACAGTATAAAGAGAATGAAGATACGGTAGCTCCTGTGGGAGAGTGGCGGACTCGAAACCCTAGAGTTGTGGTGTCCAGAACCACCCACAACATTCTCTGTTATTGTGTCCTTGTGAAATGTAGTTGGCCCCATATACTCGTCGTGATATAGCCAATAATGTGTTTACTTTAAAGCCAATAAAATCTACACGAAACAAATTAAATTGTGTGAAGATATATCATAGAAAGGTACATTCCAGTCCTTTAAACAGCGTGATTTTGTGGATTTGCCGTTTTTGAATTTAAGATACATTCAAACCAATCTCATGGCCTCGAGCATTTTCAGTTACGTTACATAAAGACTACGTTATCTAAAAACGGTTGTATCTCTTGCCTCGACAAGTTTTTCATCTGCATGTCCATGGTGCTTAGCATTAAGTATAATAGAGACAATTCATTCTATACAACAATGCCATTAATTACAATAAAGACAATTCATTCCACGCAACAATGAGATTAATTATAATAAAGACAATTCATTCTATACAATAAATGCATTAATTATCATAAAGCCAATTCAAATCACGCAACATTGAGATTAATTATAATAAAGACAATGCATTCTTTTAAACGCATTGGCATTAATTAAAATAGAGATAATTCGTTCTTTATAATAATAACATTAATTATAATAAAGATAATTCATTGATACAACAATGAGATTAATTATAATGTGGAAAATTCACTCTATACAATATTAGCATTAATTATAATAAAGACAAAACCTTCTATTCGACATTGACATTAAGTATGATACAGAGAATACATTCTATACAATACTGCCATTAATTATAATAAAGACAATTCATTCTATACAACATTGGCATTAATTATAATAAAAACAAAACCTTATATTCAATATTGACATTAATTATATTAAAAACATTTCATTCAATACAACCTTGGCATTAATTATTAAAAAGACAATTCATTCTATACAACATTGGTATTAATTATAATATAAAGACAATTCATTATATACAACATAGGCATTAATTATAATAAAGAAAATTCATAAAATTCAACATTGCTATTACTTATAAAGACATCTGATTTTATGCAAAATAGCCGTTAATTATAATAACGAAAATTAATTCTAAAGATCATTGTTATTAACTATAATAAAGACAATTCATTCTATACAATATTAACAATAGTTAAAATAAAGAAAATTCATTCTATTGAAAACAAGCAGTTAATTCCTTACAACATAGGTGTTAATTAAAAATAATTACAATTCATTCAATCAAACATTGGCATTAATTATAATAAAGTCAAAACCTGACAAAAAATATTCCGATAATTTATAACAAAGAACTGATTCTATACAGTAATAGCATTAACTAGGGGGAAAAACCAATTCATTCTATACAACATTGACTTTAACTAATAAAGATAATTCATTCTTTACAATATATGTATTAATTACAACACAGACAATTCATTCTACACACCATAGCCATTCATGAAAATAAAGACGACTGTCAGAGTCTCGCGGGTCATGAGCGCTATTCGTATAATATTGTACAAGCCCACTTGTCAAAAGGTATTGCACAACATATAAAAACAACACTCTAACCCACTCCCCTCTGATACTCGCTATCTAGGAGATGACCGCCCACGGTACAATTGCCCGGTTCGAGTATAGAATGTATATAGTAAACTGAACTAATATATTGAACAACAAACTACGAGTCCCCGTAAAGATAAATAAACAATTTAATCAAATACATACACAGTGCAATTTCCTTTCATTCGGAATACACGTGGTTTTAGAATTAACTTTTACCAAATTACAACTAGATTGAATATAGAATTAAACAAATTTAGCCGTTATATTACTGATAGTTAACTTCATCAGAGAATCGAGAGTTCAATCAAATTGATCCGCGTTGTTCGATTTTCATGACCTGTTATCGTCGAACTGCGTTCTCTGCTCACTCAAATATTAACACAGAGGTTCCTGTCTCTCGAGATACTTTTCCCTCGTGGATGTTCCGCTCGAACTCAGACTTGTCCTCTGTATCGATGTATGCCCCTCGCAACTTCTACTTCATAATATTCTTTTACCGTCTTGTACTTCCTCTATTTCCGTACTGCACGTCTTTCCAGGGAAAGAAAAGCTAATTTCCTCCTTCCTTCCAAAAGAAAAGTAAGACGAGCCTAAGACTGTCCATTTGCCTGGTTCGAACAATCAGATATTACTATCAGTGATAACAATTTTACGGCTAGTAATTAACTACACATGTCTTCAAATCTATACCGTTAAACCATCTGTTAATTCGGTTTGCCTTGACCTAATACATTATACACTGTTGCTAAATTATCTGTGACATCAAAATTCGGTTAATTCACATGTATTCTTGTAAATCATTAACTAAAGTAAGACATTAAATCTTAAAACACAATCAATATTCAAACAATATGATAAATTCAAGAATTAACGTAACACTTCCGATCATAACTCCACATAGTGTTTTTACGACATCAATTAACACTACATCATTCTTAACTACGAATTAAGGTAAGAATTCTAATTCATAATTCAAAAGCACATTACTAAATTAATGTAAAAAATGAAACTAATCATACAAATGTATCAACAAACATGCAGATTTGTAACGAAGAAACATTATATCAATTACATCACAATAAACGTGGATTTGAGACAAATACCTCGTGTTTTTGGTGCGCCTCTCAACTGCTGGTTTTTGGAGGTCTTTCTGGTCTATTTTTGTACGGAGGTACTTCTCTAAAATACTTTCCGGAGTCTTTATTCCAAAATAATACTACACTGTCCTCTCTTGCAGAGGTACTTCCAAGACTGAAGTAATTTTAACTAGTAAGATATTATATTCCAAAGATTTCTCGTGTAGAACACACCCCTTATTCAACAGTGACCAATCAGAATCAAATATATTTTCTAGCGCTTTCCTTTGAAAGTCGCTTACATCAGCGTGTCAAGATGACACGCTTTGGTTTTAGGTAATACAATCGATTCATTCCAGACAACATCGACATTATTTACAACAAAGACAATTGGTTCTTTACAACATTGATATTAATAATAAAAGAGAAAATTCATCTCTACAACATTGACATTAATTATAAAAAAGACTCTTCATCTATACAACATTGACATTAATTATAACAGATAGTTCATCTATACAATATTGACATTATTTATAACAAAGACACTTCATCTATACAATATTGACATTATTTATAATAAAGACACTTCATCTATACAACATTTACATTATTTATAGCAAAGACAATTGTTACGTGCTTAGGCTCGAATAAACAGTAACATAGAAAGAGTGAAAATAACAAGCTTGTAAAAAATTAATAAACAATTTATTAAGCACAAATATTTTCCAGAAAAGAAAAATAAACTTACGGTTTTAAGAATCAATTCCAAAATTAATACAAAAATAATTCAAAATATAATCCACTAATGAAATTGCAAAAGTCCTGGTAATAAAATGTCCTAATAATTCCCAGTTCGAATCTTAGTGAAGCATCCAAGATGGAAGACGATGTCACGTGATGAAGTCAGTTCTGGTCTTATGAAATTCAATGAGCACAAATGTTTTCCAGATAAATAACAAAATAAATCCTCTTGATCCAAACGAATTGAAATAATTTTCAGTACAAGGTAATTTAAAATAACTCAAAACAACTCAAATTAATATTCTAACAGCCCAACTTATACTAAATAGTTCACTCCAAAACATTATTTATATACCTATTGTTACGTAAACAAAGAAGGGGTCACATGATCTTCTAGAATCTTTAGAACAAATTTACGTTCAAAAAATCTCGTGCACACCGTATGACCCAGATGAGAATCAGTTATTTTTACTCTCAAGGACTAAAAATAGAAAGATGTTTATAACAAAGCTCCATAATGTCCTTGGAATCAACCAATCATTTTAAAAGCTTGTTTACAACTCTGAAGCTAGGTCAGAAATGAGGTCAACATCTGGTGTTTATTTGTAAAGTAGAGGTCATCCCACTTTTTAAAAAATATCTCCCAATGAATGAATCTTAAACTTAAAATGTCAAATTTGAATCTGACAAACAAACAATTAAAATAAAAATAAATGACTTAAATCAAATATACGTAACAACACTAACCATAATAAAGACAATTCGTTCTTTCCAGCATTGGCATTAAATATAATAAAGACAACTCGTTCTTTCCAACACTGGCATTAATGTTAACAAAGACAATTCGTTCTATGCAACATAGGTATTAATTATAATGAAAGTAATTGATTCTAACAAAATTGCCAATAATTATAATAAAGACAATTAATTCTAGGTAATATGTTCGCTAACCCCTTTTATTCTGGGGTTACGGTTAGTCATAAAATATTCACTTTAAGATTTTAGTACGAAATTCGTTTCTTTCTTAACGGCTTTTAGTCCACCGATCATAGTCCAGAAGATCTTATGAGATGGTCTTTGTTTTGTCGTTTTATAATCGGTTTTGATCCGTTTTGTCGTGTTATAGTCGGTACTCTTTCAAAACTACTTGCAGTATTCAGTTAACAATTGTATGGTAACCATCTTAAACATTTTTAATCAGTATTCATCCTCAATGGATGATCATATGAATTTGGGTTTTTAACTAAATGATTTCTTACGGTGTCTGGCAGGCCTTCAGTAAAATGGTGCCAATCTGGCATTCAATATTGAGAAACTATTTATTCAGCTCTACTTGAACATTCAGTCATATTGGCGTGGCATTCTCATTAGAATACTTCTTACGATGTACACTGGACTTAAATGAAAATTGTCCCGATCTGACATCTAATATGGCATATATCTTGAAAAGGTTGTTATTCCTTTTCCACCTGAATTGAATGTCCCGTCTTGAAAACATATATTGAATGCAAATAGATAGCTATATCAGCATGATATTCTGATCAGCAGATTTATGATGGTACCGGGTTGGTCCTAAATGAGAATAGTACCAGTTGTATATCCAATATGTCTGCCACTATGAAGGTCTTGAAAATATTGTCACTACTCTGTTTAAATGGATGATCATTATGATGTTTTATATAGCAACAACTATTATAAAAATATTGTTCTCACTACTCCAACTGTTGTCGTCACTACTCCTAAGTAACTGTAGGAAAGAAATTTAATACATTTAACTCAGGTCTACTTGGTCCTTGACATCGTTTATGGCAACTAAAGTGGTCATTTAACAAAATCTTGATATCGCTTCTCCTGAATGGATTGTCACACCGAGACGGGATTTTCATAAGAAAACTTCTGATGATATATGGTTGGTCCGAAATGACAATAGTTATCTCTACATCATTATAAAATCATATTGGCATGGTGTTTCAACTGAACTGAACTGAAAATGGTCTCGATCTGATTATAATATGGTCACCACGTGTGTCACAGAATTAGGCGAAAATTTGAACTGATTTTTGTTGTTCTTGAATTGCAAACGAAACTCACCATTTTCTTGATTTCGTCGTACACGCATTACCTGGGGTGATTAAGTGGCGTGTAACGATTTGCATGTGCCAATTTGTAATTTACATGAAATCCGAAATACTCGTTGTACGTGGTGCACGTTAAGCTCGATGTGATTTATGTTCACCTATAGAGAGTATATAAGGCGATGGATTTCTCATTATTATTTACGGGAACTAAAATATCTAATCAAAGGATAGATAACCTCGTCTTGCAAATCTCCAGCCAAAGGGGTGAGTGTTAAATTTACATTTCGTTTTATTGTGAATTTTATTCAGATTATCATTTCGTATAATGATGCCTTTATTGCAATAAACGTGGAATATTTGGAATTACTAGTCACTTTTAGACTTTAAATGAAATATCGTAATCTACGGCTTAGATTATTTTTGAGACCACTATTATTAGTCTGGTTTTGTTTATTATAGTTGATTCCGGAGATCTAATAACATCGTTGATTCCGTAGATCTGATAAATCATTGATTCCGTCGTTGATTCAGTCTGATTCCAGCTGATTCCGTCGTTGATACCGTAGAAGTTCATCACTGATAGCGCATCTAATAACATCGTTGATACCGTCTCTGATACCGTAGCTGCTAACATAGTTGTTACATTGTTTCTGGTACCGTAGCTGCTAATAACATCGTTGATACCGTAGCTGCTAATAGCATCGTTGATACCGTAGCTGCTAATAACATCGTTGATACCGTAGCTGTTAACACATCTGATACCATCTTTTGATAAACGTCTTTGATATCGTCTGATTTGTTGTGGAACATCTCTGTATAAATATCTGAATGTGCTTGTGCCGTTAATTTGTGCAAACGGAATTGAAGTATCTGTCTGTGTGTCGAACTGTCTGTTCGTCAATATCTGTGTAACGTGTAAATATCCGGAAAGCTAGAAGTCCGAGTGTCGGAGCTGTATTAGAGTTGTAAAACGTCCGGGTAGACATCTAGGGGAGTGAGGAACCGTTGGTTCGGGTAGATGTTGTATGCTGTCTGAACGTATAACTGTGGTGGATCCGTGTAGGGAAACGTCCGATAATAGTATTGGTCAACCCTCGGTTCTCGGGGAAACTGGGAGACGATTCAACTGTTGCTGAATCGTGCGGTTATACAGGGGAGACACATAGGTGTATTGAAATTGTAATATAATTTAATACATTGTTATATTTACATGCTTATGTCAGATCGCAATAATATTTCAAGTGATCACATAGATATCAATAAAAGCTAGCAACTTGATTGAATACAAGTATATGATCGTGCTAGTTATCGCAATCCATCGTGCGATAGATAGTTTGTCGTTTGTGTTTATTTTTTTTCGTAAATCATTCTTGCATTTATTTAACTTTCGTAAAGGATTCTTGGATCTGTGTATAATCCAAGAGATCCCTTTACATCTGAGATTCCTTTTGTATTGTTATTTAATTTATTCATGTATTGTGAATGGTTGTGAGTGTAATTGTGGGTTGAGTGCATGAATTATTGTGTTGTTACATCTGTATTTTTTTCATTTACAATTTATTACATAAATTTATATTTTCTTTCACAAATTGTGTTTGTATTGTTCATTTAATCCACCCTCCTCTCGGTAACAATTCTGTTACAATGGTGTCAGAAGTGGGATCGTTGGATTAAGTGAACTGACAATCATTTTTGTGAAGGTATACATTTAATGTTTATATTTGAGCGTGACCTTCTGTTAAGATAATACTCTAGTTGGAGTTTATTTTTGTTTAGTTTACCTAGGTCCGTGTGTCCAGTATAAACGTGTTTAAGACATTGGTTTGGTTACCTATCTATATTCGTATTACATTTGTCATGTCATCCCTTAAGGACTTGGTTGCCTTAGGCAAAGAATTTGGGTATGAAGGTGAAAGTTTGAGGAAATTTATTCAGGAAGAACAAGCCCGGGAAAGGGAAGAAAGGGCAAGGTCAAGGGATTTAGAAAGGGAATCCGAAGATAGGAAATGGGCCTTTGAGAGGGAAAAGATAGAATTAGAGAAGCAGGCCGAGAGGGAAAAGATAGAATTAGAGAAGCAGGCCGAGAGGGAAAAGATAGAATTAGAGAAGCAGGCCGAAAAAGACAGGATAGAATGGGAAAGAGAAGCGGAGCAAAGGCGAATAGAGTTAGAAAAACTAGCAAAACTAGAAATGTTCGAGTTAGAAGAATCAGCAAAGCAACGGGATCATGAGCGTAAGGTAGAATTAGCGACATCTGGAAGAGAACACGATTCTGCCTTTAGCAAATTAAGGGGCCCCAAATTACCTCCCTTTGACGATGAAAAAGATAACATAGATAGTTATCTTCATCGGTTTGAGCGGTATGCCGAAAACCAGAAGTGGAGTCAAAATGACTGGGCGCTGCATCTGAGTGCTTTATTAAAAGGTAAAGCACTGGATGTATACTCGCGACTTCCTAGGGACGATGTGTTTAAGTACGACGTCCTAAAGGAAGCACTTCTCAAAAGGTACGAGCTCACTGAACAAGGTTTTCGTAAAAAGTTCAGGTATAGCAAGCCCGATAAGGGAGAAACCTTTGGTCAGTTCACCGTCAGAATTGCGAACTATTTTGAGCGGTGGATTGAATGCGGCAAAGCGGTGAAAACGTTTGAAGGGTTGACTGATTTCTTGCTCAGAGATCAATTATTTAATACAGTTGGGCGAGAATTAGATCAATTTCTGAAGGAGAAAGTCTTCACGAACGTAAAAGATATGGCTAAGCAAGCCGATTTATTTGCCGAAGCTCATGGGGGAACCCAGAACGTGGTTTTGAAAGATTTTAAGTCTGGAAACCAGTCTGTAAGACCTATGCCTAGGGAGCCTGTAAAATCAGCTGAGGTAAAAAGGTCAGTTGGGAATCCAGTTTTTCAGCGTGTGCGGTGTTTCTTGTGTAATGCATTGGGTCATGTTCAAAAAGACTGTCCTAAAAGAAAGGCACTTATACATAAGGTAGCAGTGGCTATACAAAGTAAAGGTATAACTGATAACATCGTACAGGTAGAACCTTGTATTCATTCGCTTGGCACGTGTTTATTTCCTGAAGCGCGTGTACCAACCGCGAGAGGGTTTGTCAACGGTCGAGAAGTCGTGGTATTGCGTGACACTGGTTGTACGGGCGTAGTGATCAAACGTAGTCTCGTGCAGGATAACCAAATGCTCGGGTGGGAATCCCCATGTATGTTACTTGATCAGACGATGGGTCGCATTCCCGTAGCAAGGATCACAGTAAAAACACCTTTCTTAACGGGAACTGTTGATGCCCTTTGTATGGACAATCCTATTTACGATCTGACGATCGGTAATGTTGAAGGTTCCCGTCTTCCAACCATGGCCGATTTTAAAATACCTTTGGCCCAGGCAGTCGAAACGCGAGCGCAAACACGGCGAGAGAAAACCGCGTTTCATAAATTAATAGTCCCTGAATCGATCTCCGGAATTTCGCGTGATGATTTCAAACAAGAGCAAGAACGTGATGAATCCATCAGAACAATTGTTGAGAAAATCACGTCCGGCGCGATTAAACATTGCAAGCGTGGGGGTAGCTCTAGATTCGTACGCAAGAACGGATTAATTCATAGGGAGTTTAGCGCTCGGGAGGGTAAGAAGTATTGGCAAGTGGTCGTACCCCAGAGATATAGATCTCAAGTACTTAGGGTGGCGCATGAGTCAAGCATGGCAGGACACCTAGGTAAGGCTAAGACCACTAGCAGGGTAGTCGCTGAATTCTACTGGCCAGGTGTTAATGGCGATGTCACACGGTTCTGTAGGTCGTGCGACGTATGTCAGAAAACCGTCTGTAAGGGAAGGGTCACAAGGGTGCCCTTGGGACAGATGCCATTAATAGATACACCGTTTAAAAGAGTGGCAGTAGATATTGTAGGACCAATACACCCGGTTACCGAAAGAAAGAATCGGTACATACTTACTCTGGTTGATTACGCAACCAGATACCCCGAAGCCGTAGCGTTACCAACTATTGAAACGGAAAGGGTAGCTGAAGCATTAGTTGATATCTTCAGTAGGGTAGGGGTGCCAGAGGAAATCCTCACGGATTGTGGTGCCCAATTCACCTCTGACCTCATTGGTGAAATAAGTAGGCTGTTATCCATCAAACAGCTAAACACTACCCCATACCATCCGATGTGCAATGGACTGGTAGAGAAGTTTAATGGTACCCTGAAAAGCATGCTGAGAAAGATGTGCGCGGAACGTCCGCAAGACTGGGACCGTTATTTAAACGCTGTTCTGTTCGCGTACCGTGAAGTACCGCAGGAAAGTTTAGGGTTTTCACCCTTCGAACTGTTGTACGGTAGGACAGTTCGAGGCCCGATGCGGATACTACGCGAACTATGGACTGGTGATGTCGCGAACGAGGAAATAAAAACGACTTACCAGTACGTGTTAGATCTAAGAAACAAACTTGAGAGTACATGCCAGATGGCACGTGACGAATTGATTAAATCCGGGCGCAGATATGCCAAGTATTACAACCGCAGAGCGCGTAATAGGAAATTTCTTGTGGGAGATCAGGTGCTATTGCTTCTTCCAACGAGTTCGAATAAGTTATTAGTCCAGTGGAAAGGTCCATATGAAGTTAAAGAAGTAAAAGGTGACATGGACTATAAAATTGACATGGACGGTATTGTAAAAACATTTCATGCGAACATGCTCAAGTTATACATCAAGAGACAGAGCGACAATGTCAATAAGGGGAGTTGAAAATGTAGGTGCAGACTACTTGAGTAGGGCATGATGGGAAATTTGTATGAATTTGCCCAGTAATAAAATCCAGTTAGTAGTATAACCAGTGTAAATGTTGTAAGATATCATCAGTAGTTATTTTTCTTCTATTCTGTGTTAGTTTTAAAAATGTGTACATTTTTATTCTTAGGGGGGAGGTATTGTCACAGAATTAGGCGAAAATTTGAACTGATTTTTGTTGTTCTTGAATTGCAAACGAAACTCACCATTTTCTTGATTTCGTCGTACACGCATTACCTGGGGTGATTAAGTGGCGTGTAACGATTTGCATGTGCCAATTTGTAATTTACATGAAATCCGAAATACTCGTTGTACGTGGTGCACGTTAAGCTCGATGTGATTTATGTTCACCTATAGAGAGTATATAAGGCGATGGATTTCTCATTATTATTTACGGGAACTAAAATATCTAATCAAAGGATAGATAACCTCGTCTTGCAAATCTCCAGCCAAAGGGGTGAGTGTTAAATTTACATTTCGTTTTATTGTGAATTTTATTCAGATTATCATTTCGTATAATGATGCCTTTATTGCAATAAACGTGGAATATTTGGAATTACTAGTCACTTTTAGACTTTAAATGAAATATCGTAATCTACGGCTTAGATTATTTTTGAGACCACTATTATTAGTCTGGTTTTGTTTATTATAGTTGATTCCGGAGATCTAATAACATCGTTGATTCCGTAGATCTGATAAATCATTGATTCCGTCGTTGATTCAGTCTGATTCCAGCTGATTCCGTCGTTGATACCGTAGAAGTTCATCACTGATAGCGCATCTAATAACATCGTTGATACCGTCTCTGATACCGTAGCTGCTAACATAGTTGTTACATTGTTTCTGGTACCGTAGCTGCTAATAACATCGTTGATACCGTAGCTGCTAATAGCATCGTTGATACCGTAGCTGCTAATAACATCGTTGATACCGTAGCTGTTAACACATCTGATACCATCTTTTGATAAACGTCTTTGATATCGTCTGATTTGTTGTGGAACATCTCTGTATAAATATCTGAATGTGCTTGTGCCGTTAATTTGTGCAAACGGAATTGAAGTATCTGTCTGTGTGTCGAACTGTCTGTTCGTCAATATCTGTGTAACGTGTAAATATCCGGAAAGCTAGAAGTCCGAGTGTCGGAGCTGTATTAGAGTTGTAAAACGTCCGGGTAGACATCTAGGGGAGTGAGGAACCGTTGGTTCGGGTAGATGTTGTATGCTGTCTGAACGTATAACTGTGGTGGATCCGTGTAGGGAAACGTCCGATAATAGTATTGGTCAACCCTCGGTTCTCGGGGAAACTGGGAGACGATTCAACTGTTGCTGAATCGTGCGGTTATACAGGGGAGACACATAGGTGTATTGAAATTGTAATATAATTTAATACATTGTTATATTTACATGCTTATGTCAGATCGCAATAATATTTCAAGTGATCACATAGATATCAATAAAAGCTAGCAACTTGATTGAATACAAGTATATGATCGTGCTAGTTATCGCAATCCATCGTGCGATAGATAGTTTGTCGTTTGTGTTTATTTTTTTTCGTAAATCATTCTTGCATTTATTTAACTTTCGTAAAGGATTCTTGGATCTGTGTATAATCCAAGAGATCCCTTTACATCTGAGATTCCTTTTGTATTGTTATTTAATTTATTCATGTATTGTGAATGGTTGTGAGTGTAATTGTGGGTTGAGTGCATGAATTATTGTGTTGTTACATCTGTATTTTTTTCATTTACAATTTATTACATAAATTTATATTTTCTTTCACAAATTGTGTTTGTATTGTTCATTTAATCCACCCTCCTCTCGGTAACAATTCTGTTACAACGTGGCAATATCACCACCCGTCATCGTATCAGCGTGGGCTTTTTTACTAACAAAAACGTCTGCGTTCGTGTAAAATCCACTTTGGAAGGAATGAACCGCAGTAGCGGTACGACTGAGTGTCCCGCCACGTTGTACCTCACCGCATAGGAGTACACAAACATCAAATTGAGTCCTTCATTCAGTTCTACCGGGGATCCAAAAGCTTGGTAAAAACCACATTATAGTTGATCTTTGGGCTCAGATTTTGTGCTACCTTCTCCGGATATCCATCCAACAATTAAAAAGAAATTACGATTAAATCTGATGAACGACGTTTCGGTATCCTGAAATATAATCATTAGCTAGGCAACGAGCCACTTTATGGTACTCAATCTTAACACTTGTTTGGCTATGTTTAGGGCTTTGCGGAACGCTGCCTCGAACCTGTCAGCAATTGTGTCCACAAAATGTTCACCACTAAAATAATAGCCTGCCGAAATTTTCACAGTATAGATGTTTAATAAAGTATTGTTTGCTGACTTTGTGTCACCTGAAAACCTGATTTCATTCATCTCCTGTAGCACGTCCTCGTTCAGGAGTGTTGACACAATACACCAGAAAGATTTGGCATAAAAAGACACTTGCGTTTTAGGAACACGTTCTAAACACCACACCCACAAGGGTTCCTTTTGTAGATCTTGCAGAGAAGAATTGGGTGACACAGTGGTCACAGATTTAGTTGTAGGGAAGTCTGTGTTAAAGGGCTTGGAAGCCCCTTCTTTTTATAGTCGACGACTTGCGAAGCGTAGATCCAAGAGACAAAACAGCGAGGATATTGTTTGCAACGTACTTTGACTTCTTTGACACGTTGTGTTCCCACTTTCCGGGTTCTTCGTTCGTTCAAGAATGCTTTCGACGTCGTACACTTAGTCTTCCTTTTTGGTCACGCGTTGTAACTCGTAAAAAAATATTACGTTCCTCTTAACACTTCCCCGTTCATGTCGTCCAATGTATAGACGGCAGAATGACGCCCACGTACTCGTACAATCACACGGAACAATTTGGTGGTCCAGTTGGGTAAGTAAACTTTGTCGAAAGTGTGTTTGAGTTTACAAATGCACACCTAATCTCCTGCTGCCATCACCCCACCTTTCTTGGGGACTGCCACCGTCGGGGACGTACCAAGCAGCGTTCGTTAGCGGAAGTCACTTCTTTGAGGGCCTGCTGATGCTCTGATTGTAAGATTGGTTGTACGTTTGGATCAAGTTCAGTAAGACGCCGATGTACCTGAGAGTGTACTATTCTGTACATTATTTCTACACGCGTTCTTTCAAGGTACGTTGAAAACGTTCCACGAAGATGTCTTTGGTTTTGGGATTATCGGTGGTGATAACATGAATGTCACGTTTCTTTAATTCGTTTTGGACTCTTGGTTCAGAAACTCGGTGCCTTGGTTGGTTTGCCATCGAAGAGGATGATGACCACTTTGTTTCAACACCGTGTTGAGGGATTGTACTTACTCACTGCTCGATATGGAAGTTAATGGCATAACCCAGGCAAATTTAGAAAAGAAGTTGATGACACAAAATAAATATTTGTAGCCAAAATTGTAGGTGACCGATGATCATGAGAGACGTCAGCTAAATTGACATGCCATTGATTATCCACGCCTTTCACTCGGGTGCGACATCTGGAAACTTTTCGTCGTATGGTTTGTATAACGTGTACGTGGCTTGTTCATGCAATCATTCTTGCACTCGAGGTAAACGGAGACTTTTCAGGCGAGTTTTGGTAGCATGGTACACTTTCTGAACTCTGTAACATGCAGGATGGGCTGGATCGTAACAAATGCTATGGCGATGACAGTCTCCGTAACGGGTGATGTCTTCTTGACTCCACTTTTCTTCAATTGGGTCTAAGATCCATTGGTCGAAATCGAATAGTGTGTTCAATTCCCAAAAAAATGTTTTCACTCCTTTCACGAATCTTCCTACGGTGAGGGCAATGACTCAAGATAGGCTCTTGGATGCATTGAATGACGTAGAAATAAGAAATGAGAATACCGGTTTCCTGCATGCATTCGAAATAAAAAAAGATGACATTCTTTTTTTTCTGGTCATCATCTGCCTTTTGATATTTGGAATGGTATTTTTATGTAGCATTCGTGTTCCAAGTGCACGATTTGGCGACAAATGTGACATCGTTTTTATCCTCGACACACTTATCTTGGCACGGTTGGTACGTATGCCTTGACCACAAGTAGGGCACAATCTTAGGAGTAGAGAAACACTTTTCTGCTGTAAGCCTTGCGTTTTCGGTGATGTGAAAGTTGTCGTTGGATTGTCACATGTATTGAATCTTACCAATGACTTTGGAAGGTGTCAGTTCTGATGGGTAGCTAAACTCGACCCAAATGGGGGACTTCAACCTGTCATGATCAATGGAATGTCTCGAGCGATCCTCTTATTTGGCTTCATATTGCTGTTACAGTGTGGTTAACAAAGAATCCCACACCTCGTTGATGAATTCATTCGCTTTTTGCAGCGGTACGTCGGACTATAAACCTATAAATTGTACCGTATAAATGTAAGTTGTCGTTCTAAATTTTCTAGCGAAGCGCTTTTCCGTCTCTCGAAAGTGGTAGCACATTTAGGGTTTGCTGGTGGCGGTGAGCTTTGGCTGGGTGTAGACTCTCTCTCTCTCTCTCTCTCTCTCTCTCTCTCTCTCTCTCTCTCTCTCTCTCTCTCTTACACACACACACACACACACACACACACACACACACACAAGTAGATCATGGGCACATAATCTTGAGCTCTACTTCATTTTGGTTATTCGATATACTATCACTTGTCGAGATAGGCGAATGGCTCTGAAAAAGACCGTTGATGAATTCATCAGCTTTCACCAGTGGTACGTCGGACTATAAACCTGTAAATTTTACCGTATAAATGTAAGCTGTCGTTCTAAATTTTCTAGCGCAGCGCTTTTCCGTCTCTCGAATGTGGAAGTACATTTTAGGGTTTACTGGTGGCGGTGATCTTTGGATGGGTGTATACTCTCTTTCTGTGTGTGTGTGTGTGTGTGTGTGTGTGTGTCTCTCTCTTCTCTCTCTCTCTCTCTCTCTCTCTCTTGCACACACACACACACACACACACACACACACACACACACACACTTAGGTCATGGACACATAATCTTGAGAACTAATTCATTTTGGTTATTGAGATACTAGGTGAATGACTCTGAAAAAGACCGTTGGGTATTTATTTTGAGAACAAAAAACGCAAGAAGGGGACGGAATCAGCTTTAACTGCCTTATGCCTTTGCCACGGCCAAAGAGTACCTCTAGACTGGCTCATGTCGGTTTTTTGGTAACATTCACAAGGGTGGATATCTCACATATATGAACAAGGTTGGGCTGCATTGCTCGGGAAGGTCATTTTCTCTTTGGTCGTATTAAAGAAGTCTGATACATTTGTTTCAGACTGGTTAACTCTGTCAAAATGTCTAAGGGTACCGTCGCTGTTTGACTTTCACTGTCCTCCTTGTTTCATTGACCTTGTTTCTTGACTGCTTTTGTTTCTTCTTCCTGTCGTATCCTTCTTCTTACCACGCCTTCTTCTCGTTGTTGATGTTGACAGAGGAAAGCTTGTTCTGCTTCTTTTTGCTGCCGTACAAATTTCTCAAATTCTTCTTTTTTGTCTATATTTAAAATTCTCGACGTGTGGTAAAGAAGAAGAAGGCGATGTGCTGGTACCAGAACACATTCTTGGGAAAAGAGAAAAAATAAATTCCAATTAAAATCGGCCTCTTCTGACGGTAGGACCGTGTTGACTTTCATAGCCGTGATATGCCATTGCTTCTCGTCTCCACGACCTGTGCACTCCGATTCATTTTCTTAGTTTCCGTCATGTTTGAAAAATCTGTCGCATTGATTCACTGCACACAGACGCTAGCGCATCTATATAGAGAATGTGACGTCACAGGCAGCTCTCTTCGGATTGGAAAACGGATGTACTGTGACTGAAATTTGTAAGGCGTATTGGGATTGGTGAAAAAATCTCAATCCGTTTCGATCCGCTAATTTCGCTATAAATAACTGCGGTTCATTTCATTCCCTTCACTTGTTTTCGTCACAAGATGTGGACTAACATTGAATCATCTACAAACTTATCGTGGATGATTTTCCGTACGGTCTTATCCATGTTTATCAGATCATCATGAGCAATCATCCGGATCACCCATACGACCGTTTGAAAAAGAAAACGTTATGTGGAAGAGACAATGCTGTCTGAGGAGTCCTCATCTACGGTCCAGAAGTCAGCAGAGGTTTGAGGAATGAAAAGAGACTTCTGCGTTGCCCTCTGTGGTGTTAAGGAAACGGTGTTAACAAAACAAAAACTTTTCAGGGCCACTCCACTGCCTCGAAAATATATTTATATTCTTTTAGTCGATTGTATAGTTTAGGTGGGATAGATTGATATTCATCAATCTATTGATATGTGTTGCATGTGATTCCTAATGTCCTTATACAATAACCCAACTTTCATTTGTCGCTATACAGGCCCAATATTCTCCATGTTAAATTCACCTTGCCGCTTAACGTGACTAGCGTGTGCTATAGAATCTAAAGATGCTCAAAGGGGCCTGTAATGTCTGTAATGTATCTGTAATGTCTGTAATGTATCTGTAATGTCTGAACGTGCCCATGGTGTGCTAAGAAGTGTTGACCCTAAGCGTATCCACGACCTTTTTGACTGGGATTCCCATAAACCCATATCTGCCCCATACACTACTAATGTTGGTTCTAGACCTAAGAAAAAGATTAGTTGAGATGCAGTTCATATATATATCGTTGTATCGGTGCCGTCACCGAGTGTAGACCACAGTAGCATTGCTGTACTTCGTACAGGTGAGATAAATAGTTGAAAGTATGGTTTATTGATGAATAAAACACGGCATAACATGAAATCAATTATAAATGTAATAAATCGTGTTTCTTTTTTTTATAAATTCTATCCATTTATTGCTTGAAATCATTGTACGAATGCGTATGAATTTACCTTTTATACTTTTGATGTAAAATTACAATTTATGATACATAATAGAGTATATAGTGTGTCCCCTTGGATACATAGGTGAAACGATCACACCAGTAGAGAGAGGAAATGTGGGTTTGTATTCGGAAAGGTATGTGAGACAAGTGCAGTGTGTTTGACTTCTTTGAAACATTTATGCATGCTATTTGTAATTTTGCTTAGCTGTGTGATATTTGAGCTGTGATATTTACGGTCATTGAGCATGCGCTAGCGTGGGTCACTCAGCAGGCTTCAACTTTCATTGCTATGCAATGGATCGCCGAACCTTAGTTTGTAATGTATGTATTTGGTTATCATCACGTAAGCAAAATACTTCCTATATAGAGATGATTAAAAGTTAAGTTTTAAAAATGCAAGGATAACAACTACAAAAAGACATTAGCAAGATTAATCTATCCAAATATGATAAACAAGTAACCAGGGCATGGGGATGAAATAAATTGCCAAACCGAGGCACCATCCATTGTGGACGTTAGACGGAGTTGTAAACGTTGACGAAGGCAATTGTAGATAATAATAAAACCTTTAAAGCAAAATCCTACCCTTGGTGACAGTCTTCACAATAAACATGTTCAATAAAACAAAATGAAACAAAATATGTATATTTATGTTAAGAATGATTTTTTTTTAAACCATAAAGCAATATGTTTTTTAACAAGTTGGAAGCACGTATGAATTATACAAGCCAAACAAAATTAAGTCGTCTGGATTGTTTATACTTATAATCACTCTTTACTGCGCGCCAGTTTCCCCAGAGGAACCCAGACTCCACTGCTGCTATTCAAAGAAGCCCGTCTAAACTTTCAAACTTGCAAGCGATATAGCTGCAACTGCTGTCGATTCACGATAACAATCAGACCCTGCCTCGTAATTTAACTTCATTTTGAATCAAGTAAATTAAAGACGCAGAGAAAGCGTGAGGAACATTTAATTAGCAAATTGATTTCAAATGTGAAATTTTTTAGTCATCTACGATCTCGATTGAAATTATGATGATTGCGACCGGTTTGTTTGAAGGGAGAGGGGGGCTTTTGTCTCTTTTTTGTCCGTTGCTATGTTTGTCATTAAACTTGTAAAAAATGTGTTTTTTTTCTCCTATCTAAGCCTTTTTCTTATGTTTTTTTCCTATTGAACATATTTGCCTTTTACTTATGTTTTTTTCCCCTATTGAACATATAAGCCTTTCTCTTATGTTTTTTTTTCCTATTGAACATCTAAGCCTTTTTCTTATGCTTTTATTTTCCTATTGAACATCTAAGCCTTTTTCTTATGTTTTTTTTTTCCTATTGAACATCTAAGCCTTTTTCTTATGTTTTTTTTTCCTATTGAACATCTAAGCCTTTTTCTTATGTTGTTTTGTTTGGAGAATTTTTTAAACTTAAATTTAAGCATACATCGTAGTATAAAAATGACTAAAGGTACAAATGAACATGATCCATTAAATAAGTTCTTTTGTTTAAATTTTATTTAAAATAAATGAACAGTATCCAGTTTGAAGTGGAAACTGCAGGCCATATCAACCTCCCCCCCCCCCTGCAAAGACCGTCTGAAGATTAAATCGGACCGTTACAAGTCCGAAATTTTACGTCTTATATTGAGGTTCTGATTTCCCAGTTTTCGATGATAAGCAACGTGCCCAACCAAGTGAGTATCGACACAAGACAAGCTCACAGCAAAACAGTCTCTTAGATGGGTGAAATCTTAAGATAGTGGAACAGATGTTGAAATACATTATGCTTTTCTCTGCCTATACATCTTTGTTTAACTGATGGATTGGGAATTCCGAAGGTCACCAACGCATGCACGTTTAAATTATGACTTTTTTTATCATCTGGTGGTTTATTCGCGAAAGAAATTCAACGAACTCCTTTAATATAACTATTTACTATCACTCAATGATTGATATAATAGCCTGCTCTCGCTTGATCACAATCAAGTCCCGGGAGGCCCCGAGTGACCTAACGCGATTTCCGTTACGGATCACTGCCGTCTCACCTCTGTCTGTGTGGGTTCGAGTCTAAGATTCGGCTAATGTAGTTATGCGAGAAAGCTTGCCAGTAGCTTCTCGTGGGTCGGTGGTTCTTTCCGGGTGTTTTCCCGGTTTCTTCCTCCACCAATAATACTGGCCGCCACGTATAGCCTATCGTGTGCTGAAAAAATGGCGTTAAACCCCAAAACAAAACAAGTCCCTGCAGTATGAACTATTATTCAATATCTTGACTAATGTCGAACATATGCACACATACGACTTATCGATAAATAATCGTATATCCCACATTGCTGCTCCATTGGTAATATAACCCATTCATAGGTTAAAAGAATTCACATCTTAATCATATTTACCAATCAAATCCAGTTCCTATCTTAAGAAAACCATTGCCAACTAACGATTCATTGGCCTAAAGTATCATACAAGCCTAACAACAACCAATTCTTAGCATACATGATTCACATATCATTTAAAGCAAATCAATATAAACACGTATCATGGGACTCCTATCAAAACAAAATAAGTATGAAATTGAGACAATACCTTTTGCTTTGCTTCCCTTAATCATAAATGTCACCCTACACTCCTGGTTAAGTGTCTATCGTCGATTATCAACTTCACCTCATTTCTCCCGCTTCTATTAGTATACATGTAATGATGTCTGCAAAGTTTCAGCTTATGAGAAATATTTCAACAAGTGCGAACGCTGTTTCTGCAACATTTCAAAGATTAGCATCTCGATAAACAAATTCCGTTCTTTACTCTTTTCCGGTTTCGCCCGACATAGTTATCAAACGGACCTATTAAGAATTAATCAAGTTCCTAGCAGATGTATTAAAATACTAACAATCTCAAACTTGTAATTGATTTAATTCAACTGGAAAACCCTTTTTGATACATGTTATTTGTCAAATCTCCCAGTATGGCTATGACTAAAACCAATGATCTTTAACTCTGGGAAACAAAATTAAATATTATTTTATTTTAAAAGTTATTTTACTTCATCTGATTTGTAATTTAGGTCAGGAACTAGGTCAGCATTAGATACAAAGTTTATATCATGGGGTGTTTACGAAAAACAGTCAGGCCAAACTGAATTTCTTGAAAAAAAATTTCTGTAAAATGTCAAATCCAGAATATAAAATTACATTACAATAACATGTAATGGAATATAAAAAAGTAAAACTAATAAATAAACAACTATATTAAATCAAATATAAATTACATCAAAATCTCCATAACACACTAAAAATTAAAATGCTCAGTTACAAGTAGACTGGTTCCTTACACTGAACGTACATCAGGATAAAAGTAGCCAAGTATAATGAACTTCAATAACACCGCAGTGTGAAACTCTCCCTTGTAGTAAGAGGATTTTTTTATATATTGGATTTAACTAAGTTATCTAAGGAATGATCTCCCACGATATTATCATCCGGTGTGAGTATTTGACACATATCAAACCCGTTTTAGAATATTCATCAATTTCATTGAATCGGAACAGTGACCACTTTGAAGTTTTAACACTGTCCAAATACTTTTCTGGTTTAAATATGATTAACTCTATAAGCTCGGCACCTTCAACTTTAAGGTTCACTGCTTATTCAAAATGAGATACTTTTCACGCAATAATTTGAATGCATTGGCATTTAACAACACCGTGACACAATAATGATAATGTGATAGCATTACAAAGTAAAGCTATACAAATGTAAAGATTAATTGTACAAAACCATGTAGGAAATTAAACTTGTCTAGAATGTATATAAGTATAAAAGTACCAGATATAAAATCGTTCCAATGTATAGTCACAGTTAATTGTATAAGCTGCGTTTCCACAAAAGGTCAAATATGTATGTATGTATGTATGTATGTATGTATGTATGTATGTATGTATGTATGTATGTATGTATGTATGTATGTATGTATGTATGTATGTATGTATGTATGTATATATGTATGATGCATGCATGTACGTATGTATGTATGTACATACCTATGTAATCTGTAAAAAGATAACCGCGTGGGATTTCCGGATTCACAAAAGAACACTTTTGACAATTCTATCAATACAATGTTAATAATGAATGACTTGAATGAGCAGTTACGAATACGTGCGTGTATATTTAAACCAAATTTTGGAATAACATAAGAACGCAAAAATGTAATAATGAAAAATATAAACAAATTACTTTACAAAATACAAACACAAGCGATGAATGATTCACAGTGACCACAATGGACAGATGGATATAGTTTACTCAGCTAGCAGACAATGTAGAATTTTACTCATGTAGTAAAATGAATTCACTCATAGTGAAATTATGCAACCGAAGAAGGATAGATATACTACTTATCTTTACAATCCCGAACGATACAATGTGTTTTGCGAACCCCAAAATTTGCCCACGGTACACGATTATATGCAAGGAGATAACACTCCGTCATCAGCACACTTTATTTCAGCTTCACAGCAGCTACGTATAATTCCCGTGGTTGGCTTTTTAGCTTGCACCATGTCGACCCCGATCACTCCGATAACTTGGAACGCTCGGGTTCCTCTAGCCGCTCTGGGCACTCCAGACAGGTCTACATATTCCGGACTCATCTGATGCTCAAGACTCTGGACAACACCAGACACTCTAGATTCTGAACAGCTGAAAACATATCCAACACCGTATACTATACATGAAAACGTGATAACTTTATACACGCTAAGTAATACGGATTACGTTACCGTCATCGTAATCACAAAATCACAAAACAACTTTAGAAGTAAACCTAACCCAGCTCGATAAGAATCATAATGTACTTAACATTTCTTAAAAAGGTAGCCTTATATTAATAATAAAAATCCTTCGCCAAGTCGCAAACACAAATATAAATGTGTGCATTATAATGCGTAAATCCAAGCTTCAAAACATACAAAACAATTGACTTGGTAGTACAATAGTGATATCGTAAATACAAGAAATTAGTAAACTTACATACCTCTACAACTGAAGATTTGCAAGCCCTTATAGTAGATCGCTGACTGACAAGACTATCCATAAGATAAAAAGTTATACATACGGTGCGGTAGTTCTATATAGATATTGTCTGTGCACTGAAGGCATTCGGTTCTTCCCATCGAAAACATTTCGAACGTGTGCCAAAGGATGGACCAAACTTACTATTTTGAAATACAACACAATATATATGAATCACCCTCTGATATCGCTGTACACCAAAAACACTCTAGTACATGTATTTAATAAATGGAAGGTTTTATAGAATTCCGTGACATACGTAATGCGGATTCAAATTTAAGTTTAAAATTGTAAGGATAAAATGAGATGAAAAATACAATATAAGCCCTTAGTCTGAAACGGGGGACAACATTACGTTGTCAAGGTCATTACAATCTGACTGTTAATTTTGCATGATAATTTATGTCTGTAGTGACTACCAAAAGTATCTTAGATATGATCATTGTAGTGGTAGATTATATATTGGTTATGATCATTGTAGTGGTAGATTATATATTGGTTATCATTTGCTAGAGAGCGCGTGCCAAGTAAGAGATTTACAATTAGCTAGAAAAGAGAATATTGTACGACTTTGAGAGAAAAACGGGAGAGTGAATAAATATTAACACAGAGAATCCCATACACTGGAGTAAGTACAAACAATAAGTACGGGAACAGAAAGAATAACAAAAAGGAGACCACAAAGGAAAAAAATGCTTGAAAGTAATAAAAATATGAATTTGTATTTAATTAAAGAAAATAATCCTCGTAATTATTGGAAAATAATCAGACAGTGTATGAATGGAATCTAATCTACAAACATACTACAACCTTTGCAATCTCATGTACGCATATAAAGTTAGCAAAAGTCCGAGTTTGTCAACTCGTACCTCTTGTCAAATTTCATCTTTAGTGAATGCAATCAGTTTGTGTCTTAATTTTCGACATAAGTAGTTATCATTTACTGCAGTTACAGAACACAGAGCAGCATGTTGATATTAGAAAGGCTAGATAACCGATCTTATTCAACAAATAGACTTGAATGCAAGGTGAAACATTAAAAATAATAATTATAATCTACTATATCGTGAATTATATATCGAAACAACTCATAAAAGTTCTAGCAAAAGTTAAAGTATTCTCAGTGAATTCCAATATCGAATGTGCTAATCTGTCAGTAGTCATATATGTGCTACTGTGCCAAA